>JADRCG010010420.1:2305852-2345526 GCA_019844195.1 Rhabdomys dilectus | reverse complement strand
TATACATATACATATACATATACATATACATATACATATACATATACGGAATAGGGAAGAAGAAAAGGTTTGGTGAGTAGGGGAGAGATAGGGAGGAAAATGGGGGATTATAAACAAGTTACATTGTGCACATGAAAGAATGAATAATTTTTAAAAAGACAAAACATGTAAGTGCAGCAGATGTGTAGCACATATCTTTAATGCCGGGTCTATCTCAACACAACTGTGAATGCTCATCAACAAAATTCTCCCGAGGATCTATTGATATAGCTATTCCAGATCTCATGCAAGAGAAAAGGACATCAAGCAGATGAGAGCTTGGGCTTCGGTTGGGAGCAGCCCTATAGCAGTAGATGTCTTTAGGAAGGGCCACTTAACTGCTTGATGACCCAGTTTCCTTCTCTGTAAAATAAAGCTGATGGCATATGCCCAGTTCTCGGGAGTAATAAGGGAGATAGAACAAGGAGCTAAGAGTTATTCCTAGCACCTCAACAGCTTCTGGGAAAGATTTTTGGAAAGTGATCTGCTGGGGCAACTGTAGCTGAGAAGCCAGTGTGACTGCATAGACAAGGACTCAGAACTGTGTTCTCCCACTCGCTGGTTTCTGACCAAGCAGCCAAAGCAATGTTTGAGGAGTCCAGGGTTCCACCAGCTATTTTCTTTTTTATTAAGAAAATCAGTGTACAGAAAGAAGAATAGGGTTTGGGGAAAGATCGGGAAAGAGCGGTGTCTGTGACACAGGCCTTCCTATGATCAATGACAGTGTACAAATGTTTCATGGTTGATACTGTAGGTTCTCTAGCTGTTGGTTGTGACACCTTTGGGGGTTCCAGTGATCTTTTCGCAGGGGTAGTCTATCAGATGCCCTGCATACCATATATTTACATTTTCACTCATAACAGTATCACATTACAATTATGAAGTAACAATGAAATAATTTGATGACTAGGGGTCACCATAACCTGGGGAACTGGATTAACGGGTAGCAGCGTTAGGAAGGTTGAAAACCACTGCTATAGAAAGTAGGGGGTTCTGCATTTAATGTACCAGCCCAACTTTTCTAAGGTACATGAGGAAATTTTTTCTTTGTTTTCTAAATATGTTTTCTTGAATTGAGTGTAACCATACCCAAAGTAGATAGCTACGGTCCTTTCCAAAATCACAGAAGCAAGATCAAACAACTTGGAATTTAATGTAAATTTCTTTCTGACATTTATTTACTAGAATATTTGTCAAATGATTAAAAAATACTTGTCACAACATAGAATCTCAGTTTTAGAGACAATGCTGGCACTAACACTACCAGTAGAACAGCCAGGAGAAGCAGATATTAAAAGCGGGGAGGGCTGTTTACAAGGATGATATCTGTTTCTCAAACTTATCCCCGAGGACGTATATTATCGCACTCCTGTCTACACTTTATCCAGGACGTGAGGTCGAATGAGTTGCCTGTGTCAGATGTGGAAGCCTGGGAAAGATAAACAGTTTTCGTTTTGTGCCATAAAACTCCAGACCAGAAGGTCATCACAGTAACTCAGGGATAAAGGCTGGAACGTGAGGCCCTCCACCAGGGCACCTCCCCTCTCCTCTCACTTTCTCATTGAAAACACTCCCTGAAACATGTGACAGCCCTAGACCGCATTCCTGGAAGGCACTGACCTCCAGAGACTTCTGTTTGCTTCTCGGGTTTCCTCTCAAGCAGACTCTTGCTTTGACTGCAAGTGAAGCTGTGTCCCTCCTTGTGCCTGTTTTGAAACAGTAACTCTCCCTTTGATCTTCTGTAACTACTGTACTTCACCATCCCCAAGTACATTTTAAAAAAACAAGAACACTGATGACACTTCTTTAGAAGACAAATAAGCCAAGAGATAGCTAGTGATGAATTTGCTCACTGCCTCCTAAAGAACTTGTGTGCTTAGATGACAATAAACAAGTGCCAGCGTTACTCAAGACCAAAGCTCGAGAGCTCTGTGGCTGTACTGTGTGGCTCTGGCTGGCCTAGAACTTGATGTATAGACCAGGCTAGCCTGCAATTCACAGAATTCATTTGTGCGCTTGCTTCAAAAGTAATTCTTTTTTAGACCTTTCCAGTGATTTACATAAAAAGTGGTAATTTATAACAAGCCTTAGGTGTGTGCAGCCGTGCACACACTACTCACGATGCTGTGGGTTCAGTCTGCAGAAACTTAAATCCTCAAGTTTAAAGTGTGTTCATGATTTTACAAATCCACTCAGAGGAAGACTCTAAGGCAGCAGTTCCCAGCCTGTGGGTAACAACCCTTTTGTGGGTCAAATGAACCTTTCACAGGGGTTGGCTAAGACCATCCTGGATATCAGATAGTTACATTACAATTGGTAACAGTATCAAAGATAGTTTTGAAGTACCAACAAAAGTAATCTTATGGTTGGGGTCACTACAACATGAGGCACTGTATTAAAGGGCCACGGTGTTAGGAGGGTTGAGAACCATGGCTCTAGGGAAAGGCTTATTCCTACGTCTGTCTCATTCCCATTCTTGATGTTCATGGTTGCTGAGGCTTCACTGGGAGCTCATACAAAGTCCATCATGGCAAGCCAGAAAGCCAAGGATGATGAGAGTGGCACCTTCCCATAGACCTAAGGAGCACCAACTATTCCTTCTCACTCTTCTCGACTCCCAAACAGACTAACACATTTCCATTGCAAAGCCCTGCTGTGCCAAACTGTATTAAAATAAACTAAAATCCAAATCACTCCATTGTATGTATCAGCCACAGATAAGCCTGAAGGACAGACATTATGCTGAATAAAATAAGTAGTCACTCTAAAGCAATTGCCATGAAGTTTCATTCATAAGCTGTACCTAAAATAGATTCATGGAGACCAAGAACAATGATGGCAGAAGAGGACAGGACAAGGGAACTGGGAAGTTGTTGATGGGCAGAAAGTCCTATTTATGGATGATGAGGTCCTGATTGTTGTTCAATACTATGCCTACACATAACAACCCGAGCTGTGTATTTAACTATTTGTTCAGAGGCTATGTCTCCTATTACTTGTTCTTGTCACAGTAAAAAGAGAAAACAGGAAGGACTTCTGTATTCAATCAGAAAAACCAAGGAACACGGAACAACCTGTTTTAAAATGTGCCAAGATGGAAAATGTCATTTAACTCTCAGGCCTCCTTGGTAAGAAGAAAAATAGCTACATTTATCTTGTCCAAAGTGTTCAGTCACCTCAGAGATTCATTAACTGTTACCAGATATAGAAACAGACAAACCACAAAGGTGACAAGGGAACTCCCATGAGTTTCTTAACCCACAGGACACCTGTTTTCAGGAGCTAGTTCTTTGAGCATGTCCTCTTTAGGCTCATTCATGGACATACCCATACCTAGAACACATGCAATGATTAAATTTTAATTAATTATATATTGACTGGCATTTTATTTTATGTACATGGGTATTTTGCCTGCACGTGTGTCTGAGTACCATGTGTGTGCCTCAGGCCAAAAGAGGGTAACAAGTCCTTGGAACTGCAGTTACAAGCTATTGTAACCTTCCATGTGGGTGCTGGGAATCAAGCTCTGGCTTCCAGAACAGCAGTCATTGCTCTTAACAGCTGAGTCATCGCTCCGTTCCTAATTATTATTTTTTTAAATGACCCTTTGGGCTGGGTGTGATGGCACAAGCTTACAATGCTGGGAGTCAAGTGGTAGAGACAGAATATTACAGATTTAAGGTCAATATGGGCTACAAAGTGAGAACTTATTCTCCACACTCCAGACTAACCAAAAAGTTGTCTTTAATTTTATAAATTTGGACTGCGGAAAACTGTGTCAGCTTCTGGTTTCCAAACTGATGTGCCTTAAGATGAGTGTAGGAATGTGAGACGGACAGAGGACTCACAATCTCAATATAATCTAGAGATCTGCCTTTTCCCTTATCTGTGGTAAACAGCTGTAACTCTCCTCTGCCCTCCACAGTACACGTATCGGTTATAGTAGGTACTCAGAAAACGGATATCATATTTAAGATAACATCTTTCATTTTCTATAATCACGCTGTCCTCTAACCTTCGCCAGGCACAACACACCTGTAATCCCAGCACTAGGGAGGAATAAACAAGAGAATCACAGACTTTGGGGCCAGCATCAGCTGCACAGGAAAACCATCTCAGAAAAACAATCAGGAGAGGAATGGGGAAAGCCTTGATGCCCTTTGCTGACCTAAGTGTAATAGAAACTCTGCTCTTTTCCTCACTCCTGTCTCTTTTTAATTTCTTACACACACACACACACACACACACACACACACACACACACACTTTAATAAAGCAGGATCTCAGTGTACACCCCAAGCTGGCCTGAAACTCATGATCCTCGTGCCTCAGCGTCTACAGTACTAGGGTTACAGATGCTGCCAGACCTGCTAGCCTCTTCTATATTTTTTAAGCACTTTCAATACACCATATATATATATATATATATATATATATATATATATATATATAATTATGGTGACTTTTCTCCCTCCCATTTTTCCCTATAGGATATAAACTCTATATGGTTATTGCTTTGGTGTAATATGTCCCCTAAAGTCCATATGTTGGGTGTTGGCAGTATTTAGCAGTACTGGGCTATTAGAATCCCATGATGTCATAAGGTAAGGAGACTAGTGGCTTGCATATTCTTTGGGATGATACAGTAGGAAAGCCCTCACAAAAAGAGGCCCTTTTATCTTGGATTGACCTGCCTCCAGAACAGGAAGAAATTAATTTCTTTTCTGACTATGGGAAACTCTGCTAATTAAAGTCACATTCTACCGTGCCCAGTTATCTCCTCTGAGCTCGGTGCAAAATGGAAGACTCGCTTTGTTAACATGTTAGAATTCCTTCTAGGCTCTACCCAACAGTTACCTAGCACGAGTCAAGTAGCTTACTATAAAGGGACTGTTTGGCATCTCCCTCTTTCTGACCCTTTTCTCTCTCTCTGATCCCTTTCTCCCTCTCTCTCCTTCCCCCAACCAGCCTCTCTCCATGTGTGCTCCCTGCTGGCTTCTTCTTTCTCTCTCTTCTCTCTCTGTCCTTCTCTGTCCCCTCTCTTTCTCTGCCTCTATTCCCTTCTCAACCCCCCCCCCCTTCCCATGCTCCCAAATAAACTTTATTCTATAGAAGACCCATCCTATGACTGGTACCTGGGGGAGGGAGGATGGTTGCCTCAGCATGGGCTCACTGAGGTACCCCCTCCCAACATGCTTTACAAACGTATCATTGGTGCCATTAAGTGGCCATTTAGAGTTATTATCTAATGGGTATTGGGGCCAAATTTAGTGCGTGAATTTGGAAGCCTTTAAAACCAAGAGGCATCCCAGTGGGGAGCCTAGAAGTAGCAGCGAAGACATATCATCTGAGTGAGGATGGAAGTTATTCTATCACTAGTGATATAGAATTAATACCTGGGGATAAATTTAATAACTGAGCAAGCAGCCAGATTAGATTGGCAGATCATCATGAGGTCAACTAGGAGCTGAGGGCCAGTGCCCAAGGGAGAATAGTTCATCTAGGCCTGAGATTTTTGAGCCATAGGAGAAGAATTGTCTCGAGGAGAACAAGAAATCTCACCAAGGGACAAGGTCTTAAGGAGAGAAGGACCAGTAGTGAAGACTGTGGATACCTTCATCCTCAAGGACACTTGAGGGTGGCTGAGAGCTCAACAGCCCTCCCTTGGGACCAGGGGTTATTTACACTGACCAGTGGGGTAGCTTACCAATTCACTGGTGTTTGGATGGAGAGATATAGTGATTCAACGACTGGAAAGTCAAATTGTTGGTTTTACAAAACATATCACCCTTTACCAGCAGGGCTTCTCCTTCTTAGACCTTACCTGGAGAGCCCAACCTCCAAAACCTGAGGAAGATCACATAGCCCTTGGCAAACCTTCAATTTCACTTTCTTCTTTTCCTTATAACAACCTACACAAGTACCTGGGATTCCTGGAGTGCTTCTCCCCATACAAATGAAGCATTCACAGTACTTTAAACTCAAGCCAATGATTTTTATTTACCCTGAAAACTCCTTCCCACTCTCCAAGGTCCATATATAGCCCTCTCCTCCATGAATAAAGAATATGCATACAAGACTACCACGAATAAAGATATGCTCACAAGCTAAGATCATCAAAGAGAGCTGTTTCACTGAAGGTTGCCAGGGAAGGCCTACTTCTTAAGATTCTGTATCACTAAGATCCTCAGAAAAGGCATTTTCTGAACCCATGCCCTCAGCACTTTCTCTCAGCTGGACTGGGATACTGTAATCCCAACACAATCCAGACTCTGCTTCGACCTTCCAGCCAGGTATGCAGCAGTGTCTGGATACTCTGAGAGTGAGAAAACAGAGGACTGGAATTGCAGCTGCCCAGCCTCACATGTATACCACACATGACCTAATCTGTGGTCTTAAGTTACAGCAACACAAAATGACAGATGGAGCAAATCTGTGTGTGTGTTCCCATGCTTGCTCAGGAAACTGAATCTCCACATGTGCCATATACATAATCTATCATAGAGCCTCTTCAGGTGGTAGGATGGGCATTCCCCCTCCCTTTTTTAATTGGATATTTTATTTATTTATATTCCAGATGTTATCCCCTTTCCCCATCCCCCCTCGTAACCCCTCTATCTCATCCTTCCTCCTCCTTTCTACTTTTATAACATTTTAATTACATGCAAGTATTAAGGTCAGTTCTAGGTTAAGGAACTAGCAATACAATAGATGGAAATAGTCAAGTAACAAGCAAGACAATAAACACTGATAGTCAAAGAACAAGCAAGGCAATAAATAAAGTTCTGTGATCCCTCTTGTTGGTCACTATTTCTAAGGGCCTATCAGGAAGACCAAAATATCTGAGCCTACTTCTCTGTTCTAGCCCAAAGTCATTTTTATGCCTGAAACCTACTTCTTTATTCTAGCCTAAGATTTAGATTCTTTGTTCTAGCCTAATATTTAGATTCCTGCCTGAAATTACTTCTTTGTTTTAGCCTAAGATTTACATTCCTGACTGAAATTACTTCTTTGTTTTAGCCTAAGATTTAGATTCCTGACTGAAATTACTTCTTTGCTCTAGCCTAATATCAGATTCCTGCCTGAAGCCCATTTCCTTGTCCTTGGCCAGTGTCAGATTTCTGACAAGCAGCTCCAAAAGCTCTCCACATCTCCCCATTTTTTATTTCATAAACAAGACTAAATCTGTCTTAGGTCTGACAAGAATGCCTTCCTTACCTGTCATGGAATACGCATTATCAAAAGCAATGCACTTATGTTTTAGGTTGGTAAGGCTCTGTGCATAATCTTATCCATCCTAAGCTTGCCAGTCTGTTAAATTAATAACTCTGTCTGGGGGTCCATTTTCAGTTTCAAGTCATGTACTTTGGCTGCCAACATGTTGATATTGTTAAAGACAAGCTTTCACATGATGGGTAGGAATAAAAATATTCCCAGGACAACAAGGGCTAGGATGATCAAGCTATATATGCCATTCTTAACACTTGACCAAAATGGAAATACTGACCTGAAGCCATGGATAATTTTAACAACATCATCTGCAGCATCAAAGCTCAGCAGAACATCATTTTTTAAATTCATAATCTCACTATATAAAGTTAAAACATCCAGAGAGGTGTTAGAATTATGCCAAATACCCTGCAAGTGTCTTTAAACTTTCTCCTAATTATAATGACTATCATTGTAAATTTTAGAAGTAAGACAACTCCATCAGTATCTGGCATGACACTCAAGGTGGCTCCTTACTCTTAAACTCTGACCCTCCTTCCAATAATTTGAATAGGAGAAAGAGCATCAATCCGATGTTCCGAATGCCTATCTAAATCCTCTTATATACTCAACACATTAGTAACACTTTTTTGCTAAATGATTAACAAAAGTAGCTGTCTTAACTTCTTGTGTCAAAGCAATTGCAGAAGCAGTGGTGCTAGCAATTAATTTAATTAAAGCTGTTATAACAGCAATAATCAAGCCAACTACCCTCTTGCTTCTGCTTAAATCCTAACTCACTTCTGCCAGTTCTTGCAAGCTTTTTTCAGGAAACCAAGGTTCTTAATACTCAGGGCAATAAGACAAAAGTTGGTTGATAGACTCCCATAATAGACGTGCCAGGTTTCAATACACTAACACAATTAGAAAGTGTACAATCAATGAAACTTACAATAAATACTGTAGAAGAAACAAAAGTAATTTTAACTTGATAATTAAAAGAGCCTTAACACATGCATTAACACTTGTTTGTAATCCAGACCCTGTTCCAACTTTATCTTTTGCTAACATAACATCATAGAGAACTGCAACTAACTTCCAAATATGTCTCTGAAAGTATCCAGATCCAGCCTTCCAAATGAAGACTGTTATTTCCAATATTGGATTGATTTCTACAACAGTACATGATTGAGTCCAAATAACTGGTCACATTTAAAAAAAATACAAGAGTCACTATAACTTCTCTTTTGATTCTCTGTCCCACAAGGTCTAAAACCTTGAGGTAAGGCAGCTTGTCCCATCTGGGATATAGGCAAACAAAGGTGGATCAGGAACATATGTCCAATACAGCTTCCCAGTAACCATCGTCAGGGCACTCAGCAAGCTCACAGGTCAACATCATTCTTTGTCCCAGCATCAGCATGTCTTACCAATAACTCTTGTAGCCACCATGCTCCTTCAGCATCCTGCAGAAAAAACACAAACATGCCCTCTTCCCCATATTAGATACCTGATCAGGATAATGCCATATGCCAGTAAGTGGATCCTTCCTTTTCACCTAGGCATAGGTATGCCTAGTTGTAGGGTGCCATAGACACTCAACAGAAAGTTCCTTGGCATCCAGTTTTTTTTAAATTTTTAAAATAAAAAGATGATTTAAATAAATTTGTGGTATATGGGGATATACCTCCCCATTTTTATTTTATGAAGATATTGTTTTAAAGTTCCATGGGCCCCTTCCACAATACCTTATCCTTGAGGATTATAAGGAATCTTAGTAACATGGGTAATATTAAATTGGTGACAAAAAGTTTCAGATGCTCAACTGCAATAGCCAGTTTCATTATCTGTTTTATTTATTTATTATTATAATAATAATTATCATTATTATTATCATTATTATTATTATTATTATTGGATATTTTATTTATTTACCTTTCAGATGTTATCCCGTTTACCCATCCCTTGCCCAAACCTCTTATCCCATCCCCTTCCTCCTACTTCTATGTGCCCCAACCCATCCACCTATTCCCACCTCCCTGCCCTCAAATTCCCCGACACATCCAGCCTTTTCAGGACCAAAGCCCTCCTTTCCCACTGATGCCTGACAAGGTCATCTTCAACTACACAGCTGGAGCCATGTGTCCCTCATGTGTGTTCCCAGGCTGGTAGTTTAGAACCTGGGAGCTCCAGTTGGGATTGGTTGATATTGTTACTCTCCCCATGGGGCTGCCAGCCCCTTCAGCTCCTTCAGTCTTCTCTCTGACTCCTCCATTGGGAACACCATGATCAGTTCAATGGTTAACTATGAGCATCTGCCTCTGTGTATGTCAGGCTCTGGCAAAGTCTCTCAGGAGACAGGTATATCAGGCTCCTGTCAGCATGCATTTCCTGGCATCCACAACAGTGTCTGCATTTGGTGACTGCACATGGGATGGATATCCAGGTGAGGCAGTCTCCAGATGGCTCCTCCTCCAGTCTCTGCTCCACACATTGTCTCATATTTGCTCCAGTTAGTATTTTGTTACTCCCTCTAAGAAGGAATGAAGCACTCACACTTTGGTCTTTCTTCTTCTTGAACTTCATGTGGTCTGTGAGTTGTATCTTAAGTATTGTGAGCTTTTGGGCTACTGTTCACTTTTCAGTGAGTACGTACTATGTGTGTTCTTTTGTGATTGGGTTACCTCACTCAGGATGATATTTTCCAGTTCCATCTATTTGCCTAGGAATTCCATTAATTCGTTGTTTTTAATAGCTGATTAGTACACCATTGTGTAAATGTAACAAATTTTCTGAATCCACTCCTCTGTTGAAGGACATCTGGGTTCTTTCCAGCTTCTGGCTATTATAAATAAGGCTGCTATGAACATAGTGGAGCATATGTCCTTGTTATATGTTGGAGCATCTTCTGGGTATATGCCCAGGAGTGGTATAGCTGGGCCCTCAGCTATGTCCAATTTTCTGAGCAACTGCCAGACTGTTTTCCAGAGTGGTTGTACCAGCTTGCAAGCCCACCAACAATGGAGGAGTGTTCCTCTTTCTCCACATCCTCGCCAGCATCTGTTATCACCTGCATTTTTGATCTTAGCCATTCTGACTGGTGTGAGGTGGAATCTCAGGGTTGTTTTGATTTGCATTTCCCTGATGACTAAGGATGTTGAGCATTTCTTTAAGTGCTTTTCAACCACTCGAGTTTCCTCGGTTGATAATTCTTCATTTAGCTTTGTACCCCATTTTTAATAGGGATATTTGATTGTCTAGAGACTAATTTCTTGAGTTCTTTGTATATATTGGATATTGGTCCTCTATGGGTTGTAGGATTGGTAAAGACCTTTTCCCAATCTGTTGGTTGCCATTTTGTCCTATTGATGGTGTCCTTTGCCTTACAGAAGCTTTGCAATTTTATGAGGTCCCATTTGTCAATTCTTTATCTTAGAACATACACCATTGGTGTGCTGTTCAGGAACTTTCCCTCTGTGCCCATGTATTTGAGGGTCTTCCCCACCTTCTCTTCTATTAGTTTTAGTGTATCTGGTTTTATGCGGAGTTCCTTTATCCACTTGGACTTGAGCTTTGTACAAGGAGATAAGGATGGATCAATTCACATTCTTCTACATGCTGACCTCCAGTTGAAACAGCACCATTTGTTGAAAATGCTCTTTTTTACACTGGACAGTTTTAGCTCCTTTGTCAAAGATCAAGTGACCATAGGTGTGTGGGTTCATTTCTGGGTCTTCAATTCTATTCCACTGATCTTCCTGCCTGTCTCTGTACCAATACCATGCAGTTTTTATCACTATTGCTCTGTAGTACAGCTTGAGATCCAGGATGGTGATTTCCCCCAGAAGTTTTTTTATTGTTGAAAAAAGTTTTCACTATCCTGGGTTTTTTGTTATTCCAAATGAATTTGCAAACTGCTCTTTCTAACTCTATGAAGAATTGAGCTGGAATTCAATGGGATTGCATTGAATCTGTAGATTACTTTTGACAGGATGGCCATTTTTACTATATTAATCCTGCCAATAGAATTGACATTTTTAAGAATAAAAAATGTTTGTTTTGTTCACAGATATGCTCCATATGTTTACCTAAAACAGTTTTCTAGTGTAGAATTAATAAGTAATTTTTCAATGACTGGATAACTGATTTTTTATGTATGGAATGCTATCACACTGAATGTATAAAAATATTAATGTAGATGCAAAACTGATATATATTATATATAAAATATATTGTATATAGTTGGCATCAGAGTGTTTTTATGTGAAATTGCATAGACTTGTATAATAACACATGTATGGTAAGGCAAATTGTTTCAAAGCTTTCACCAGAATTTTGGAAAACGTTTCATCTACATTCAGCTAATAAATTTAATCCAGAGTAGTTTTCGTCTGGGTTCAAAATGTTTCTGTAAGCAAAGGATAAAGGTTTTTCAAGTGGTTCTAACCCTTCCTGATGCTGCAACCCATTAATAAAGTTCTCAGGTTGTGGTGATACCAAGCTATAAAATTATTTCTATTGCTATTTCATAACTGCAATTTTGCACTGTTACGAATTGTAATATAAATATCTGATACACAGGATATCTGATATGCAACCCTAACAAGAACTGCTGACTTACAGGGGGTTAAGCTGTAGTAACATTTATTGTTTGCTTACCAAGAAAGGGTGGATACTATGTGGGCCCAACAATGTAATTAAGGATCCAGAGTCGTTCAAAGTTTATTTTTTTCTCCATTCCTGTTAGAATTTGTTTTGTTTTGCTTTTTTTAGAGGTTCGTGGTTGCAAGGTGGCTGTCATAGCAAAAACACCCCCATTTGTACATTCAAGATAAAAAAGATGTAGGTGCAATACCACGGGCAGCTGTGTATTTTTAAAGAAAAGTAAAATTGTTTTTTCAGTAGAGCTAGTAGAGCTTCTCTTGGCAGAGCTGTGTCACATGAAGCCATCACAAGTGATGTCAGAGAAGACTAGGTGCTGTAGCTGGATGTGACAGTACACACACATCATCTAAGTACTTATGAGGTTAAGGAAGGAATAGTTCCACAAGTTGTGGCTAACCTGGGCTACATGCTGTGTTACATAGTAGCCAAGGCTAAGAAATTAGACCTTGTCAAAAAAAAAAAAAAAGGTTATTTTTCTCAGCCTGGCTCCATTAGATTTTTGGAGCTTTTGAGGGAGGAGATTAATGAGATTAACAGCATTAAAATTAATTAGATTAATAGAAACATAAAGCTACAAGTATAAATCAAAAATATTAATATCACTGTGATCTAGTAGTTACCTAGGTCCAAACAATGTCATGTCCCATTGCAGAAGCATTTAATTTTAAAAAGCCACTTTTGCTTTTATTTGGCACAAAATTATTTTTCTACTTTGCCAAATAACTCATACTCATCCTCTTTTAAAATATACTATTACGTGCATAGTATCTATTTAATTATTACATTGCAAGTTTAAAAAAGAAACTTGTGGAAGACATGGCAGATTGTGTGTGAACAAACATCAGAACTTTTCAATGTGCCAAAGGCTAATTTTCAGAGCAGCACAGATACCCATGGGCTGCACAAAATTATCACACTTCAACACAAGGAAAAATAAAAGGTGTGCAACATGTAAATTCCCTTGCTCCATAATCCTCATTCTTTGTGTCAAGTATGGGAGCGAGCTTATAGAATTAAGCTGACTGCCTAACAAAATGCTCAGAGTTCATTCTGCTAAATGCCATTCGCGTAAAACAGAGTGCTCCACCAGTATTTTAAGAAAATGAAACGTATTCCCTACTTGTTCCTGTTTATTTGTAGGTCATCTCCTTGACCTTTGTCATGATTTGGTTTCTAAAACACCGTGGAGAAAACATGCAAAATAAATTGAGCACCTACTATAAGGAAAGAAGACTTAAGGAAAGTGAAAGGAGAAATATCAAAAGACAGCATCTTTGCTAGTGTTTTAGCTTCAGTGGTTTTCTTTAAAGGATGAAATAGAAGCCGAATCAGGTACTACAGTGCATGCTTATACTACTAAATTCCAGCACCCCAAGGCTGGGGCAAAAGAATAATGTGAGTGCAGGATTGTGAAGCCAATCGGAGCAACACAGCCAGACAGCTCAGCGGCTAAAAGAACTTGTGGCACAAACATGAGAACTAGAATTTGAATTCTGGAGCTGGGTAGCCTTCAAATGCCTGAAAATACAGCACTGGGGATCCACAATTTCTCTTCTGGATGATGCATGTGGGCATGTGTGGGAGCGCGCGCACATGCACACACACGCACACACACAAACACACTAACATTGTAACAAAAAGAAGAGGAGGATGTTGAAAAGAAAATAATAACTAAACTCCAAAGGAAAATAATTTACACAACCACAATCATAGTGCAGCATGGAAAAGGAATATTAAAATAACAATGTGCATTAAAGTGCATACAACTGCAAGAAGAAAATAGCTTTGTTTTATTTAGGCAATATAGCTTATTCCACTAAATTGAAGAAAATTGCACATTGAGTCAGTCATTCATTCCACAGATAAATTGAAGAAACAATTTTCCTATTCTCTTCTAACTGGGGCATTCAAGGGCTCTATCAAATATATATACAGTTTTATAGGCTCAAAGTGCATTTAAACAAATAAAATCCCATTAAACAGCTCAGTGTTTGAAACAGGCACTAAATAAATACATGACACACTATTCCAAAAAGGTACTAGAAATACTTGACTATGTTTGTACATAAAAAAAAAAAAAAATGGTTTCCTGCACTGTGTAACTAAAGGCCAGACAATATGTGAACAGGAACTGTCTCTGGATGAGAGCATAAGACTGCATCTTTAGAATCTCAATGGTACATTAGAAGTATATTGTTGTAAACACCAATTAGCAAGCAATGTTATACAGACAGTAGTTATGTATCCTCTGCAACTATTTCCTGCTGGATTTTCTCTTTTTGAACTATATGTTCAAAGAAACCTCATGTGAAGCAGTTCTCAAGCACACATAAGTGGTTTAGATAATCAGTATGTGATCACGGCTAGTGGCAGCTTTGCCCCAGGTGGCTAGAAGGTGTGGTTAAAAAAATAATAATAAGTTGATTCGTTTTTTGACTGACTCAGTTAAAATGTGTCTCCCAGACACCTTCGTCTAAGGTCTTAACCACGCATTACAGGGCAGTTGAGTTTTAAAACCTTGTATTATTATCATTCTTGCTATTGTATGTATGTGTAGGCATAGCAAATGCTTTTTACCTGCTAAAACTTCAGGATGGACCTACATTCTAACTCTTTGTAAAGCACTTGGTATATGTTGGTCATCCTTCCTTGGAGCTTACAGAGGAATTAAGAAGAAAGACTAATACAAGTCAGGGGATGGATGGGGTGGGGAGAAGGGCAAGGGGGAGGAGCTAAATCAGTGACATCAGCAGCTCCTGCCCAGAAAGAGTAGGAGAGTAGAGCCATGCAGCAGTCGACGTTCTTCGTTACTAGAAATAGATGCTCATTTTATCTGATTATGAAAAAAAGAGAGCCTTTAAAAAAATTATAAGACTCACATTACTGAACAAATTGAAAAAAACAAAAAAACAAAAACAAAACAAAAAAATATAACCAGGACACGAATGCCTCCGACATCTTCCTACCAGTTTTCACCTGATAGTCAAATTATCCCTGACAATCAGATGCCTCTCCTGCTGTCCCAAGGGAACAACCTTTCTTTCCAGGTTACCTGAAGGTCATATGAGCCTCTTACTCTTGTAATACTCATTGGTAAAGCCTCTGTCATATCAGTATAACCCGGCTACAAAACTCCCCTAAGGCAGGGAATCACCCAGTCTGGGCAAAGATGCTCCCAGGTAGGAGAGACAAAGGCTCATGGGACTACTTCATTCATTCAAAACTACTTCATTCATTCAACTTCACTTATTCTTATTAAGTAGCTATAGCATGCCAGGCCCAGTCGCTTAGCTTAGTTCCCCAGACATCACGTTGCATTAAAATCTTTATATGTTTCTCTTGGTGTTTCAGTCCCTTCCACATTACCTACCCTAAATTAAAGGTTGTCCTTGGGCTGGGATCTTGTCATATTATGTGACATATTGCCATGTATTCGATAAATATGTATGAACAAATAAATCATAAAGGAACAAAATGTCATACAAATGGTGCAAGAAAGAGCATGGCTGATGTGGAATATTCTAGATTAACCTTAAAGAAAACCTAATCGGTGTTCTAGGGAGAGGGAACAGTGTGGAGCACCACCTGGAAGGGTGACGTTGAGGGATAGACAGTAGAGAGGTGGTATTGGTGGTTTAAATGTGAAATATCCTCCAGCAGTATGTGAATACTCGATCACAGACTGGTGGCATTTTTTGAAAAGTTGTGAAATCTTTAGGAGGTGAGTGAGTCTATCAGGAGGAGGTAAGCCACTAGAGGCCCTGAGTTTTATGCATGGTCCCATATTGGAGCCACATGTTGTCTCCTGGTCCATTAGGACATGAGACACCTCAGCCACAGCAGCCATGATCTCCCCACCCCATGAATGAACTCTGTCATGTCGCCCCTGCTGTTGTAGCTTGCTTTCTGTTGCTGTGATAGACACCATGACCGGAATCAACTTCGGAGAGGAAAATGTGTGTCACAAGGTCACAGTCCAACACTGAGAGAAGCCAGGGTAGGAACTCAAGCAGGGACCGAAATATAAACCACAGAGGAACGCTTACTTGCTTGCTCTCAGGCCCGTGATTGACTAGCTTTTTTCTACAGCCCAGACCCCCTGTGTAGGAATGGAACCAACATAGTGGGCTGGGCCCTCCTGAACCAATCAGTGTTAGGCTGGAACCCCTGCTCATACTCTGCACAGCTGGGAAACCCTGTCTGCCCTCCTTCCCCCAAACCCAGGCCCCACAGAGAAAACTCCCCATCAACTTGAAGAAAACTCCGGGCTAACATGTCATCACTCCTTGTCTCCCTGTTTTCAACAACGGACCCAAGAAAATCCACCTAGGGGCTCAGGTTTTGAACACGTGTGGACACAAACCCAGCTCCTAACATCACTCCTCTCTAAGCTCTAAAAGGTCCCTGGCTTTAGCCCGGGTGTGTAACTTCACTCACCTCCACCTACGAGGTCAATGAGCCTGCATGAGAGCTGCCTCCTAATAAACCTGCCTTGATCTCCTTTTTTTTTTTCTCTAGTCTAATCTGGCCTATTAGGTAATGGCCTATGTCTACATCACCAAGGTAGAGAAAAAGTCTATTGATTAGGAATCAAGACAATGTCCCTAGAAGCCACTCTGATTGAGACAATTCTTCAGTCGAGGTTCCCTCTTCCCAGATGACTTCAGTTGACAATAAAAACTAACCAAGCTATAGGCCACCTCAGACTGTCCCCTCTGAAATCATGTGCTCAATCATTCTTTCCTCCACGAAGACATTTCTACTATCATGTATCTTGCTGCTTCAAGGAGAAAAAAAACTACTGCAGTTGGCTCTGTCAGTGGTTCTTAATCTCTTGGGGAGAAGGGGACAAGGCCTGCCACCAACACTTAACAGCATTTACAGAGGAAAGGGGAGTAGCAAGAACGATGCTGAAAGACCATCCCGGTAGTTCTGGGGGTTTTTCGTCTTGGCTACAGAATATGTAGATGAGATGACAAAGAAGAAAGAAAGCAACAAGCAATGTTGCAAAGAAGTTCAGGGGTACAGTGATCTCCTACCCTTCAGCATCCCAACTTTCCTTCTTTGTTGACCACACTTCCTTTCCTTTATTCCATGCCTGCTCACAACTTCATTTCTGTTGCCATGATAAAACAGCCTGACCAAAAGCAACTTAGGGTAGGAAAGGGTTTGTTTGGCTTACAATTCCAGGCTGTGAAATTAATGTGCCACCTTGACACTCAAGAGTAGAAAGGGGATAAACAAATAGATCCTTGCTTGCTGGTTTTCTGTTTATACCCAAGCTAGCATGCTTTACTATTTACCAGCTTAGGGAATGGTGCCACCCACAGTGGGCTGGGTCAGTTAGCAAGACAAACCTCCAGAGACATGAGCACAAGCCAACCTGATCTAGATAATTCCTCGGTTGAGGATTATAGGTGATTTTAGTTCTATCAAGTTGAAAAAAAAAAACAAAAACAACCGTCATAGGTGGTTATAGCAATCTTCCTAGCTGAGAGAGACTTCCTGTATTGGTCTTTCTTATAGTCTTATGCCAAGAAATTGCATCCAATTCAGCACCAAACTAACTGACTATCTACCAAGAGTAAGCCAGTGTACAACTATGGTATCCAGATGAATGAAGGTATCTTGCAACCTTAAACATCTGAATTCTGATAGTCAATTGCATACATCAAACACCTTTGAAATTAAAGGAATTGACAATCACATCAAAATAGGGAGAATGTGTGAAGAAAATGCCCTACACTACATGCTCAGAACTACTTGACTTTAAAAGTGTATCTTGAGGTGGGATAAAAATGACTAAAATGTATTATAGAAAATGTTCGGAACTGCCAAACATGAAAAAGAATGAAAGTCTGTCCATTCTAAAATCGTTTCTGTTGACTTCCAATTTCCTGAATGTTGAATAAGTAATATTCAAATGGCAAATTTCAACTGGATAAGTTAAATTCATCTGAAGGCATCTGAGGTTATTTTTTCAGTACAAACTATGTATGTATGTATGTGTGTATGTACACACATGTACGTGTATGCAGGAGAATATGTGTGTGTGAGGGGGTGCATGTATATTTGTACACATGCACGTAGAGGCCAGAAGACAAGCTCAGGTGTCATTCCACAGGTCTTGTCCATCTTTTTATCTTTTGAGACAGGTGTAGGGTAACTCATCAAATGAAACAATTTAGGACTGACCTTTGGAAAAGCTCAGGTGACAAGACTCCATAAGGAACTTTGCTCTACTGTCCCAACCCTTCAGAAGCTGCCTACTGGGCAAGGGGGAAAAGATTGTCAGTTACCCACTGGCATCCATTTCTGGACCCTGAGAAACACTCATTTAACAATTTCTAATATCTAATTTAATATAGAACTACATAACTAATTTAATGCTGTTGAATTAGAGATAGATTTTATTCTACTTATATCATATTTTGTCATTTTAAAACTCAAGTGTTTTTTTTTCTTTTTTTTTAACATCGTTCAAACACTATTACTAGCTCAAATCCGCTAGACTAAACTAGATGGCACATTATTTACCTAGATGATTGTCCAGGTCCAAGAAATGTAACAAGTTTCGGGAACATAAAGACATTTTGTTAGAGAACACGAATTTCTGCTCTTGGCCCCAAGTTCACCGGTTTGGTCCAGTCTTTGATGAAGACTGTAAGGACAGCAACCCCAGGATCCTTGGCAATGGGAGAGATGCCTGGTTGCAGGAGGCTCGGTGTAGTTTCCAGGACGCCCCATAGAGGGCGGGCCTGCGAAGCCGAAGCTCCGGTGCCTGTTCTTCGGAAGGCATCCGGGCGCGCTCCCGAGCTCACGTGACCGGGTCTCGGGGTCGCGCCCGAGCGCCATGGCGGCGGCCGGGCCAGACCCGGGTTCTGACCCCGCTGGCGGCGCCCGGTTTTTCTGCACTGCGGGCCGCGGCCTGGAGCCATTCTTGATGCGGGAGGTGCGCGCGCGGCTGGAGGCCACGCAGGTGAGTCGGGCTCACCGTGCTCGGGGGTCACGTCCCCACCAGGTCCCCTCTTGCCGCCGGCCTGGGACTCAGGTCCGGGAAGGACATGTGAGCACTCAGCGCCCCATCCTTGCGTGCAGTGGCCCATCCTGCGTCCTTCGATGACTGCTGAGAGCGACCGGCTATTCTGGTGGTCTCGTTCTTTATCCAGTATGGTCAGTGCACATCTGTCACAGCCAAAGTTTTAAACAGAGGGGTGCAGAAGCCAGTTTTGTCCCGGATTCCTAAAAAAGAAACTATGAAGTGGCAATCGCTGGAGTTAGAATTCTTCCTTTATACGTTAAATGCCGGTCTTACTTGTTTGAGTCGTGTTACTTGACAAGGTTCGGTTCTACATTGTAGGATGGCTATGAGACATACCCAGTACACCCAAAACACACGTAGTAGGCAGTAGCTAGAACAAGAACTCACTCCTGCCAGCCTCGTAGCTACCGGTCCGTTTCAGTGAGTGACTAGTAAACATTTGTCAAACGTACTAGAATGTGCTAACTGGGTTCTTGAGAACATAGAGAAAGGATGTCATAGGATGGTAGGTCGGTACTTTTGTGTGTGTTGTGTTCTTGGAAAGGGAAAGCTTGCTAAAATATAACTGCTCACCTTTGGGAGCAGTGTTCAAAGCCCACAAAAGGACTCTGCCACGGTGGGCATCCAGATAGAGATGGTGGAGATGGAGGTGCAGGTGCAGTGGGGAGAGTTGCTGAGAATAGCATCAACCACATTAGACTACTGAATTTAATCTAAAATTGTCTCTAAATAATAATCTCTGCATTCATCTAGGATTTGAGGTTTGTTGGTGTTTTGTTCCGTTTTGTTTTGAATTGTGTGTGTGCTCATATGAGTGTAGAGAGTACTCTGAACCATCGGCTCATCTCCCTGGAGCTGGAGTTACAGACGATTGTGAGTTGTCCTGCATGGGTGCTGGGATGCAAACATGGGTCCCCTACAAGAATAGTACCTGGTCTTAACCAAGTGAATCCATTAATGTATTCAAGTCATGCAATTATAAAATGATAATGGTGATATGCAGATTCTGAAATCCAACATAACTATATAATGCCCAACCCAGCCACATGTGGCCATATGTATGTTGCAGGGCATTTGTTCACACTATGAACCCCAAGACTGTATTATTTACTGGGGGGAAAAAAACAGCTTTCTAATTGTGGTGTGATCAGTCCTTAGCATATACTTTTTAATCCCTCTGGCTGGAATACAGATACACCCTTAGTACACACCGTTAATCCCAAACAGCAAACATAAAGTACTAACTTTATCTTTTTTTTATATAGAAGGAGGCAGCCATGTTTGAAAGTGACATTTAATTAAATGGCAGACAAGGTGACGAATCAGAGAAAGATTTCACAAAATAAGGATATGCCCAACTCTCAAGAGAAGAGAGAGGAAAGGGAAGCTACTTGAGCAGAGGCAGAGAGGAAGAAGAGGAGGAGACAGTTTTACTTGGACAGTTACAAAGAAACAGGTTGCAGAGAGAGAGAAAACAAGCTATACACAGGTGAAGAGAGAGGGAGCCGGAGAATGAGAAGGAACCAGAAGATTAGAACAGATTGCTAAAGTTAGTATGATGCCAACCAGAGCAATTGAGAGGCTGAGAGAGAGAAGCCAGATTGAATCAGTCAGCTTGGAGAGGAGTTTGAGCCAGAACAGCTGAGTTGAACTAGCCAGCCAGAGTTCAAAAATAACTTAAAAAGGGTGAGCTTATTCAGCAGTAAGTCTCAGAGGCTGACAATATTCTAGGCCTAGATAAGGATGTGTGGAAGCTAGAAGCTTCCAGGAGTAGGCCTAGGTTAGCAGACAGAGGCAGTAAGCCTCCGAGACAATTATATCTGGCGAATAAAAGTTACCTTTACATAGTGAGGTCCAGGAATTTGTTTTGTTAACTTGGCGAGCTTAGTGTGGAAATGACAAGGTATCATCCAGTCTGGTTTTGGTTTTTTTGTTGTTGGGGTTTTGTTTGTTTGTTTGTTTTGTTTTGTTTTTCGAGACAGGGTTTTTCTGTGTATCCCTGGCTGTCCTGGAACTCACTCTGTAGACCAGGCTGGCCTCGAACTCAGAAATCCGCCTGCCTCTGCCTCCCAAGTGCTGGGACTAAAAGTGTGTGCCACCACTGCCCAGCCCCAGTCTGGTTATTTTAAGATTGTTGGAAAAAGTGTTCTGTTTGTCTCCTTGAGAGACGAAATCATTTGAGGAAAATTTCCAACAGCAAATGAAGGTCTGCTTGTACCAATCATTGGCCTTTTGTTGGGCTGTCAGGCAATGTGCTCTTCCTCTGGCCTGAGTAGGAATAAGTTCTGGGTAAGCAGGGTCATCTGTAGTTAACCAAGACTTGTAGAATCATAAGAAGGGTCCCATACAAGGCATTTGAAAAAGCCATGGCTGAAATAGTGTTTTAAATGACGTGTCTTTGCAGCAAGCACCTGTGGTTGCCATGTACCTTCCTCAAGAACTCCATGGAGTGTTAGGTATCAGGGCAGCCCAGCTGCACAACTGACTGCCTGCCCTTGAAAAGAGCAGCCAGAGCACCAGAGAAGGGTCTAAAGCACTTGGAGTCAAATTTCTCCAGCCCCCAACACCTTAGCTTATTTAAAGAAAAAAAAAACATTAAGGGGGTTATTTGTAGAAAATGATTTGCAATCATTGTTATTAGTGTTTAACAGTACTGCAACAATAAACTTACCTTCTGCCTCAGGGTAGGTTCCTCTGATCTGTCTCTTCTTAATATCTGAGGACATTAATATCTAAGATGCCTCCCTGTACACAAATGCATGGTTGCTCAAGCCTGTATACAAAGCAGTGCTTATAACTTGCTCATGTGAATCCTGCAGATGTCGGAGGGCACTAATGCTGTGTCAGCTGCTAAGCAAATTATTTAGGAAATAATACCAAAGAGTCTGTGCACGTTTAGTATTTACCTCCTAAATATTTCCTGTCTGAGATATTGAGATATGGAGAGGACCCAGTGCAGTATGGAGCCTACCCTGTAGCACTGAGCGAAGGCTATGCTATAAAGCCACAGTGAAGAACCTAACACGCTAACACAACTGGATTTTATGTAAAGTGTTCAGTTTTCTAAGCCTCGCTTTTCCTTGGCTGATACTTTCATGACATCACTCAACTACAAAATAGCTAGCTTAGAGTGCATAGCAAGCAATTGGTGCTCCATAGATGCTCTCCTCCAAAGTGAGTTGTATGAGGATACTTAAAAATCATTCTTGTGGCTCTGGAGAGATGGCTCAGAGGTTAAGAGTGCTGGCTGCTCTTCCAGAAGTCCTGAGTTCAATTCCCAGAACCATGGTAGTTCATGACCATCTGTAATGGGGTCTGGTGCACTCTTCTGGTGTGCAGGCATGCAGACAGACAGAACAGTGTATACATAATAATAATAACTAAATAAATCTTTTTTAAAAAAAGATCATTCTTGTGGTGAGAATAGTCTCCTAGAAATTTAGGTTTGCTGGAAGAAAATTAATATTCCAAACATCTGAATTTATAAAACAGATTAATTCAAAAATGACTGTTTACTTTTAGAAGGTAATCACTCAGTTTTAAGCAGTGTTTTTATGACGTTAGTGAACGTTAAAACTCACCAGGGAAGCTTGTTGAAGGTGCATGTTCTTGGGTGCTAGCCCCAAGAGGCTTTTCCTTCAGTAGGCTGATGATGAGCTCAGCTGTTTGCCTTTGAACATGAAAACACTCTCCCTTCCCAGGGACTGTCACTCAGGTAAATCCTCCAAAACAGCTTGCAGCAGAAAGCCTCCTGTGTATTCCTTTTGCTGTTTTTCATGGACACAGAAACAAACAGAATAATGCGGTAAATTCTCCGTGCTCATCAACTAGCCGCCTTAGAGATCAGCACACAGAGAGTTCTGTTCCATTCATCTCTCCTGCCACACATCCAACCCACGGGATTTGTGTGTTTAAATGACGATGTTCATAGCAGGATGTATAGTGTGATGTAAAGGAGATGATGAAGGTTTTAAAAATGTCACCTTATTATTACACAGCCAAAAGGAAAAATCATTCCTTATCAACAAACACCTAATTAGTATTCAAAGTTGAATTTGTTTATAATACCACTTTTGTTTTTAGGTTTGTGTGTGTAAATAGGGATTTAAATGCCATTCATACATTGTGATTGGTTAATAGACTTTTTCATCTAATGTATAAATTTACCTGTGTTTCTCTTGGAATTTTCATGTTAAAGTAACTGGGTTATTTGCCCCTAAGCTAAAGCAATCTGTAAAATAAAAGCTGTCTGTCTCACAATCGGCTTCTGTCACAATTCCTGTCGGCTTGATTAGTCACTCACGTGTGATTTCTATATTTTTTGTCTTTGCTGTTGTATTTACATCTGTTAAAAAATATTAAGCTATTCTCAGCTCAACAGGGCCAGTTAGCTCAACATGACCCTGCATGGCTTTGCTATCCAATAGGGTCACTAATAGCCCTATCAGTGGTTATTTAAAGTTAAATAAGAATCTACTTTTTCAGACATCTTGTTGACACTCCAGGTACTCGTAAACTACACATCCTGTTCTGGATACGAAGTTTTCCTCGTCTAGACTCCACACCTATGATGGTTTGGATGAGGTTGATCCCTCCTAGGCTCATATATTTGAATGTTTGGTTCCCAGTTGTTGATCTGTTAAGGAAGAATTAAGAGGTGTGGCCTTGTGAAGGATGTGTGTCACTGGGGATGGCCGTTAAGGTTTCAAAAAGCCCATGCTAGGCCCAGCCTGTTTATCTCTGTCTCTGTCTCTGACTCTGTCTCTGTCTCTCTCTTTCTCTCTCTCTCTTTCTCTCTGTCTGTGTATCTGTGTAGTGTGTGTGTATCTTTGTGTCTCTGTGTCAGAGTATAAGAGAGGGAGAGAGAAAGAGAGCCATCCTTGTCTCCGTCTCTCCCCTTTCTCTCTGGCTCCATCTTGAGGATAAGATTTTAAGTTTTCAGCTATTACTCCAGCACTATTCCTGCCTACCTGCCTGCTGCCTGCCTGCCTGCCTGCCTGCCTGCTACTTGCCTGCCTGCCTGCCTGCTACCTGCCTGCCTGCCTGCCTGCCTGCCTGCCTGCCTGCCTGCTACTTGCCTGCCTGCCTGCCTGCTACTTGCCTGCCTGCCTGCCTGCTACCTGCCTGCCTGCTGCCTGCTGCCTGCCTGCTTGCCTGCCTGCCTGCTACCTGCCTGCTGCCTGCCTGTCTGCCTGCCTGCCTGCTGCCTGCTACCTGCCTGCCTGCTGCCTGCTGCCTGCCCGCCCACCTGCCTGCCTTTCCACCATAATCCCCACTGTGATGATGGACTTGCTGTCTGCAACTGCAAGCAAGCCCCCAATTAAGTGCTTTCTTTTAAAAGCTGCCTCGGTCATGGTGTCTCACTGCAGTAATAGAAAAGTAACTAAGATACTAACATTTCAATGGCATGACCCGATATGTTCCTCGATGTCTTGATCCTTTTGTATTACTATAAGTGAATACGGCAGATTGAATACTGTGTAAAGAAAAGAAATATACTTTTTACAGTCCTAGAGGTTCAGAAGGTCAAGAGTAAGGAACCATCTCTGTGAGAACGTCTGGCTACCTTCTAACGTGACAGACAGCTTCCAGGGAGAGAAAGTAAAAGATCATGCAGGGGCACACTAGGGCCCAGGTTCATGTTTATAAGAAGTCCATTTCCTCAGAAACATCAGTCCGCTGTGAGGCTCTGCCTTAGAGAGCTCCTACCTCCTGTGTTGCATAGAACAGTATATTTCTAGCACAGAAACATTGGGGGGGTTGGAACCCTAGGTCTCCATCCTCTGTATTTCTTGCAAACTGGGTTCTTGTAATTTGGTCAGATTGAATCTTGCTTCCCATGTTCCAGTGATGAGGTAGATGTCTTTAAAGGTATGTGGATATTTTAAAATATTTAATACACACATTTAGATCATTCTCAGTGCAGAAAAAAATGTCTTTATAACAATATGTAATGACTTAAACACTAATTTTTGGTAAGGATTATAATAGCAACAGTTGTCTTTAAAGTAAAATTGAGTGTGGTGGAGGTGATGTCATGCTAGCTGAGCAGGGGCTTCTGAGGTGATGTCATGCTAGCTGAGCAGAGGCTTCTGTTGATTGACTCATTGATCTTTGCAAGTCCACACAGCAGAGACTATTAACCCGAACCTTTAGGAGGCCAAATAGGTTTTTGTTTTTTAATAGTATCACAACAGTGGGGAATATTTAAAGCTAAGGAGGTTATTTTGTAGTTATTTCTGTGGGACGGAATGATTGTATAAGCCTTTTCAAGATTCTGTACATTTTTTTCTTTCAATTTGATGCCATTTTGAAAGTTAAATTTATTTTTAAATTCTGTTTTATAAAATAAACCAAAAATGAACCACAGATCACTTAGTACTTTAAAAATCCATTTCAAGTCTAAATAGTATCAGTAGAATTAGAACTTTGGTGCCTCCCAGTGATACTGTGGTTTACCTAAATTTAAAGATCTACTAATCTTTAGGCTAAACTTGAGTCCATAAATTTAAAAGGAAAGACAAAAATGCTGACTAACCACTTATGTAGCAAGAAAGGGCTCTCGGCTCCTCTGCATAAGTATTAGACATTAGACCGATTGGTTTTGACACTTCATTTTCATTTGACTCAAAATGGGAGATGCAAGTTGTAAATAGCTTTTCAAATAACAAATATTGAGATGAAAATGCTACATTACTCCACAGTATTATAATTGATTGTGATCAGTTAGAAGCAATAAACCAAGGCCTAAGAGATCCTCACAGGTAAAAGTGCTTGCTGCCAAGCATGGCAGTCTTGAGGTCAGTGGAAGGAGAGAGCTGACTCCACAAGTTGACCACCACATATATACATACGTGCCCACACATATACATTCAAACAAATAAATACATGTTAAGAAGTAGTGGTAGCTGCTCTTCCAGGGGATCTGAGTTAGGGTCCCAGCACCCACATCATATAGTTGACAATTGCCTGTAATTTCAACTCCGGGAGACTTCAACACCTATGATCTCTTATGTCACCCAAACACATATGTGCTATCTACACACATACACATAGATAATAAAAATACATCTCACCCCCAAAGCAATGACAAAAGCTGGAGGGAAAGGGAAATACTAGCTTTAGCAGTTGATGAATTCCTTTTTAGTCTGATTTGTTTGCTTGCTTATTTTGGTGTTTTGTCTGAATGTATGTTTGTGGGAGGTGCCAGATCCCACAGCAGTTGTTAGCTGCCATGTGGGTGCTGGGAATTGAACCCCAGTCCTCTGGATGAGCAGCCAGCGCCCTTGACTGGTCAGCCAATGCTTCACCTGAGTTGATGAATTCTTAAACACTGAAAGTCATTCACTCTCCTCCTTCAAGACGATGTTAATATTCACAAAGAGAAAGATGCTTGTATTCATATATGTGATTGTGTGATTCTCACAGTGACTAAATCAGCAAACTATTTCTGATAGGGTGCTTCTCACATGTCAGAAGTCTAGCGGCCCTTACGTAAATTCTAAAGATGGTAGCACTGCTTTGGGTTTTGATTCTGGATTTGGTAGTCTAGTTAGTCAACATACTGCATGAGTCAAGAGTTCAGTTATGTCCCTTGATACCTTGTCATGCTCTTCTCAAGCCTTTCTTTTAAAAAGAAGATGGGTTAAGAAAATCTTATTGTATAAGCTGTTTTCTTTAATATTCAAACATGTAAAAGAAGCGAAAATCATTGAACAGGTAGGAAGTACAAATGTCTAGATCCCCACCTACTTAAGTAAAATCCCTGGCCTAGATTTTCATGTTCGTTTTCTTGTTTTTATTACTTTAATTGCTTTTAAAATATGTATCAATGTTTCGCTGTATTTAACTGTATCGTATTTATGCAGTACCCTCAGGCCAAAGAGGGCGTCAGATCCCCAGGAACTGGAGTTAGAGACCTTTGTAAACAGCCATTTGCGTGCTAGGAACCGTGTCCTTTGCAAGAACAGCAAGTGCTCTTAACCACTGAGCCGTCTCTTTGTCTCTTACTTCAGTCTTAAAACCATTCATCTTCAGTAAAGTAGGTTTGTTTCTTCAGGATCTTAGAAAGGATTTTAGGTTAAGTTGCATAATGATATATATATATATGATTTATTTTATGTGTACTGATGTTTTGACTGCATGTGTATCTGTACACCATGTGTGGGTCATGTGGGTCTCTCTCAGAAGAGAGCATTGGATCCCTGAAACTGGAGTTACAAATGGCTCTCGCCCGTGTGTGTGCGTGTGCGTGTGCGTGTGCGTGTGTGTGTGTGTGTGTGTGTGTGCGCGCGCGCGTGCGTGCTGGGAGTCAGACTAACTTCTCTAAAAGTGCTGGTAACTGCTGAGACATTGCTCCAGCCCCTGAATGACAACGTCTTAAGCATATGGTTTCTTAGTTCATTCTGCATGCTGTGGCAGAATAGCCAGGACTAGGAACCATAGAAAGAGACAAGATTTATTTGATTCAACATTCTGGTAGCAGAAAGTTGAAATACCGTGTGGATAGTGACTGAAATGGCCACATTTATCTGCAATGAGATGGAGAAGCTCAGAGAGCCTATCTGAAGGAGACGGGTGGGACCCAAGCTTTTCTTATAACAATCTTCTCTCCTGAGAAGTAGCTACTGTCATGAGACTGAGCGGTAACCATGTGACCAGCACTGGTTTCAAGGTTGTTGTGACCCAGTCACTGCTTGCTAGGCCAAATCCAAAAGTTCTCTCAGCTTTCAGGGTTGCCACAATGACCAGCCTCCCTTACTTGACCCTTAGGGTACATACTCAGCTTACAGCACAAGGTACCCCACATTCCCTGGTGCCTTAGTTCCAGATAACTTAGGATTGTGTCAGTCAGCCAAGACCCGCGTGAATGAAAAAGAACTCCAGGACAGTCGACATCCTTCCTGAACTTAACCACAGCTTGAGAGTTTAGGGTCCCTTTGGCACCACCTGCAGTTTCCCACACCACGTTCAGTTCCCTGTGGACCAGTGAGTTTCCCATCCTTCCTCCCATGTACCACATGTTCATCCCAAAGACTCTTTCTGTGTGATGTGTGTGCCTCACTCCTGTCTGTTTTCCTGTGCCGTGGCCACGTGCCCCATGGCTTCTACCTCAGTAATCTATTTCCCCCTCCAGCACCACATTCTACACCAGTCTTTTATGCCCCTTCAAGGTAATTTTTCTGTCAGCTAAATCATTGCTGTCATAGTTCTCATCAAAATTCCTTAATGGCTGTCCATTACCATCTGCGGTGCTCAGGATTTCATGGCCATATATCAGACTGGCCTACGCTATGCCATCCGTCCCCCTGACATTATCAATCAGCATAATTCAGCCAGCACTGCCGGGATCTGACAGTTCACTGCGGCCAGGCTTTTGTTGCTTCTGCTCCTGCTCCTGGTTGTTAGAATCCAGTGCTTCCTGGCTCTTACAGGATTCTTCCCCCAACATTTAAAAATGGTGGCTTCCATATTCATTGCTAAAATACTGTGGAACTAATCGGTGTATCTGATAAGCTACATCTGATGAACTTTTCCGTTCTTTTGGGTTTCATATGGGGTTGTCTTATGAGTTTTATATCTTAGTTTACATGTCTGTTGCATTACTGTTCAGTATTTGCTGTAGTTCAGTATTTTCCCTAGTAAACAATGGAAATATTTAAGAGACATCTGCCTTGCCGGGCGGTGGTGACGCACACCTTTAATCCCAGCACTTGGGAGGCAGAGGCAGGCGGATTTCTGAGTTCGAGGCCAGCCTGGTCTACAGAGTGAGTTCCAGGACAGCCAGGGCTACACAGAGAAACCCTGTCTCGAAAAAACAAAAAACAAACAAACAAAAAAAAATCTGCCTTGGTCTAGACACCTAGTTTGTGCTTTGTAGAATACCTTTCTTTTGCCTACTTTTAAGCAGTGGTTGAGTTTTGGCAGTATAATTATTAAATATTTTGTCTCTGTATTTTCCAGTCACATGGATGTGTACTTCACAAGAAGTAACATAATAGTCTGACTTCATGACCTCAATCAAATTATTTGGCTTACCTTACATGTCAGCTTCTGATGTAAAAAATGGGCATGATGGACTCTACCTTAGTGTTTTTAAGTGTGTGTTGGCAGTGCCTACTGCTGAACAGACGTTCCACACATGACCAGAGGGGGAAAGTGGTCCTTATTTTGACAGCCATAGTAATACATGTTTTTCTGTGTCTAGGTTGAATATATTTCAGGAAAAGTGTTTTTCACTACCTGTTCAGATTTGCCCTCGATGAAGAAGTTAAAGTCAGCGGAAAGACTGTTTTTGCTGATTAAGAAGCAGCTTCCCATTGCAGTCTCTTCTGTGCACAAAGGTACAGTGTGTCCCTGTTGCTTTCACTCACCTGCTGTGTGACACCAAGGTTCCCCACTCAACAGCCTGTGCCTCCATTTCACACTCCTGGGAACACGGTGCAGCTGTGTCAGTTACAGGCGTCTCCATACCGGGTATGGTCCCGTAGCTGTGGCATGCTCCGTCACTTCTCTGTGGAACCTGCCGCCTGCCCTCTGGCTTTTATTGTTCATGTGTTTTCTTTCTAGGGATAATCATGCTCCATTGTATTTATTTGATTTTTCAAAGCATGTAATAACCAGAATATAATTATGCATCACAAGTTGATAAAAACCTGTCATCTTATAAATTTTAACTGAGTGATACAGTTGGAAAATTACTTCATAGTAAAATTTTCTTCTCCTAGAACCTTAAATGTTTTCAACAAACTTATGACCGTGTATAAAGGGAGCTTAGGAGATTTCTTAACTACTCCCTAACTTTAAAACGATGTTGTATAAATAATTTCAAGATCCTGATTAAAGACATTTTTAAAAGGCAGACCCTGCAGGACTTAGCACTGTCTTAACCTTCACTCTGATTGCTATGTGCATACGACATCAAAGAATTACATAAATCTTTAAGAAGCCATTTCAAGAAAAAATTGCAAATGACAGAAATCAAGACTTGAAGAGAAAACAGAGAAATCCTGAGGCCTTGTGGGTAGTGTAGTTTCTTTCCAGGCATCCATATACTGTGGATGTATCATCTTGAAGGATATAGAGTGTTAACTTTCAGCTCCTCTTGGTGGCTTTTGTTGGCTTTTGTTTATGAGAAAAGATTAAAGTTCACTGGGCAGGCTGGCAGCCCTTAACGTACAAGTGGCTTGCGTATCTGAAGTTTAATTCCATGGAAACTCATCTTAAGATTTATGTCAGATTTTTTGTGGTCTTAGATGAAACCCTGTCTTGAAAAACCAAAAATTAAAAACACTCACAATCTAGCTGAGTGTGTTATCACTGCATAAATGGCTTCACAAACCTAATACATGGGATTTCTATAAATTTGATAATGTAAAAGAGTGAAATTTATTCTGCTTTATATTCTTAGGGTAGATTCTATAAATTCCAAATAAAAGTGAAATTTTGTTCATGTAGCAATTCTTGTTTGTGCAGCAAGTCGGCAAAATATTGTAAAGGAAATAAAGGTCATTAAACCTGGGATTGCGTAATGTAATAGGCAGTTATCTCTAAAACTTGAAGATGGGTAAACTGAGGTTTTGTTTATTTAGGAAGAATACTTAATGAGGTGCAGAGATTTATAAATGATGATCCAGGAAGTTGGTTGGAGGCCATTTCACTTTGGAAAAAACTTCTCGAACATGATACAAAACGAAAAAAAGTTTCTCAAAGGGATGCTAACCCACTAAAATGGAAAGCAGGAGAAAATGAAATTATGGTTGCCAAGAAATTAAAAGTAGAGGAGATACAAATGGTTGCTGAGAGTCATGGGGAAAACCAGCAGGACAAACTACCACAAAGCTCAGCAGAGCGAGGGGAAGCTGTCACTAGAACGGACGGTCTTCAAGAACAGAGACCCAATAGTGCCACAGACAAGGCAGCTGATGCTCAGAACCAGGAGGACTTGACCTTCAGGGTTTCCTGTCGATGCAGTGGGACTATCAGAAAGGTCATCACCGGACAGGTACGCTCATCTCCCAGGTGGGATCCTGCTTTCCAAAAGCACACCTCTTACAGATCAGGTAATATGGCCTAGACAGGTGATGGGGTCTAACTGCATAGGACTGTATGTCTTTAAAAGTGCGAGTCCCTTTTCAACTTAGCTTCAGGGGCTCCAGAGGAGTGGTATGCTATTTCATATGACGGCTTTCTTTTGCTTTCTGCATGAAGGCTTCTCTAGGCTCATAGGTGTCCTTTGCATTTGTGAAAACGATGCTGTGGTCTTAGTATGTTGGGGTCTTCTTCATTACACCTGTATGCCTGTTGAGGACCACCCTGTGTGATGTTTTTAGGCTTGTCACTGAGATCTAGACTACAAATAGACCAATGCTCACGAAGTCTGATTATCTAGGAAAGGGTAGACCCCTGTTTTCATCCCATGACCTCATTAGTTGGCCTCTACAAAGTTCAGTAGCACAAAATTGGTCTGGATTTTTAGCCTAACTTAGAGTCACACAAGGGTTGAGTCTAATGAAGCTGATCTGGTCATACAAACATACAGTGGACATGCTTAATCTTTCAGTGTGTGTTCATTCCTTTATTAGAAGGATCACATGTGGTGGGTCCTGGTCTTATGTCACACATCTAGGATTGACGAGGTAGAGATCCCAAGGGGTTTGAAAGATGGAAAAAGTAAAATTCAGCCCTACTGCCTTGCATAGGCAATCATTGGAGGCATATTTTAATACCACTAAATTGCCATCAGATGCTATGACTTGGTTTTCCCCCAGGCTGCTAGCTTTTGTGTATTTTAAAGTTTCTGTCTTTCTTATATTCTTACCTTTATTATTACTTGCCACTTTGCAGGAAGCAGGAAGAGTGATTGGACTTGCTCTCATGAGGCAGTTTGGATGGAAAGCTGATTTGAGGAATCCAAATTTAGAGGTAATGAACATCTACCTCAATTTCTACACAACAGCACCGTCTCCTATCCAGAGTGCTCATGGCAGCCTCAGTTATAAAACGCATGTCTGCATACAACCAGCAGCCTGGTTCCTTGCAACAGCCAATTGGTGCAGACACTGCCTCCCCCTGACTGGACACAGAGCCACTGCCTGTGAGCCTCACGCGTGTACCGCATCTCTTTTAGGAGATGTTACAGTGGCTTTGTTGGGCTTGTGGAGTGATGTTTATCTTTTATTGGGAACAAATGCATAATAGAGGTAACAAAAAAAAATTGCCTTCCCTGTACTGTGAAAAACATTTCTGAATTGATTTGGCAGGAAGTCAGTTATTTTCATAATTCCATAAATTCATAATTTCATAAATTTATTCCATGTGATACAACTTTATATGGGGACAGACTTGACCAAGTAAGTCAGAACCCTTTGTGAGGTGTTGGGGTTTTTGTTCCCCGCCCCATTTGATGTTCTGTAAAGTGTAGTAGCTGCTATGAATCCCATGGCATACCCAAAATATTTGGTCCCAGATTATTTGACATTGTATTCTCTCCTCTTCATCGTGTCTCTGTTTTCTCCTTCTCTCCTCTAGCTCCAGTGTCCTGTCAAAATCATCCCCCAAATATCATCAGTTTAACTATTACCCATCATCTTATGCAACTAATAATAGCTATAAGAAGTTAAAGTAATCATGCAAAAGCAAAATACAATAACAGTGGCTCAAACTGATGAAGAATCAGATCTTAAAATTGATCCTGGGCAGTGGTGGCGCACACCTTTAATCCCAGCACTTGGTAGGCAGAGACAGGCGGATTTCTGAGTTCGAGGCCAGCCTGGTCTACAGAGTGAGTTCCAGGACAGCCAGGGCTACACAGAGAAACTCTGTCTCAATAAATAAATAAATAAATAAATAAATAAATAAATAAATAAATAAATTTGATCCTGTAAAATTGATAGGAATTCAGTTTTATAGGGAGAGAATCACTTTCTGATATTTGGTATGTGAAAATGAGATCAATATATATTATAATTTGAACAGAACTTTATTAAGTAATTTTGCTAAAATGCATAATCAATACAATTGGAAGGTTCAGCTGTGATGTGTGACTATTTCATGCAACTCTTGATGAAAATTACCCATATTAGAAAGACTCTGGTGAAGTGCTAGCACTGAGCCTGACCTTGGGGACTGGGGTGCGGCTCGTTGGTAGAGCATTTACCCAGCATGTGTGAGGCCCTGGGTTCAGTGTTCAGACTGTAGCAGCAAGAAGGGGGAAAGACACTTTGGGCGAAAGTCCTATTTGGTCCACTGTGTTTGAATGGTCTATAAGTCTCATCAAACTATCAAAGTAATAAAAATTCCCATTTTTAGCTTGATGTGGTCTACTAATGATGACACATTAAATTCTAACCGGGACTTAACAGAAGGAAGGACTGAGGCTAGGGTTTGGTTTGGTTTGGTTTGGTTTGGTTTGGTTTGGTTTGGTTTGGTTTGGTTTGGTTTGGTTTGGTTTGGTTTGGTTTGGTTTGGTTTGGTTTGGTTTGGTTTGGTTTGGTTTTGTCAACTTGGCAAAAGCTAGAATTATTTGGGCAGAGAAATCTCAATGATAGTACCTTCATCAGATGGCCTGTGCGTGGGTCTGGAGGCATTTTCTTAGTGATGAATGTGGGAGAGCCTAGCTCACTGTGGGCAGCAATGCCACTCTGGGCAGGTGGTCCTGACCTGTACAAGAAAGCAAGCTGAACAAACCTTAGGAGCAAGCCAATAAGCTGTGTCCTCCACGGTGTCTGCTTCAGTTCCTGCCTCCAGGTTCCCTCCTTGAGCTCTTGCCCTGACTTTCCTCAGGACAAGAGTGACCTAAGAGTTGTACTATGAAATAAACCCCTTTCTCGACAAGTTACATTTGGTCCTGGTGTTTCTCACAGCATTGGAAACCTAACCAAGACACTCACTTGCAGATAGTAGAGAGGAGGGCACCCTGGCTTACAGAAGCATCCTTTGCCTGAGCTGTCTTCAATAGGCAGCTCTGCATGGCTGTATGTCTTGCTTGAGGTTAGACCAGACTTGAGGAAGTCTTAGCTACCCCAACTCTAACCAGTTACTTCAGTCCAGAGAGTCCCAGAGCAGAAAGATCTGAGTTCTTTGACATAGGACCCTAGAGCTCACCCACCACCTAGACCTCAGATTTTTCTTTTTATAAAATGAACTTGAATTTGGTTTACATCTGGTTTAGGACAAAAGATAATAGAGTTTTTCTAGATATGGCAAATAGGTCTTAGTGTCTCTTATTAAAATCCAAGTCATATGAACTCAAAACAAATGCTTCCAATTGTCAGTACCTTGACGTGGTGTTTTCTTGTGCTGCTCTGACGCCTGTATTTGTTCTTTTAGATCTTCATACACCTGAGTGACGCTTACTCTGTGGTGGGGATTCCCCTGCTCAGGTAAGGGCTCTATTTGTAGAATTATGAACTTACTTTTTTTTATGTGGTATGGGCTATTGATACAGCAGAGGAGGCAGTTTGCCAAGGTCTTTGCTTGGGGATAGGCCTTGTTCTAACAAGAGCTAAGAAGGTTGATCACAGCCTTCCATGGAATAGAGGATACATCTTGAAGTGATGCTGCGTAGGTCCATGTACAAGCTAAGATTGTTAGTCTATTGGCATCTTGACAATGGAATGTAAAAAGAAAATGAAGCATAGTTATATAAATGCATATTGAACATTCTCCAGATTTATTGACATTGTTGTTTTATTACGAGTGTCTTACTCACTTTAAAAATCACTTTCAAGTGTCTCTCTACTCATGCAAAGTACTAAATAAGTTCAAATTCTTTTTTTAAAATACATATCCACTGAATTCTTAGTGGGCAACAGTTGCTTTTTCTAGGTGCTTTGGGGAGAAAGTTGATTGGATGCAAAAGGTCACTCTTAGGTTCTTGAAAGCACATAAATAGCAATGGCATTTAAAAATGTCTGTGTGTCTGACCCTGTGCACACAGTACAGTGATTTACATACCATTTTCTGTTAATTCTGCATTTGCCTTTAGCTCCCGTTTTCTCAGTCTTGCATGAGGATATGTTTTTAAAATACCTAAGGTATAATGGCTCTTCTCCAGTGGAGCTCTGCGACTGGCCAGCACAACACCGAGAGCTTTGCACATGCCCAGGAATGCTGAATGATAGTATCCCTGCTTATTGCTGGTTATATGGCAGGCTCTGCCAGTTTCTCACCACCACCAAGGACCAGGAGTTAGATGAGGTTCTTGGTACTGCAACCCCTGTGAGACTGTCACCTGCCTTGGTGGCCTGCTGCTTTCCCTGGGCCACAGTTACCCACTGCCAGCTCTTCAGACCCAAGCCTCACCTGCTGTATGCTGCATGGTGTCCTGGCTGCCTTGCTGCGGGGCCCTCGATGACTTAATTCCAGTACTTCTGCCTATCTGACTTTTTAAAAAATTCCCTAATTGCTGACTGAAAAAATGGGGGAAACCGCAGAATGATTACATTTGAGCTGTGTGTTTATTCGTGATCACCAAAATGAAGGCCAAGTAAAACAGTTAGACGTAAAGCGTATTTTACAAGAATTCATAGCAGAAAGTAAGTTTCAGTCACTTTTTGTCTCTTTGTGCCTCCCCCTCCCACTCCTTCCCTCTTCTTTTCCCTATCTTCCTCCCCCTCCTTGATGCTGGGGGTCAAACCCAGGGCTTTCCCACACATGCAGTACAAAGATGTTGTACTTCTGAACTACATTCCCAGCTACTTTCTACTTCCCCCAGAAAGGGGAGTCTAGAAATTGACTAGGAAGAGAAGATCTCAACCCCAGTAGTAACAAAGTGCAGCAGTGATATATTTAGATTCCAGTGCCAAGTAAACTAATCTTCTAAATTTTCAATTATATATAAAACTTTTTATTCAACAAATATATATAACTTTATATAAGTGTTTCCTAAGTCATTAAATTTTATAATTCCAATTTTTCCATACTTGTAGTAACACAAGTCATGCATATAGCATTTCAAATAACAATTGGTAATAAGCTAAATGTTTAAAAGCACAGATGTGCCTGAAGATTAAGACTGAGAACTGCAACATTCCATGTAATGAGAAGTTACATTTGATATCCTGTGGTGAGTTGCATTGACTACCTCAGTGAAGGAAAAAGTGGTCTCAAAGGTGTCTCGAAGCTGACATGATGATTTGTGTGAGTGTGACCAGAAGAACAGCATAGTGACCTGGCCATGGAAGAGAGTGGAAACCTAGGAACCAGCGTAAGATAGCCAGGATGTCCGATGGCCACATCAGAATATTGCAGGAGTTCCTGAAGGGAACTGTGTGGATCTTTTGAAGAGCAGTTTGACATCTCAAGGGCATTACCTGTACCCACAACAACATGGTCATGGTATCTCTTCTTTGCTATAAAATCAAGAAAATGATATTAACTACTTTATAGCTGTCTTAGTTATCTATTGGTGTGATAAGACACCATGGCCAAGACAACTTATAGAAGGAATTGTTCGTTGGGATCTTACAGTTTCAGAGGCTTAGAGTTCATTACCATCATGATGGGGAGCTTGGCAGCAGGCAAGCGGCCATAGTGTGGTAGCAGTAGCCAAGAACTCTCACATCTTGTCCACAAGTAGGAGGGAGAGAGAGAGAGACTGGGTTTGGCATGGGCCTTTGAAACCTCAAACCTCATCTCCAGTGACACACCTCCTCCAACAAGACCACACCCCCCAACCCTTCCTTCACAGTGTACCATCCGTGGAGCAAGCATTTGTATAGATGAGTCTGTGGGAGCTGTTCTTATTCAAACCACCAAACTAGCTTTGTGGTTGAGGTTAAATGAACCAGCCTGTGTGACTGTTTCTAAGGCTCAGGGTTTGCTGAATACATTTTAACTTGTATTTGTTAAACCATTCAGGAAGGGGGGAAATATTACTAGAGCTACAGGAATCCATTCAGTTAGTCGGAGGTGAACAACTCTGTCTCTGAGTAAGATAGTTATTAAGTTCAAGAAATCCAGTCTGACAGTAGAGTGGCCCATGATAGAAACTTGACCAATTAGGAAAGAGTTAACTATTGGGTGGCAGGTGGGTGAAGGACATAAGACTTAAAAGGTTAGGTGTGGTGCCACATGCTTGTCATCTACAACAGGATGCTCTGGGTACACGGCAAGTTCCAGGACCGCCTGGACTGTATAGCACGACTGTGTCAGAAGCAGGGAGGGAAGGGAAAAGGGAGAAGGGGAGGGGGGAGGGTTGAAGGAAAGAGGGAAAGACAAGGAAGGAGAGAGAGGGAGGCTAAGAGGGATAGTATGAAAGACAAGAAAGGTGTGAGGGGATTAAGACCTCCCCAGTGGACAAGAGAAGATCTTCCAGGCAGATGTAGCAAAATTTCTGTCTTCCTTTCTTTGATACTTTTCTGTTTGTGAGATAAAATACTCTGACAAAAGCAACTTAAGGGAGAAAAGTTGGCTCCCAACTCTAGGTTACAGTCTACAAAGGCAGAGAAACATTTCCTCCACAGGCAAGCACAGAGAGCAGTGAGTTAATGCATGCCGTGCTTAGCTCACCCTCTCCATATTACACAGCCCAGAGTCCCTACTCAGGGAATAATCATGTACACGGTGAGATGGGACTTTCCACACCGATCATGTGATCAGAAGAGTTCCTCACAGCCATTCTGAGGTTAACCTAGATCCAGACAACCCACACAAGTCACAGGTGTGCCTGGAGAGGGAGGGCTGTACCTAGGCGTTAAGGTGATACAGACCACCCTCCTTGTCTTAATGGAGGATGCAGTGTAAGAGAAGAAAGACAGTTATCTACATGGGAAGAACCAAAGCCTATTTTTCCATTTGAACAACTAAAACCTGATTTTTAAAAAATCCTAAACAAGTAGATGATTGTTTTTATTCTTTAGAGTTTGAGCTTTGCTTCCCCCTTGACTCCCCATGATGGTTGAATGGGTCCATTTGTTGTGGTCATAGCAGATTATGATGTCTACGTTTAAGCAGAAAAAGGGCACATCTATATTTGACAGATATGTCAAAGTTTTCAGAGAACCTATACAAATCCCTGCTATTTGGAGAAAGACTATAAACTTCTCAACTGGGCACTGTTTTCCACTCCGCTCTCCTGATGGGTATTTATAGAATAAACTGATGTGTTTTGCAGCAAGATAATTGCCAAGCTTACTTTGTAGGATCAAAATTCATTGATCAAAATATTTTATGGTCTATCTGCTGCCAGTTTACAGCCTGGAATTCAAAGCTATACATACAGCACTGTTTATAATGTGACTGTTATTTCCTGAAAAGGCTTCAATTAAAAGGGCATTTCACGTGGGTTTACCGCACAGAACCACCTAATTGTGACAGGAAGTGCACAGTTACAGTGTCTCGTGATTCTAAGAATTTAAGGGGCATATAGAAGATACAAACAGAATAATCAGACAAAGATGGGAAATAAACTGATAACAAGTCAGGGTGTGGAGTTACACTGAAAGGTTTCTAGAAGCGTGCAGAAAACTACGGCTTTGTGTGACAGCCTCCTCACTGGTTTTAAAATAAACTTACTACCAAACACACCAGCACAAATTCTTGACATCATAGCCTATTTACCTTATCAAAGTTGCAGCTACCAAACGATACCCCTTGCTTGTTGCATTAAAGAGGTAGAAGTGGAGGTTGAGGAGGCAGCTCAGTCTATAAGACATATATAATAGATATAATAGATAATATATATAAGATATATATAAGGTATAAGTCTATACCCTTGTGAGGACCTGACTTCATCCTCAGAACCCCAGATGGCTTCCATTTGGAGCCCCAGCATTGGGGAGGCAGAGACAGTGGGGTCCCTGCTCTTCAGTCCAAGGCTAGTCAGCAAGCTTCTGATCCCAGAGAACCAGTCTTGAGAAATAAGGTAGACAGACAGCCTCTGAGGAGCATCTCTCAAGGCTGACCTCTGACCTATATCCACACAAAATGGCAGAAATGATACATGATAGTTTGACAGTATTTTTAACTACTTTGAAGTCTGCCAGATGTAGAAACATGGTAGCTAAGAAGAGGGTGGGCCTGTGCTGCAGTTAAGAATAAGAGCTGAGACTTATTTGTATGCTTCTGCCTTGTTCTGTCCTCTGAGAAAGATGCAAATCAGCAGAAACCAAGCTTACAGACGACACTATAAATTCCCCATATTTCATCCAGATCACAAAGCCCTGTTCCTCTTGATGATGCCAGCTGTTCTGTGTAGAAAGACGGGAAGTGCTAAGTAAGAGACTTCCTTCATGTGTGTTTATGTTTTTGTAACGTGAACATAGGAGAGTTTAAATTTCAGTTGTCTAAAAAAAAAAAAAAAAAAAAAAAAAAAAAAAAATGTCATTCTTAAATACCACACTAGGTAGTTAAACAAATGACCCTATGTAGAATATATTTAATAATGAGATTAAAATATCCTCTAGTTCAGAGAACATATCAGGTTGATATGTTAAAGTGCTTCTCAGAGACAAAATAATCAATTTTTGCAGCCTGTTCTTGAGCGTATAGTGATATTTGATACCTACCTTGTCTCTTCCTTGCAGAGTTCCCTTAGCCAGCAGAGCTTACATCCAGACAGCTGGGCTGCGGTCAACTATAGCGTGGGCTATGGCATCTATTGCAGAAATTAAGGTCGGGAGGATGCCTGGATTCCTTTCTAACTACACAGTCTCCGGCTGGTTGTTTCTCTTTTCTCCTTTCTCTCCTTTTTTTTTTTTTTTTTTTTTTTTTTTTT
>JADRCG010010420.1:2270422-2295860 GCA_019844195.1 Rhabdomys dilectus | reverse complement strand
GGGCTGGTGAGAACTGATGCTGTGGGGATGGTGAGAACTGATGCTGTGGGGATGGTGAGAACTGATGCTGTGGCCTGGTGAGAACTGCCTTAGAAGTAGAAGAGGAGAGAGGCCTAAGGAATGGCCGCCTAAGCCTTTAAAGACCTTTGGGAAAAATAAAAAGGAAATTGTTAAGATTCTTGTCCTCTGTGTTTACTCCTGACTGTACCCTGCCAGACCAGGGAGGATTACACAATAATACTGTTGATTTTTATCTTGGATCTCCAAAGACTTCAGAATCTTGTCTTTTCATAGAAACAATATAGAAACTGAATTTTATTGGATATGTTTTAAAATCCTTGTAGACAGGTATTTTGTTGAAGCGGTAGATCCCCGACCTTGCCATAATAGGAGTCTCTGGTTCCTGCATTCCAGATTTACCACTGCCATCACAAAGTGTGGATGTTATTATCTCTGACATTCCATTTGGAAAAAAATTTAAGTTAGGAAAAGATATCAAAAGCATTCTACAAGAAATGGAAAGGTAAGTTGTTGAATTTATTTCCATAATTTTCTAGCTACAGGCCATTTAGTCAAAATATATCATTGCCCTTAAGTCTTTTGCAATAGAATAATTTCCCAAAATTGTTACTATTAATTTTCTAAAAGTTAGAAGTTTATAACTGAAATGTATTTTCTGAGTCTTTTTATACCATTAATTTTATTGAGAAAAAAAGTGACTATTGTTTCAGTAACCAGAGTGGATAATTTAGATATGTGCTTCTAATCTCCACAAAAACCTGCATCCTCCTTGTCAGACCCCACACTTTACAGATGAGAAACTGGGCCCAGGAAGATGACCAATGCCTGCTGAGCCACAGACCAGAATGACAAGATGGAACTTCGCTGGCATGAGATGTGCTCATACCACATTTTCCAGTGTTGAACTCTGGATATAGTTTAATGGAAGTATTTTTTCAAGAGGTTTAGTGAGGCCTAAATAAATATTTTTCAGTCATTTATATTGATACAGGAATAAATAGACAATAATAAGGGATTGATCAATGATAAATTACATCAACTGGACATTTGATGGACAAGGACATGAGTGTCGCTACTCTTATATGGGAGTAATATGTCACCAGTGTGTGAGAGAATCCAGTGTCAAGGCTAACATACCATAGGGAGTCAAAGCCTGGCTCAAGCTCTCACCCACCTGTTAGCTGTCTCACTGTCTCACTGCATCTTGTCAGCTGGGCGCAACATGTTTCTCATTTGTGGTGTACATGTGTGTGTTCACATGGTACACGTATATGGAGGCCAGAAGTCTCTGTTGGGTGTCTTTCTGTCTCACTCTCCACTCTGTTTTTGAGACAAGTCCTCTGAGCATGGCTGGAGCTCACAGATTTGACTGGACTGTGACCAGCAAGCCCCAAGGATCTTTCTGTCTCACCACACCCCTTGCTGGGATCAAAGGCACCCGCTTCCACATCTGTTCTTCTGCATGAGGGCTAGGGCTTTGTCCTCGTATGCACGGGCAAGTGCAGTAAAGCATGTCTACATCTGCAAACCCAGTTCTCCTGTCGGGGCTGAGAGCAAGAGCTAGCTCCAGAATGACTCCTCTGACCCCCATGTGTGTGTGCTGTGGCATGCAGGCATGCAAAAATAAGTAAGTAAGATAAATTTTAAAGCCATTCCCTGCTGTCTGAGTCCCTGGCTCTGTCCTGCTCAAAGCAGCACTTGTGATGTAGGCATCTCTTAGTCATCCCCAGATCTGATATTAATTCTCCTTCAGCAGGCTTTGCCACTTTGTCTTCATGTTAAAGTCACTGCATGAGCGTGTTTAAAATACGATGGCCATTTCCCACCACTCTCCACATCTCTGACTTAATTGGTCTAGGGTTGGGCCCGGGTATTTTTCATAAAAGCTGCCGCTTGTGATCCTGTTGTAGAGCCCAGCTTGTAAGTACAGCCTGTGACCCTAACTGAGTTGCTCACTGCCTATTAACCAGTTCATAGATAATGAACTGTGTGAGCCGTGACACATGGTTAAACTGGAACTTTCCAGAGAGATAATGACCTGACAAAAGATCTGGCTTTCTCTGTTTTAGACATATCTCCACGTCATGGGATGGTAGGATTGCGGACAGCACGTGTAGCAGTTGGAAGTTTCTGTAGACGTGATAAGACAGTGAGGGGTGTGCCTGCCTGCCTGGCCACTGTCAGGGAATTTAAACATTTACCACAGAGTCAGGCAGATGAATATTCAAGTTTCCTATATATTAAGAGTGCCTCAGTAGGCCCAGTTTAAAGTCCAAGCATTTGAACATACGAGGGGTTTATTTCTTCTTTGCTCTGGCTTCCTTACTACCGGCCCCCAGACTTTATGACCTGACCTTTGACTTATGTAGTTTCAGGTTCGTACAGACAACATAGCATAGTGACTGAGAACGCAGCCTTGGAAGTCAGACAGCTTGTTCCAGGCTTGGCTGTAACTCTATAATTCCTCAGGCATAAGCAGACTGACCACTTCTTGGCTAATTTTTCTATCATAATATATACCTTCAAGTATTGTTCAGAGGGGTCCATGGATCTAAAGCTTTCGGATCAGTTCTGAGCACTAGACAGCACTCAGCTTCTTAGCTCCTACCCAGACTTCCTAGCATGAGCCACTTCTTGGAAGGTATGTGAGGATATATATATATATATATATATATATATATATATATATATATAGTATGTGAGGATATATATATATATATATACACATACATATATGTGTGTGTGTGTGTGTGTGTGTGTATATATATATATATATATATATATATATATATATATATATATATACCTAAATACATAAGCTTTTCTCCTAATAATTCACTGGCATTTATTGGATCTAGAAATCAAAAGAGGAGACTTGTGTTACTAAAATTAAGAAAAAGAATATATTCAGTAACCTTATTCATAGTAGCTGTGGAACTAGATGGTTCTGTGTGTCACACAGAATGAGATTCCCCAAGAAGGACTATGGATCGGACTCAGATTGTCAGATAGATTGCTGTGGTAGCAGGAGCTTCACATGCAGCTCACTTAATTATCTCGTCAAGACGGCACAGTTAGGAATTTGATGGAGCATTTGGGCTTTCTTCTCAACCATCCCCATGTAAAATGCATGAGCAAGATCTGAAATGAACCTTGCTCACCCTGATGAAAGGAGAGCTCTCCATGTGCTCAAGAGGCCTGGAGTGATTTCATGGAAGAAGAGAGTTTCCAGTAAAATTTGGAAGTTGTAAAAGAACTTTTAAAGGGGGTCATATTTTTATACATGCTAATATCCAGTGAGAAAGGAAGTGACAGAGCCACTCAAGGACCAGTGACCACACCGACTTCCTGAGGTAGAAGGTTGGGAGTAGGTGGTTAGATGGCAAAGACCTAACGTGCTCCAGCTCCTGTATCAGCTTTATTGATTCATCTACCCCTGGCCTTGCAGGGTCACATGCAGAAGAGAAATCTTTTCTATGGTTTGGTATACAGAGTTTCCTCACCCCTTTTAACAACAGAACATTTTAAAGATATTATCATCAACATCAAGAACTGAAATCCTGCTGCTGTTCAAGGCGAGCATTTTGAGCAATGTTATAATTTCTGAATAGCCCTTTTGTAAGAAATCCTGTGCTCATGTACATGGAAAGAGGCCTAGAAGAGCACTCACCAGAGAAGTTTGGGTCATCTTTTCTCCTTTATCTTCTCCATTATTTGAAAAGCTTACAGTGACTAAGCTGTTAACTGTCATGTGAAGTGTCTTGCCTTGCACATGTGCTAGAAGGAGGACGTGGTAAACAGTGAATATTAGCTGTCACCATTATTGGGCACTGTTATTCTGCTGCTTCTGCTATTATGTAGTCTTAGGATAATTTCACAGAGGTAATAATGCAAGATTGAAGGTATTCTGTGTTGTTGATACAACGTAACTACCCACTGTCCCAAAAATACTACAGAAGTTTCCGTCTTCAAAAATGTTCATTGTCCCAGTGTTTCTGTCCTCAGCACCCAGCTTCTCATCCTGGATAATGAAACGCGTCAAAGCACCGTGTGTCATTACCACTTTGCTTCCATTTTCTTTGCCGTGTTCAGAGCTATTTGTAGTTTTCTTATTTCTGTCTCTGGCGTATAGCTGACCTCCTCCTGCTTGCTGGTCTGTGTAGAAGTGGCTTTTCTCCTCCAGCCAGGCTGCTTCTCCCAGTCCCTTCTTCAAGAACCATACTCTGCCCGCTTTCCTCCCTTGTCTTCAGCCATTTTATCTCCCTGTTCTTCTAAGAGGTTCCATTACTCTTTCTGGAGATGCTCTCAGAGATGTGTGAATGTCTGTCCTGAACTAGATCCTAAGGACACTGCAGTGGGCAGGACAGGTGAGGTCCCGCCTGTCAGAGTGGGACAGTGGTACACACCACGGTGTATTCAGTCATGGTTGCTGTTGTGGAGCAAGGGGACAGGATACCCAGCTGAAGAGGGAGAACAGTCCTGGCTATGCCTTAGGCATAGTCAAGAGATGCCTGTCTACAGAGGTGGCAGCAGAAGTCAGGACCTGAAGGGTGAGAAGCACACAAGGGGAGGCCTGTTAAGTGAAGAGAGAGCAATGAGATGAAGTGACTGAGGCAGAAGCAGGTTAGTGTAGTGAGTTTGAACCACTAAGGGAAGATCCTTGGCCAGAGGGACGCAGGCAGGCAGCGGGTCTAAAATACAGGAGCAGGCAGACTGCAGAGGAGCCTTGGGCACCATAGGACAGACTTTAGACATGTGCTTCTGCGTGGACTCTTCCTTAGCAAATCATGATATCCTTTCTGCCCTGTCCTTCTGTCCATCCCAAGCTCACTGGTCGCATCTAACCACGGCCACTTGCTGGTCCTTTAGCTTTTGACTCTTGATACCGAGCTCCTTTGGCCTCCATGGCAGGACCAGTGTTCCAGCTTTCTCTAGGGTATGTCTCCTAGTTCTCTTCCACATTTTGGCTTCATCTTCTATTTACCATTAAACCTCCTGTCTCTGCCTCAAGCCCTGGCATCTCAGGACTCCCAAACTGTACACCCAGCTGGCCTTTGGAACCCACCATCCATGGCATCCTTCCGTACTGACCTCTGCTCCCCTCTTTCTGCTTCCCCCACCAGGCTCAGCCGCCTTCAGTACCTCCTCCTGTTGTGTCTGTTGCCACTTCCTCCCGTTCCCTTCCTGTCACTGGGCTGGCTCACTCCTGAGCCTGGTTTTGGAGCCTCTCACACCCTCTCTGCCCCTTGCCTCCCCCTCACTGCTGTGAACCTTTAGTCACTCACGAGCTGTCACTGTTCCCAAGGATGTGTCACCTACAGTATTTGTATGACTGAGTAAATAAATTCTCAAAAGCTGATGTTTCCTGATCCACCCTTTGTGGGATCATCCCTTAACTGCCCCTTTGTTCATGCCCTGACTCCTTCCTGGTGACTTCTGCTGGCAGCCTTTTCTTTCTTAAGTAAGCTGATTCCATAGGTTTCTGACACTTGCCTTCTCTGTTATACAATCATTTATTAGAATGTGACTACAAATTACTTTGAAGCTTGCCGTCTAAGTAGAACAAAAATAGATAATTAAGGCAGATTTGTACTAGAGATTCCATAATTACTATAATGAATATGCATTATAGAAGATGCTACCTAATTATCAAAACTCTTGTATTTAAATAGATGAAATTAAATTTCAGATTAACAACTATTTTAAATAAATTGGAATGGTTTGTTGTCTCGGAACATAGAAATACTCATCCCAATTACCCTTTGGGTTTTTTTTGTCGCAGAGTTCTGCGTGCTGGTGGCACCATGGTCTTGTTGCTCAGTGAAGATCACCACCAGCATCTCACAGACTGTGGAGGCAGCAGGACTTCCCAGAACAATGTCGCTGATCCTGAGACGAAGATGCTTTTGAATCCTAATAGAACTGGTGCATCAAACACAGCCTCACCTTCACAAAAAGCAAGTAGCCTGCAGTGTCTCAGTGGGGTGTTGCCCTGTGGCTCACTGCTGCCAGTGGAGTCCTTCAAAGTTAGCCTTGGGAAAACAGACGCATTCATATGTAAGTATGAGAAGGCAGGACTGTCCCCAGCTAGATGCTGTGAGCCAGGTGCACATCCTGAGATGGCAACCAAGCAAGAATCCCCTTGTCTCCAGGATTCCTTATAGCCCTGGAGCACCGAGTACACAGCCTCTCTGGGTGGATGTGACCAAGAACACACTTGTCGAGTAAGGCTTCCTGCTTTGGACTCTCCAGTATTCAGTTCTTGACAAAGAACAGCTGGTTAGGATTCTGAAAAGACTTGACGCAAGAACTACTTCTTCCCAAAAGTCTAACTTTCAGAAATGAGGAAACCTTGATATGTAACTTTTTTTATATATTAAACTTGATTTTTTTTAACCTGTAATTTGCTTATCCTTTGGGATGACAATAATTTTTGTTTGCCATGATTCATGACTCGTAGTTTGTAAAACATCAGATAATAGCAGTATGCTGTAATCCTTCAACATGATGAAATGAGTGCTACATGGAGGGATGTACACCACATGTGTACAGTTTCCATGGAGACCTGAAGACAGCATCCGATCCTCTAGAACTGGAGTTGCAGATGAGCTGCCATGTGGGTGCTGCCTGGGAAGGAAACCCAGGCCCTCTGCATGAGCAGCAGGTGCTCTTCCCCATGGAGCCATCTCTCCAGAACCTGGAATTTGCTTTATTGAAAAAGCATTAATAGTTTCCTTAGTCTTCTTTGTAAAGGTTCATTGTGTTTCTCGTATTTGCTAATTAGAAAGAGAGATAGGGAGATAGTGAACAATTTTCCTACTTGACCTTTTATATGTATGCTGGCTTGAATAGATTTGACACCTTAGATTCCTGTGTGATTCTTGGCCCATAGGGAGTGGCGCCTAGAAATGAGAGCGTATTGTTGGTTGTGTGGCCTGTCTGGGTGTAAGATGGGTTATAGGCAGCAGTGTAGAAAGTTTCTGGCAGGTCTTGATGGTGAAGCAATCTATTATTCCTGTGCTTACCAACAGCCATGGGATTCATAAAGAACCCAAGAAACATCTGCTCTGTGGGGTAGTTGTTATGGATAGCCCTGGTCTTGTATTTTGATGCTAATTCTGCTTTCCAGGGAGGGGCTGCAGACAAGGAGTGTGAACCCTCTGCCCACCTTAATTTGTAAAATAAAGGCTAGAGCCAGTGATTGGGCAGCAGAAGGGGAGGTGAAGCAGAAGAGTTTGGGGGAGAGGGAGAGAAAGGAGGACAAAGAGGAAAAGGGGAAGCAAGATGACGGATGTCACCCTCCTGTCTCTAGCAGTCTCAGGTAGTTATTCATATCAAGGTTAGGTAATTGGAATAACAATTCTAATTGTGTGGGCATCTTGTGTATTGAGTATTTGCTAATATATAAATCAATTGGTTAATCTTTAAGCTTTAGAGTTTCACTTTACTGGGTTACTGGGAAGTGGGTCCTCCGACCAGGTGGTTATGGCTCTGAAGGAACTAGCAGCTCCAGGAATGAACAAACCGAAGCTGGAAACAGAGCAACAGGTTACTACGAGAGCAAGCTAGAGAGAGCAACTCAGTGAAACCAGCTTGGGAGCTCTGGTCCTGCTGGATAGCTTGCTGAGACAAATGGGCTTAGAGCAGTAACATGGCAGCCAGGCCGGGAGCTAGCCGGATGGTTTTCTTTTTTCATATATCTCCCACAACAGGTAGCCTCTCTGGTTGTTTTGAACATGACAGCCCAGGAGATGACATTCAGTTTGGGTCACTGCAGTGGTCTCAGCCAGGGGCAACTTTGTCTGTAGAAGATGTATGGCAATATCTTCAGATTTTAGCTTCTGAGGTAGAGAGAGAAAACTGGAGTCTAGTGAATAAAGACAAGGAACTATTAAGCATCCTAAAATGCATAGAGCAGTCCCTCACAACAAAATACCACCAGTGCCAAGCTGAGAATCTCTGGCTCAAGGCAGATCAGGAGATGCCAAGGGTCACTCATGACTATGCCAAGACAACCTTCCAAATGAAAGGATAGACACATTGGAGGGAAGAGAACTCCTAGCCTTCCACAGAGAAGACTTATAGCCAATAAAACTTTCCCACCAAGCAAAGGGAATATCTAGACATCTATGTTCATTGCTGGCTGGAGTGTTATCCTTGGAATTCCAAGTGCCACTGTGGTCCACTGGTCAGAATAGGGGCTCATGGAACTTGAGTGATAAGTGAATTTTTGACTGCGAAATGCTTAAGAGTCCTATACAACAGATACTATCTACTGATGCCAAAGCACTTGTATAAATAGTTATTTGTGCTCTGACACAATACCTGGTAAAAGCAGCACAAGAACAAGTATCTTTGGACTTGCTGTTTGATGCTAACATCCAATGGGACAGAGGGCATGGTGGCAAGATCAGGAAGCAGTTGGTCACATTATAGCCACAGTCAGGAAGCAGAAAGCAATGATTGTGATGTTCACCTTGTGTTTTCCTTTCATTCCATCCAGGACCCCAGCCCATGAAATGGTGCCAGTCTCTATCAACCCCTCACAGACATTGCCAGAGGTTTGTTTCGTGGCAATTCTAAACCCTATCAGGTTATCATGCTTTATTATCGCAGAGCTGTTCTAAGCCTAAAGCACATGCATCACCCCAACCCTAGTTGAATTTCAACATTGGGGGGGATGCATAAGAGACAACCAACATCATGTATTTGCTAGGTTAGATAAGTTGTCACAGCTATGAAGATGGGGAAACAAATGAAGTTCCAGTCTGGGAGAAATGAGACACGCTAAAGAGACACCTGTGACTCTCAGTCTGCCGGTCAGACTACTGAAACAGTGGACCTCAAAAGAAATGGGAATTTTCCCCCCAGGAATCTGCTAGGAGAAGGAAAAGGCCCCAGCCAGAGGAAGAACCTGTCACACAGACTTTACACATCTAACAACATGTCAGACCACTTTACAGATAAAACTGAAGCCCGGATATTGGGTCAGGGTAGATAGGACCACGCATTTGACCTTGTCTGCTTAGATATACATATTTTTACCTCCCTATTTCATTAATCTCACTTCAAGAAACATAAAGGTATATTTACAGGGTACTTAGGGGGTTTGCTGGATCTTTGTCCCTCTTCCCAAAGTGGCCACATTGAATAAATCTGTTTCTGCTTTCCAATACTAATTTGACTCTCAGTTGACTTATTGTGGACAGGTGGCCAAAACTAGCTTGGGATATAGGCTGTGATACCCCAAGTTCAACAACAAAGTGGTTATGGAATAGGAAACTAGATTTTACTTTTTCTTCTCATGCATAGTGTATATGATGTGAGTGTGTGTGTGTGTGTGTGTGTGTGTGTGTGTGTGTGTGTGTGTGTGCATATGTGTATGTATGTATGTATGTAATATGTATGTATATGTGTATATGTATGTATGCATGTGTATGTATGAATGTATGTGGGGGACTCATACGGCCATGCATATAAAGGCCTAAGGTTGAAATCCTAAATCACTCTCCATCTTTATTCTTTCTGAAGCAAGTTCTCTTGATCCAACCCAGATCTGAAGTTATGGCTAGTCCACTGTTATCCCACTGGTTGAGAATAAGACCACTTTTACAATTTTGAAGCAAGCTTTAATTAAATACTGGCCAGAGGAGGATGGATCTCTGGCCAAGTCCATTCTGGGTTTTCAGAAAATGATTACAAGTCATGTTTTACAAGGGCTTAAGAAGGTAAAACTGAAAATACACCACATTTCCCATCAGATCCAATTAGGAACAAGCATACATCCTGATGTATTTCCCACCCATGCACCTCCTGCCCACATGTGATTAAGCACATCCGGTGCAGATGGGTCAAACATAAGACAAACAGAAATATCTTCTTTTTTATATAATATTTTTATTGATTATGAATTTCACAGCATGAACCCCAATCATACTCACTTCTCAGTCTTCCTAGATCTGTTCCCTCACCTAACCTTGAGGAAGAAGAAGAAGAAGAGGAGGAGGAAGAGGAGGAGGAGGAGGAGGAGCAGCAGCATCAGCAGCCCATTTACTCACTGGAACATAGTCAAACCCCAGTCGCCAGCCCTTCAAGGACAACTGAGCAGGAACTTATTCTTAACTGTAAACAGAGCTCTTAACCTACAGGTGTGTTTTTCCAGTTTGGATCGCTCACTAGCCACCTTGCTGCCCCAGAGATCCCTGGTCTCTACTGTCTGAGACTGGAATTACCTGCTGCCATTCCCACCCAGCAGGATGCTAGGGATCCAAACAGCCTTCTTGCTGTTGATCTAAAGTGGCACCCCCAAATGTCAGTGCTGGTAACATTGTTCTAAACAGAAGGACTTTCAATGGGTGATCAGAAGGGTTATGAGGCATACAAGCCTAAAAGTTTCCATTTATTAGAAAAGCAGATGTCTTAAGACAACTACCTTCAGAAAGGGTTCATAATTCCCATCCATCCGGACAGCCAGTATCAGCTCAAAGATCCAACCCTGTTGACTCATAGAACCTGCTTGCTTTTTGGTCCCCAATAAATCTTTCTTTCTACCCATGAAGTAGTCTAGTTCTGTGGCTTCACTGCACCCTGGCTTACACTTGCCTATACATCAAGTGTTTTAAGCAGTGACCCATCTCTCCAACCCCTGTTTGCATTTACATTTCTAATTAGAACAGGTCTCAGTGAGACTGTGAGATTTAAGCAAATATTTAAAAGTGGCAGAGGAATGATCCTGGTAGAAGCAATAGGTAGGGTCTCTGCAGAAGGTAGGAGAAGAACAGCAGAGGAAAACAAAGATGCCTGGAACAGGGTAGAGAATGACAGATCAAAAAGCTGCAGGGATGTCATGTAGGCTAGATCAGACAAGGCCTGGAGGCAGATCATAAAGGCTGCCTTTAACACAAAAGCTAACAGAACAACTGAACCTAGCATGCATGCACAGCACACTATACAAAGGAAATGGCAGAAGTAGAAAATTGGTTGGGTCCTTGTTTGTCTGCTGGCTTTGCGTCCAGAATGTTGATCATCCTCGTAAGCTGCACCACACCTGGCTAGCTCGGTGGTGGTGGTTGGTTGGTTTGAGGGTTGCTTTTTGCTTTTGCTTTGCAGTAATACAGGCAAGAGGAAACTATGACATGTTCCAGGATGGGAACAGCATCAGGAGGAGGTAGCTTGGCTATACTCTAAAAGTAGAAGGAACAGGCTCTGAGGTGTGTTTAATAGCAGAGTGATGGATTATAAGGCGACAAATGACTGCAAGACCTTTGGGCGCGCTCCTGAAGCAAGGGAGCTTCTGTCAACTGTGATGGGGAAAGGCTGTAGAAATGGTGGGGGAGGGGGAGGTTTTCGGGTATTAGAAGTTCAGGTTTTAGACTTGCTGAGACTAGACAGCCTAATTTTGACTTGTCTAGCCGAGACCGTCTAAACTAACAAATCTAGTTTAACTCGCTCGCCAGACAGTTTTAGACTTTCTAATTTTGAAACATGCATTAAGCAAAGTGGAGATGTCAAATAGGCAACTGAATATTTGGATCTGCGGCGTAAGAAAAATGGAGCTGCATATTAGGACAGTGTGGATGTGTGTTCACAGTGGCCTGAGGTTGGGCGCCATCAACAAAGAACTAAGCACAAGGACATAACAGGGAGGACATTAGCTGAAATACCCAACAAAAGGGAGAGAGAACCTGTAGAGACCATATCCAGTGGATTCACACAGCCCCCAGTTGAGGGTTGGGACCACCCATGCCCCTCAAAAATATTAATCCAGAATTCCTCCTGTCAAAAGGAAATGCAGGGACAAAGAGTGCAGCAGAGACTGAAGGAAAGGCCATCCAGACACTGCCCCACCTAGGGATCCATCCCAACTGCAGACACCAAACCCAGACACTATTGATGATGCCAAGAAGCACTTGCTGACAGGAGCCTGATATAGATGTTCCCCTGAGAGGCCCTGCCAGAGCCTGACCAATATAGATGCGAATTCACACAGCCAAACATCGGACTAAGCTTGAGGACCCCAGTGGAGAAGTTAGGGCAGTGACTGAAGGAGCAGAAGGGGTTTGCAACCCCATAGGAAGAACAACAATATCAACCAACCAGACCCCCAGAGATCCCAGGGACTAAACCACCAACCGAAGAGTATATATGAGTTGGTCCATGGCTCCAGCTACATATGAAACAGAGAATTGCCTCATCTGGCATCAATGGGAGAGGAACCCCTTGGTCCTGTGGAAGCTCAATGACCCTAGAGTGCTGAGGCAGGAGTGGGTAGGCGGGTGGGGGAACACCCTCATAGAGGCAGAGGGAGAAGGAAGGGAATAGGGGGGTTCTGGAGGGGAAACTGGGAAGGGGGATAACATTTGAAATATAAATAAATAAAAGAACTAATAAAAAGTGGGAAAAAACAGTAAAAGGAAAGAGCTGTGGGTTCCTGGATGGAAGCTCTGTCCACAGAGACTGACTGATTAGAACTTCAGCGCTGTGGAGAGATTGGGATGTTGCAGAGGCCCAGAAACCAATTACCTTATCTTGGGCTAGCTTTAGACCTGGGAGAGTCATTCCTTACCCACCTCTGTCAGAACAAGCATCTGTGATTAAGAAATAAAATCCTTTGGAGTCTCTTACCTTAGCAGACCCACTGGTTTCTTCCACCCACAAAACTAAGACTGTCATCAGTTGGCATCTTAGACGTATAGAAAAGCTTTCTCTGTCTTGCTGTTCCCCTCACCAAAGTACTTATCAGTGTCCTTTAAACTTTGCTTGATTTAACAATCTCTTTGTTCTGTAAAACTATATATATATATATATATATATATATATATATATATATATATATAACTATATAACTATATATATATATATATGAAAAAAACTTAGTGAAACTGCTCCCACTTTAGAGCATAACTTTTAAAGTAACTGGGGTACATCTTTGTCTGAGAGCCATGTCACTCAAAATGGCTCCAGGATAAAGTCTCCTATTTCTTTTTAGATGAGAGCCGAGAGTTTTGCATAAACAGGAGCCATGTCTGGGCCCTGAATTCCTTTAGCACTTACAGAAGAGACAGAGATGGAACCACCAGGGATGAAGTGGAAGAGTGTGGTTGGCTGGAGGCATTCGGACACCAGTTACGGAGAAGTGGGGAGCCACTCTGCCTGTGCAGCTAACTGACCACATGGAAAAAGGGTGGAAACCAATCGCTGGGTTTGCCAACAAGGTCACTGGTGGCTTTGTCACTAGAAGTTTTGATAAAAGGAGGGAAATAGGGGCTGGAGAGAGGGCATGCTGGTTATGAGCACTGACTGCTATTGTAGAATCTGGGTTCAGTTCCTAATACCTACACAGTGGCTCATAACATCTATAACTCCAGTTACAGGGGATCTGACACCTTCTCCTTCCCTTCAAAGTCACTGCATACATACAATGCACATACAAACATGGAGGCAACGCACCCGTACACATAAAACAAATCTTTCAAAACCACTTTTAAAAGAAGAGGGAACAAAACCAGGCTGCCATGGGATCAAGAGAAAATAAGAAAGGAGATGGAGTTGGTGAACACAGATAACAGGTACAACTAGGTTTTAAAAATGGAAGCGAAGAAATGGGTTATAATGGATGCAGAATCAGAAAATAATTGTTTTAAGTGGGGAAAGTAGGAAGTGTATCTATACATATATGTGTACCTGCATATGTAAATATATAAACATTAAAACCCATATAACATTATATATGTTATTATATAAGTTATTATATAAACTGTTAGAGCATCCTGGGAGAGTTGAGAAATTGATGAAAGGGGGAATCCTGGGGCAGCAGCTCTGAATAAAGGATGAAATGTTGTGTACAAGCAGAGGACTTAGTTTTAGGGAGCAGCATATACAGCTCACCCGTGGTTCGGGGTAGAAAGGAGTACTTTATGGATATGGCTGCTATAACACAATAAATATGTTCCTCACAGTTTTTAACTCTCAAATTCATGCGCTAAAACAACAGAAATTCTTTTTTAAAATAATAAATTAGGTTGGGCAGACCATCCTAAATCATTACAGCCTTGTCACCTGGGTGCTAACAGAAACACCCATCTTAATAAACCTGCTAGTGCAAAACTGGGTGGAGTGGGAAATGCACACGGATGGCCTGAGCCTGATAGTTAAAAACCAGACTGGATAACAATGAGACATTTCCCCCTGACTTCCTGTTAAAGAGCTTGTACAGTCAAAAGGACCCATTAGGCCAGAGAGGTGACTCCATGGGCACTGTGCTTGCTGTGCTACTGTGAAGACCAAACTTCAGATCTCCAGAACCCACGTAAAGGAACGGGGTGGCCAGGGCAGCCAAATAGAATCCCAGCATGTGAGGGGCAGAGATAGAAATACCAGAGCAAGCTGGCTAGCCCAACTAGGAAGCTCTAGAGTAAATCTCACCTCAGTATACAGAGAAAGTTAAGAAAGACACAGTATCAACCTCAGGCCTACACACACACACACACACACACACACACATGCATACCCATACCATACATATTCAAATAAAGATATATCACACTCCCAATAAATAACACATTAGTAAATAAAGGGCTTTCATTTTCCACAAAGAGGACAAAGTCACCATGACATGTTGAGCGTGGGAGCCCCTGAACAGCACAGAGGAATGATAGCCAAGGTGATGATGATACTTTATTCTTCTGTAGCTTGCTCAGTCTCCTCATTGTGGTCTCTCCTTTGGTATTCTGGTGCTCATAATTGTTAATACAAATGTTAATATGCCACAGGGGGAGATAACTTATTAGCCAACATTTTAACGGCACCACCCTCTCTTTGGTAGTAAGCGTGTGCCCTTTACAGAGACACGCGACTGAATGAACTGCAATGTGGGGCAGACGCTCGACAGTGAGTGGACATGGCAACTGTACAGTGTGGAAACTCTGTGTCTACTTCACTCTTCTCAGTGAAAATGAAATGGCAATTTACAGGACCCTCTCTGACTCCTGCCTCATGAAGGAATGCTGTTGACTAATTAAAGGGCCAAGGTTGCATGCCTTATGCTCCCGTTCCTACAAAAATAGCTAACCAGAAGTAAGGCCATTTCAGTCCAGAAACTGGAAGCATCAGTACCACCAGATAGGGAAGCACAGATGCTTGATGCAGCTCTTTGGCATCTGAAGGCACCCCATGTCACCTCTGGGGTTGCCACTCTCATTTCCGGGAAGCCTGGTAAGAGAGTCTCCAGCTGGTTCAGGCCTTAGTGTCAGCAGCTTCACATTAATGTCCTTATGACCTGAGAGATCTAACAGTGCCTGGAAACATCTGTGGCAGATCCCAATGGGAGAGAGCACAGCTGCAGCCTCTTAGCTTCTGGAGCAATGCCAAGTTCTAGCCTACATGTAATTATTCCACATTTGGGAACAACTCCTTGTTTGCTACTGGGTCTTGACGTCGGACATTATGTAACCATGTTACCTGCAATGTATGTCCTGAACTGGGAGTGATTTGGCCTACCAAGCTCAGCAGAGTCCTGAAGACCTAGCAAAGCACTTCATCAGGCAGAGGTGACATATCTCAGTGCAGAGCTCCATGGGGCTGCAGGGACAGGAAGTCTGCATTGTGTCCTGGCTAGATGCCTCCCGCCACACCACCACCATCCTTTCTCTCATAGTCTCCCAAGGAAGCTTGAAAACATCAGCAAGTGAAATCTGGTTTAAAGCTGACTCTGCAGGCTTTTCTTGTACCTGTGAGGGCATTCCAACCCCACTCCTAGTGAGGGAATGTGGGAAAGAAATCTTCCTAGGAATCCGAACTTGGCGCTGGACACTTTGCTCTACTACCAAGGCATACTTTGCTCAAAGGAGAGATGTCCTGAAAGGCAAGTTCTTGCCATGTCACAGGTGGAGACTTCATATATAGATGGATAGTCAGAGAATAGGAATGTGGGTGAGTCTCTCACAACCGCATAGCAGGAGAACATCAGTACCCCACTAGAATGACCACAGAGGTCCCACTGTGGTAAGGGTTCTCTGTCAAGTAAGAGCTCACCTTCCCCGTGCCCTCTAGATGTCAGTCTGCTCCTTCCCTGGCCTCCTTGGTATATGCTCAGGACCTCGAGGACAAAGGGCGGGAATGGAGGCCATTTATTAGAGCAGCAATAACTTCTCACCAGACTGAAGTGGCTCCTGCCGATCCCAATTAAATTTTAGTAGTAGTGACCATCTGTGAGACTTGTAACATGGTAGACAGAAAGGGGGTTTCATGAGAGAACCTTATGTGGAGAGCTTTTAGGGCTGCTTGGCAGAAATCTGACATTGACCAAGAACAAGGAAACAGGCTTTAGGCAGGAATCTGACATTGGGCCATGACAAGGAAGTAAGTTCAGGCAGGAATCTAATTTTAGGCTAAAACAGAGAAGTAAGTTCCGTCAGGAATCTAAGTCTTAGGCTAGAACAAAGAAGTAGGCCTCAGGTATGAATATGACTGTGGACTAGGACAGGGAAGTAGGCTCAGATATTTTTGACATCCCGATGAGCTCTTAGAAACATCAAGAATGCTCACGGGACTTTGTCTATTGCCTTGTTTGTTCCTTGACTGTTTGTATCTATGGTATTGTTGCTTCCTCAACCCAGAACTGACCTAAATACTTGCATGTAATTAAAAGGGGTTAAAAGAAAAGTGGGAATAAACAAACCTGCCTTCAGCCTCAGACCTGGCTGGAGTCATGCTGCAATTCTGTCTAATTGTCTCTTTTCTTTTAATCCTCACTCCTGTGCTGGAGAACCTTGCTTGACTGAGCAGGCTTGGTCAACCTTTGCTGGAATAACCATTTCTTCTGCTTATAGACTCTCCATAAATCAACACCTTCTGTGATCACAGCGAATTACCTTATTCATAGTTGTGTATTTCCATATACTACTGTGCTTCTTACCAAGCAGCTCAGGGCTGGGCGTGGGGTGGGTGATGAAATGACAGACACCCATAGGATTCCTTGTCTTGTACCCTGTCACCTGAAGCAGATGTTACTTCAACCAATCCTTTCAAAAGCTCTACCAGGCAGAGCCCATTCCAGGGAAGCTGAGAATCAATCAATCGGGGAGCATTGGTTTTGTCGCCTTTTGCTTTTCCTCTTTAAGCTCCTCCCACTCAACTTTCTCATCTTCTGGTAGAGGGGTGGGCGCACACACCCAAGCTTTTCCTTTTTCACTTTCAGCTCAACACCAGCCCCTGTCTTGCATATCATGTAAAGTCTTGAGTAAAAGACCATTTCAGATTTTAATTTCACCAGAGGTATTTTTCTTTCCTTAAAACAAAAGCCATTCATCAGCTGAAGATTCAGCTTTGTTGACAGAGCACTTGTCTAGCGTGATGGAGACCAGGCACATGGTAAAAGGGATAGGGGGTTACTACGATAGACTGGAACTTCTTGATGGGGAAAGGGGCAAGGTTCAAGACAAGGTTTCTCTGTGTAGCTCTGGCTGTCCTAAAACTTAATATGTAGACCAGGCTGGCCTTGAACTCACAGAGATCTTCCTACCTTCCAGTGCTATGATCAAAGGTGTGTGCAATCCCCACATGGCTACTACAGTGAAACTTAAAAAGTAACTTGAAATGGCATCTTCTGTCAAAAGAAAGCATACAATTGCTACAAAGATATACAAGCAAAAGAAAGGTTTCATTATGATACTTCATGCAAACATATCAGTATACTTTGCTCATATGCATTCCTCCCTCCCCATCTCTAATCTCCCTCCCCTCCTTCACCCATATCCACAAGAAGCAACCCCACACCCCTTCCTTGTGCTATCAAGGTTTGGTCTGTTAAAAGTTACATTGTTGTTCCCTCTGGAGAGCTAAGTAGTGAAGCATGAGATACTAGCCTATGGGATGCTGCCTGTGCAACCAATGACCAATAGATGGCGCTGTTTCCCCCATAGTGTGCATAAGGAGTTCAGAGCTGAAAGTGAAAAGAGTCCTCCACCTTAGCACTCCTAGTTACTCTACTGAAACATCTGTATCTCACCACTGGAGTGTTGGGTCTTCCTGGCTTTGTGGTCTGAAGACCTCTGTTCCAGGACTGTCACCCATTCCATGAAGAGTCAGGACATAGTCCACACAGTCTCTTGATCTCATCCTCTCATAGAAAGAGCCATTATATCACAGCAAATAACATGTCACATCATCCCCACTAGGGCCACCCCAGCCTGGGGCTTGCTTTCTTATCTGACAACTGTGATAAAGGAGCCTTTCCCGTGAGAAAATACACAAGCTTCTCAGTGTCAAGCAGTCTGAATTTAGTCTTCTAGATCTTTCCAAACATTGTCTGGAAACCCAATTTTTCTGTGTCTACAAATCTAGATCTACTGACCTTGAGGTCACATGATATGTTGCAGTCCCTACCCTGGTAGAGATAAGAGACAGAAAGAAAGCATTGGTTCTGTGGGAATCTGGGCTTAAATGAAGGCAGCCCCTCTTCCTGGAGAAAGTGATACCCTCCCTCAAATTCTCTGCTATTCATAATTCACTGTGAGCAGCCAGAGTCATTCACAGAATAACCCTGTTCTTTACAAAATTGTTCTGAAAGAGGATTTCCCTGCCAGGAGACACAGCAAGAAGCCACTGGATAAGGAGGTATTAATTGTTTTGGATTCATCATTCCTATGGATAGAGAAACACACAGGCTGTTAGCTGTGTGGGCTGGAACGCTCTCTCAGAGCTCAGTGACAGGTATGTCTGTCTAGAATGCAAGTGTCAGCCTCAGTTCCCAGCAAGATCAGAGCTGAGACAAAGACTGCCTTGTGGGTGATTTATTTGCAGGAAACCTAGAAGGAGTGAAATGAGAAAAGAGAGAAAGTTAATCCAAGGGTACGGTGTCTAGCAGAAGCAACTGTGATGTGTTCTTCCACCCAGCAGACAAGAGAAGAGGGTGCCTACCCACCAGCCCATACCAACCACTAGTCTGACAGCACAACCTTTCACTCCTTCTGCTGTTTTTAAGATTTAAACATCACAGTCTAATCCACTATCCTCAGGATGTTATGTAGAGGGAAAATTGAAACTGCTCAGAAGTCATATTCTTGAAATGTGAGTGTTCATGACTCTTATCATAGGACAGAAAGGGTGGAGTGGGTTCTTATGTGAAAGAATAACTACATTACATTATGTGGGAACAGTGGGTACCTGGGGGGATCTTAAATATGAAATAAGAATGTTGATTCTAAAGAATGCACTGAATTAGTAAATCATCATGTTTTCAGGTTAGTGGGGAATTTTCCAGAACTGGGGTGTATTTTCCACCATTTGAATCCCACTCTCAAAGGCAGAATGCTAGCTTTTCCAACCTCTATTCTAAAGAATCATTGGCCAGACCCTGGTGTATGAACATTTGATCCAAATAGGACCTATGCTGGGGAAGCAGACATCATGGCAATCACTGTCTAGGAGAGGGATATCAGAAGCATCAGAATTCCAAGAGCAGCAGCCACAGAAAAACGTGTTCCTGCCATCGGTTGTACAAGTGGAAAGGTGGGTGACAGGCTGCAGTGGACCCTTGAGACAGCTCTCCTGTCCTGTGGTCGATATCACACTCCTGCTTGAGTAGCTTCCGAGATTCATTTTCTGATCTTAAGCGTCCAGTAGAGTATTTTTGTTTGTTTTGTTGTTTGTTTTAATAAATTTGCTTTCTGCTAATGTAGAATGGATTCTATTGGTTGCTTCTGGGAGGCCTGTCCTGCCTATAAAGCCACTGACCATGCTGTAGTGGACTTAGTGAACTGTCACATAAGTCTTACCTGGGTTTTTTTTGGGGGGGGGGGGAGTTCGAGACAGGGTTTCTCTGTGTAGCCCTGGCTGTCCTGGAACTCACTCTGTAGACCAGGCTGGCCTCAAACTCAGAAATCCGCCTGCCTCTGCCTTCCAAGTGCTGGGATTAAAGGCGTGCACCACCACTGCCCCGCGGGTTTTTTTTCTAATAGAGTATTTTCCAGGCGTTGTTCGTTGCTGTTTGATGCACTTTCCCCAGTCTCAGGGTGTGCAGGATCCTTGCTTGCGTTTTTTAGGGAAGAAAAAGAAATAATGTACGGGTAAATATCTTCATGGATGTGTCTACAATTCTACAAACGGCAGATTAAAAAAAATAAGAGTGCTTCTTCATGTCTCTCCATTGACTCGAGTGACAGTAGTATTGATCAGGACAGGCAGCAGTCTGGAAAATCTCTGTGTATGTCACAGAATTAAATCATAGTTTTATGTTCTGCTGATATGGATTTAATAGAAAACATACACAGTTCTGAAGTTTTCTGAATTTTTTTCTCCTTCTCCGGAACATGGCTCAGGGTTCGGCCCACAGACACAAGAGCAGCTACTGTTTCACATACTAGATTTAGCTATCTCTCATCGGAAGTAAACAAATTAATGCCTGTGGGCCTGAGAATGGAAAGAGACACACTGAAAACAAACGGCTGTCATGGGAGACATGGACTTCCTGTGTAACTGGAAGCTCATTAAGGATTCCAAATAAGCTACACTTTAAGAGCAACTGTTCTCGTCAATATTAGATAAATATGACTGTTCAGGGAGCTATGCATGAATGCCTTTGGACTAAATGTGTAAGATGCAGTTTTGACAGAGAGACCCTGTAATTAAGACATATCAAGTGGGTGTTTCCATACGTCTTTACATTTTGCTTTGTGAACATGTGTTGCTCTTTCAAATCTCTTATTCATTCGTTCATTCATTCATTCAGCCAGCCATGAGGCATTTTATTGAGTATCAGCTTGGCATCAGACCCTAGGTAAACTGACCTTTCCTGAGTTGCTGCCATGATTGTTCAAAAGATGGCCAGACTCATGGCTGGTTTAGGATGAAGAGGAATATTCATAACCAAAGGAAATGAAGGGCTGAAGTCTGCCCATAAAACCTTGACACAGAGAGACACTGAGGACATGACTAAGTAACCACCAGAAAGACGCCTGCATACATGCAGAGCTCAGATTCATCTTTTGGTTAAATTCATACATTTATTATGTTAAACAAAGCGATCTGAAATACAATCTTGCCCTCTGACTGCCACAATGATTTAATATTCTTAGTCTCCATCAATTCACCTCTCAGTCACTCCCTTCTGTAGGATGAAGGATGGAATAAATGAGAAGAGCCTCTCCAGGCCACTCCCCCAACCCCTCCAGGCCACTCCTCCAACCCCTCCAGGCCACTCCCCCAACCCCTCCAGGCCACTCCCCCAACCCCCTCCAGGCCACTCCCCCAACCCCCTCCAGGCCACTCCCCCAGCCCCTACTTACACATGATTTCTGGTCACCCTTCTACACCCTCCTAGTTTCCCTTTTGTGACTCCTGCCCTCCATCCCCCTCCACTGTTTAAGATGGATTTCACCTTGAAAGAATTTGCCTACTCACCATGGGAAGAGTCCAGTACTGGCTTGCAGGGAGTAAACATGGAAACAAGAACTTATTTACTGAGCCAAGAGGTCTTTGTCATTGTTTTGCTGTAAGTCAGATTATATTACTTTTCTGTCCAGCATCTTCCAATGACTGTATATAATTCCAATAACAGAATAAAGTCCAAAGTCTTAAACTGGGCCTCCTGCTCCAGCCTTCTGTTTATTCTGCCTCTACTAGCCCTGGGTCCTCAATCATTCATTCATTCATTCATTCAGCCAGTCATGAGGCATTTTCTCTTACTTCTCCAGACACCTGCCTTGCTTGGGCTCTCTCGTTAAGTGTCTCTTTCTAAGAGAAGCCATTTATAGCTTCTCTGTCCACGTAGGCAGCCTGCCATCCTTGATTCTCCTGGCCACCCTGAGTTCACAGCACACATCTCCACTACGTAAGACAGGCCTAACTATTGTCTGCCTTTATACTGTCACAGACTGATCCCTTTGATGAGACCAGCAGCTTTGTTTGCTCATTGTTTGCCATTTGCACTGAAGTCAGTCTCTGGCACACACTGTGCACTTAATATAGATTTGATGTGTAGATGACCCCATGAATTAATGAGCATGTGCACAGCACCAGTATCTCACTCTAGGATCACCTGCATCTTTGTTCTATAATGTGAAGTTGGCCTCCTTTATACTCAGACCCAGAGCCATTTTGCTGCTGTTGCCTTGCTCTTAAAGCAACCACAGAAGTCTCGACTTCTGTGAGACGTGGGCTTCTGAATAACTCAAGAATGTAAGCTTTCAAAGCAAAGGCTATGAGACGGCATTTTTAGGGACCACATCTCCACAGTATTCTGCTCATACATTCCTTCATTCCTTCAGCACACAGTCTAGTGCTTTCTCCACACTCCACTGTCCCCTACCACCCAAGGGTGTCAAAGCAGACCTGGCCTCAAGGTTCTCCGCATCCTTCAGTCCCTACCTGCTACAGGGTACGACTGGTATACACGCCTTCTACCTTGAGCTTTTCTAGCTCAGGGTCTGGGCTGCCCTTCCCCACAAAGGCTCTTCCCTGTGCAATCCAGACTTTTTGGTTACTTGCTCTCTTTTGTTCCTTTTATACCTTTGGCCTCCTGGCTACTTGGTTGCTCTTTCTCCCTTTTCCTACCCCCTCTCAACATGGTTCAGGGTCATGACCTCCCTGCACTCTCCAAGATGTGTCTGCCTCTGGCTACACTTTCCCACACACCTATGAGAAACTTTCTTCTCTAGCATACCTAGGAGCCGTCATGTGTTTTCCTTTCCTTCTTATCTCTTTTTTTAATTCACCACCCACCACCAAGTTACTTCTCCTGCTCAACTGCCAGTAAGGTGAACAGAGCCAGAAGGGCCCAAGATTCTCAACCATGCCTCGATTTGCTTTGAGCAAACCCATGCATTTTAATGTCACGAAGGGGAAAAGAACATCTTTCCCCAGGGGAAGCCCTCTCTTTTCCTTTGTGATACTGAAGTACATGGAGTCACATAGCACAGAGCTTCTCCAACACTGCTGGGGACAGGCCTGACACCCTCCATGACAACCTTCATGATGATGTAGGAAAAACACGTATTCACAAGCTGATGAAATGCAATGCTCCTGTTTTTTTCTCTTAGCCTATCACAGTCTCTCTGGCTCCCCATGGTAACTCATTTGTGTCTTATCTGCTTTGCTTTGTTGTTACATTTTTGGACAGGCTTGTGAGAAAAAGCTGTTCATCCGTCCCCTCTGTGGGCCCCATATGGTCCTCCCTCTGGCTCTCCCTCATTCCTTCCACCGCTTCACTTGAAACCCGTTCCCCACTGCTATGAACAGAGCTTAAACCGTTGCTTTATTTGGAGAATTCCTTATTTAAGAACCGGCTCATCCTCCCAGTCGATAATGCATTAATCACTGCATTATCTCCTCGGTTACCTTTCACAGCTGGTTTAGTTTCAATCCCCAAGTCTGTTTTATCTGAGAACCTTGTTGGCAAGACAGCGATTTACTGTAGCCACAGCAGGGGCACATAAAGCAGGAGCTGATGCTTCACTGATGCGTTCGCAGAAAGACAGACACTTCCTGGGACATGGCTACCTCACAGCCCAGCTCTTTCCTTTGTGGGAGTTTGGCTAATACTCTGGATCTCATTTTTTTTTTCTTACTGCTAACAGGGACAACAGTCATTACCTCTGTTTACCTACGAGGCTGCTTCCTGGTTTGATTTATTGTGTTTGAGGTAGATTCTGTACCGCTACCACTGCATTGTCACCAGACAATGCACCAGTCTCAGAAAGGAAAAATATAAAATGGACTGCTCTCCTTAATATGTAATAAAAAAAAAATTACTTGGAAGGTATCCTTGAACTGACAACATCAGATAGATTTATTTTATTGCTAATGTAATTTAATATGCGATGTCTTGTTAATCAGTTCAATATGGATAAAGAAAGTAATAGTTTACTCTGTCTTCACAACGCTGGCAGAGGAGGTGGGGGTGAGAGGTTCTTTAATGTGTGGCTATTGCCAACATTTCTGGAAAGTGCATCAGCTTGTGGACGTCTCCTGAGAGGATCAACAGAGATGATTGACTTTCAAAGCCATGCAGCTAGATAGCCAGGACTGACTGCATATCCTGAGTCTCTGAGTCGCCAGCCTGCCTCTCACACAAAGCTCTGTAGCCTTTTTTTTTTTCTTCAAATAATTGCTCTCATTTGATAAATATTTTAAAAGCCGTCAGGGATGCTTTCACAGGACAAAATAGGGAGGACCCACCCACCTAGATATTAATCTTCTGTCAGTCCTGGTGACGTGAGAATTTCTCATAATTTGCTCTTGGGGGCAGGGAGTGTCAAGAAGGTAATTAAAATTGCTGTCATGCCTTTAGGCTACTTCAAGGGACTATGGGGTCCCTTGAAGGTCAGTCATGTAAAGAGAAGCCTGTGCTTATGAAAAATAAGCCTGGCATTCTTTGCAGAGTCGCAAAGGGCAGTGTGTGTTCTGGTTTAAAAACACAGCTGCTTGATTAAGAACTATGAAGAACTGTGGAGCAATTACTTCTGAGGGGAACCGGCAAAATCATGAGGCGATAAGAATCTACCTAGATGCATAAGATGTTGAGGATATCTCACTCCTGGCTAGGGACAGATTACTGGAGTGTGTCAGGGTCTGGGGGTGTTCACATGGAGGCTGCACAGTGAGAGAGAAAGTCTGTGGAGTGAGTGGGCTGGAAAGCAAATTACAACCCAGCTACGTAGTACTTTTTAGGAGGTTGTGAGACAGGTCTTCACTCAAAGGCTTGCTCCTATTAATACCCAGAGCCAGTGGTGGAGAGGACCCAGAGGAACAAAGCTTTCTTCTCTATCTCTTGTATGTATCTAACCAGAATGAAGAAACACCAGCAATTAGTATGAATGTGACTCTGGGATAGGTTTCTTAAACGAACGTGCTTTACAGAAGAGAAGTTTAATGCTGGATTGTTTGTTTGGTTCTTGTTTGTTTTTTCCTAAGCACCCCATGGAGTGTAGAACTAAGAAGTGGAAAACAGGCTCTGGGGAGAAATGAGAGCGCCTCAGCAATGTCTTTGGGTGCATTTTAAACACTCGGCTTTAACGGACTGCAGCAGTATGACAAGCTGAGGACTAACGTGTTTGACTTGTAGGGAATGTGTTTGAAACTCACTAAAGCCATGGCTGAATGAAGCTCAGCTCAGGCATGGCCAAGCCTTTAAAGAAGTATTTATGTGCTCACCACAGTCAGCCTGACAGGCAAGCAAAGCCATAAAGATCAAAATAGCAGATATTTGGTGATTTAAGAATGAACTGTCCTGAACCAGGTGGTGATGGCGCACGCCTTTAATCCCAGAATCTGGGAGGCAGAGGCAGGCAGATTTCCAGTTCTAGGCCAACCTGGCCTACATGTTCCAGAAATACCAAGTCTAAAAAAAAAAGGAAGGAAGGAAGGAAGGAAGGAAGGAAGGAAGGAAGGAAGGAAGGAAGGAAGGAAGGAAGGAAGGAAG
>JADRCG010010420.1:2204020-2253659 GCA_019844195.1 Rhabdomys dilectus | reverse complement strand
AGAAGAAGAAGAAGAAGAAGAAGAAGAAGAAGAAGAAGAAGAAGAAGCAACCGCTTTCATCTGTTGCTTTCTAAATAAATGTTTATTTTTATGAATACCCCCTTCCTTCTATGAAACTGTTTTTGGTGTGACGTATTTTATTATTACACCCCGTATTCATGCTGAATAGAAAAAGGTGGTAAGGACCCACTTGTTCTGAAGACATGACCACAGCAAAGGTTTCTCTTTGCCTTGTGCCCTGAATGAAGTTTTCCTGGGCCCTTGGTGAATGCAGACCTCAAAGATGCTGTGTGGAGTGTCTCTAACTAGATTTTTTTTTCTCCAAGATGCCAGGGTCTGAAGCTCCCTATAGCTAAAATCTGTCCCCCACCCGCCCCAAACCCAGTCCAGTGAGCAAAATATAGACTATTTTTGCTTGCTTTGAGTTTCCACCCTCACTCTTAGATCCTATTTGTATTGTTATGGTTTGTAGTTTAAACATCCATCAGAGGTCAAGTGCCAAAGCTTTGTTTATCAGCATGTGAGTGTTAAATATAATAATAATAATAATAATAATAATAATAATAATAATAATAACTGTATGTCAGTGGTGGGCCTGAGAAAGGAAGCTAACACATAATTATCCCATGAGTCAAAAAGTCAAGAGAAAAGGGAAGACTGTAGTGGGGGAGGAGAGGGAGAGGGAAATTAACGTTAGCTTCTTTCCCCGGATCTCAAAATCATAGAACAAATGTTATCTATAATGATAAAATAGAGTAGCCAGCTGGAGAAAGGCAGGTGGTTATGTGTCAGCCTCCTTTCTGGAGCTGACCCCTTTGTTACTACATGTAACAGTGAGTATGACTGGGAGACGGAGGCACTTTTGGCAGATGGGGACTGATAGAAGAAAATTAGGTCATACAGGTGTACTCTTGAGGGGGCTGTTGGAACTCCATGTGCTCATTCTGTCTATGGGCCCAAAGCAAAGGGGCCAAGAAACTGTGAACTTAAAACTCTGAAACCACGAACCCAAGAGCAAAACAGAACAAAATTGTCATGGTTTGAATGTGCTTGGCCCAGGGAGTGGCACTATTAGGAGGTGTAGCGTTGTTGGAGTAGGTGGGTCACTATGGGGGTGGGCTTTAAGACCCTCATCCTAGCTGCCTGGAAGCCAGTCTTCTAGCTGCCTTCAGATGAAGATGGAGAACTCTCAGCTCCTCCTATACCAGGCCTGCCTGGATGCTGCCATGCTCCCACCTTGATAATGATGGACTGAACCTCTAAACCTGTAAGTCAGGTCCAATGAAATGTTGTCCTTGTAAAAGTTGTCTTGGTCATGGTATCTGTTCACAGCAGTAAAACCTTCACTAAGACAAAAAACAAAACTCCTTTTTTCTTTTTCAAGTATTCTGTCGTACTTACAGAATGCTAATACACTTTGCAGATTAAATTGTCCCTTTCTCTTATTTTCTCTTCCCTGCTTGTATTTATCTTATCATGAAATACTATATGCATCTCCCAGCTACTCAGGTCCTTTGAGAAATGGGTGCTCCTCAAACTGATGCCTCTTGTGACATGGTTTAAGGGAGAACAGGCCAACTGGCCCATCCATGTGCCCTGTATGCCCTTCCTTCTTCTTACAAGCTAACTTTCAGCTGTGCCTTCCCTACTTCTAAAAGCTACTCTGAGGGGAAAACAAAAGAGAAGAAGAACTGTTCTATCCATCCAGACCCTCAAATGAGGAAGCCTGTAAACGCCTAGGGGCTACAGCTGTTCTTGGCATGATGGAAATATACTGAGAGAACACAAACTTTTACTACAAAATACTGTCTCACTCAAGATACTACTAAGAAAAAAAATCCCCCTGGACATAGTGGTGCACACTATTAATCCCAGCACTTGGGAGACAATGGAATGCCCCGTGCCTCTGTGAGTTTGTGGCCAGCTTCGTATATAGACATATGAGTTCCAGGACACACAGAGCTACATAGTGAGACCTTGTCTCAAAACAAACACAATCCGAAATTTGATCGCTCTAGGAAAAAATTTATTTAAATAATAAAAACATGCCCACTGCAGCCAGATCCATAGTTTAGGTGAGTTTTGATATAATGATGTGTATTTTAGGTTCCACACACATCTTAACACGTTCATATGCATGGTAGCTAGGTATAAAAGTACTGTGACAATGTACTACAGAAAGGGAGAATTTGAAAAAATAAAGCTATTTTCTTAGAATTCCAGAGGCTATGTTCAAGACAATAACATGATAGTTTGCTTCTGAACTCACCTTGTCTTGGACATGGCTGCCTTCTCCTAATGTCTTCACAAGTAACTCTTCAACCCCCCCTACTGTATAATCAACACTATCCATACTGGCTTAAGACACAAGATATTCCCCTAATTTACTGTGAGTTTCTCCTTAAATACCCTGTTTTCCAGTTTAGTCACACTTTGAGATCCTGGGGACTGGGGATTCAACATGCAAGTTGTGGGAAAAAAACTTAACCCTTAGCACCGTCTGTGTTTGAGTCTGCTAACTGAATGAAGTATACTTCTATTATTTTATAGGTCTTAGCAAGCCTGTACAGTCTTAATACAGCACATTACCACTTATTTATTTATTACTTTATGTGTCCTGGACCTAGTTTTGGTTCTGGTTGGATGAGAGCTAGTTTCATGGGATCTTGATCAGGAACCCAAAGTGTTCTCTCTACTTCTCAAACATGCATGGCCAGCAAATGTAGTATATACTTCTTGGATTATCTGTAATTTTGACATATTGGCTAACAGACATAAGCTCATAGAGTCAAGAAGCCTGCTAAACAAAACTGAAGACTACAATAAATTGATTAATATCCCCTTAAAAAGTAATTTGTGGGGACTGGAGTGATGGCTCAGTAGTTAGACTCTGTTGCTCTTGGTGAATCAGGGTTTGATTCCTAGCACCCACATAGTGGCTCTGTAACCCCAGTTCCAGGGGATCCAATGCCCTCTTCTGGTCTCCATGGGCACTGCATGCACATACTATGCAAATATATGTGCAGGCAAAACCACTCATACACACAAAATAAAAATAAATCTTTTTTTAAAACTTAAAAAAAAAAAGGAGTTCTTACCAAATTGTCCCATGAAGGACTTAACCTACTCAATACGTTACTTCAGGCAATACTGAATTCTTATCAGAAGCAACCTACTTAACACAAGGTACAAAGTGAGGTATGCAGTTATTCTTGCATTCAGGAAGTTCGAAAGCTACAGGCTATCTTGAGGACCCATAGGCTAGTTTTCCAGTCTTTCCTCCTTCCTTCCCTCCATCTTCTCCTTCAAAAAGCTCATCCTTCTAGCCTCACTGGTGGCCTCAGGAGAGAGAGGTTCCCCTGTCCTGAGGTTGCTCCTGGCAATCGCTGAGAATATCTTCAAAGAATAAATAATTACTGGTTTCCTGATAACCCCTGCATGTGGCTACTTCCCTTATAAAATATTAAAGAGGTTTTTTTTTTTTTGCCGATATTCTTAATTAGAGCACACCATGACATCACAGAAGAGCAGGACTGGAGGGGATATTTTTAGTTCGGGACAGCAGATAAATTCATGCCACCTTCCCAGATCATCAGCCTGTTTTCCTGCCCTAAAACCTCTGAGGTGCCCGTGGCCAGCTCAGAAGATGTAATTAGGGTAACCGAGGCCCATTCTTTTTTGACCTCCCTCCTTTGATGTGCTTAAAAGGCTGAAGAGCAGAAGCTGCTTCATTCCGCTCAGCCTGCTTGATAAATAACCAACTACAACACCCTAAGGCATAAACATCGATTTTATTTTTCCTGTGCCTTTAACAGATAGCTTGCCCATCATTCTGGTCTTCTTGCCCTTTCAGCAAAATGGACTTGCTCCTTTTCACATAGATTACTCAAAAAGCCTCACCTCTGTTGCCTTAACTTAATGGTGTGGCAGGCCTACTAGAGACAGAGAAAATGTATAAAAAAATAAGTAAATGAGCACAATGAAAAGATACACAATCTGCAATTCCTTAACAAAAAATCTAATCCTTTTCTGTAATATTGCATCAATTTCCTTGAGAGGCAAAGTGTTCTCCTCCCTCAGGTAAGGTTATTACAGTCCTCACTGATCCAGCTTAGTGTGGATATTCATGCATTTTGTTGCAGAAATGTTAATGTATTTGACTTTGCAACAATGCCCCAAACCTTGCCGACATTCTAGATAAAACAGAATACATATGCCATATTCTCTTTCTAAAATAAAATATTTAAGTCTTGAATTCCAAAACACATTTAGTCCCCAGGGTTTTAGATAATGTATTAAGGGCCCGTGGTTTAGGATTGGAGTTGATGGATAGCCTAGATCACTCGAGGATAAGACCTACTTCAGCAGGCTCCTTTTATTTAGATGCATTGAAGCAAAGGAAGGGTCAGGCCAGGATGGATGCTAACTGCTCCTGATGCTTTGAGGGGGCTGCCTGAATGCTGTCTCTTCCTCTTGCTGACAGCATGGGAGTGTCACAAGCTATGTGTGCTCTCCCAGAAGGCTTCAGCCCATGAAGAACAATGGATAAAGTTGGTAGTGAGACCCATACCAAGGGAGGAGAATTGAATACAAGCTTTATTCTATTTTTTGAAATTTATGCTGTATTAAATAGTTATTGGCCAGGGAGAGGTTTTAGCGTATAAAGGCCCTTGTGAGGCTTGAGTTTAATCCTAGAAAGCCACATGATGGAAGTCAAAAACTGAATCCCTCAACTTGTCCTCTGACCAAAACACACACACACACTGTAATAAAAGATAGATTAAAGTTCTCTAACAGTCCTTTCAGTCTGGGCCTGAGCACTGAGCAGATCCCAGGTGGCAGCTCTGCCCCCAATCTCTAAGAACCCAAAAGAAGCGGGGCTCCCAAGTGCTCTAACCCTGGCAATATCTTAGGTAAGCAGAGAGCACTGCCTGCCCCAAACAGGGAGTAACTGGAACTCACTAGGACCCAGGAATTCACTCTTGGCCAGGAGCACTGAGCAGATTTTGGGCCCCAGCTCTTACCCCAGTAGTAACACCCACCCCACACAGTTCTGATAAAACTAAGACAATAGGAAAGACAGGCTCCAGTCAGAGAGTTTATCACGTGCTTGCCTGTATAATCACAGAGCTTGTGATATCACGGATCTAATGTGAAGCCCCTTGGAGGATGCCTACCTCTAGGAACCCTGGCAAGGCTGCAGAGTGGGCTCTTGGCATATGGTGTTGCAGCTCATATCTCAGATACACAGATGGTCCAGAAGTGGTTGTTTCACCTGCAGGACCTCAAGGCTGGCACATGTGCCACATGGCAGAAGGAGGAAGACTGTGTTCTACACTTTCCGATTTAACATCTCAACTGTCACATCACTGGGGCTCTTCATTGAAGGGCTGGGTAATCAGTCCAGGCAGAGAATGAAGACGCCAGCATATTAGAAGGGGCTAAGTTTAGCATCAAAAATCTGTGGGAGGGCTGCTGTCTAGAGCTGGTGAAGACAGCCTGCTTAATTAAAATCAATGCTTTTAACCCTTCAGAGCGCTCGCTGCCTGCCATCACCTGAGAAGGTGCTCCAGCTGTTAGCTCCAGCTAACTATGTCCTCCTAATACTACAGGGCTGACCATTATCTCAGGGTTCTGGAAGGAGTGTAAAGGCATTGTTTGTAGTAACAAAACCTAGAGGAATCTCCCTGCGCCCCACTTCAAGTGACCGACGTGCACAGCACCCTGAAAACTGTCAGCCCTTCTGTGTGACTGACAGACACTGGACTTGCATCTTCCTTTCTGCAAAATCACATCCGTGACCTGTGCAGGAGAACTGGTAGATCTGGCTGTGTGTGGCCTTGTGATTTATTTCAGCACTAATAACTGTTTTACACTCTGAACATCCTTGAGTACTCATGCATCATCTATAGTAAAAGGTGGCCTTAAAAAACAAAACAAAACAAACAAACAAAAAAAAACCCTCCTGTGGCTTCGGGTGTGGGGCCTCTACGGCGTTTGGGGGAAGCAGCCAGGCATAATAGTGTACACATGGAGACCTCAGCACTCAGGACGCAGGGGCAGGAAGTTTACACTCTGAAGCTGCAAGTTCAAAGCCAGCCTGGGTCATGTAGAAGTTCCAGGCTAGCCAGAGCTACTTAGCAAGATCTTATTTAAAAAAAAAAAAAAAAAAAAAAAACTCCAACCACAGCAAAACTAAAGCTACACATCTTTGATGTACACTGGGCTAGAACCCAAAAACTTGCAGTACAACTAACAGTGGGGAGAACAAAGGAAGACATTTTTACTGACTATGAAGCTCTAGGACCCTTTGGGCCGGAATGGCCATCTGAGGTAGTGTCGGCTCTTCTCCTAGTAGTAGGGACTACTACTACTTTGGGAAACTTAATTTGGATTCTTTCATTATTCACACCTTAACTTCTTGTGAAGGCTTAAAAGGAAACCACTTCTTCTCTGCAGCCTCCTTCCATTAGCCATTGACCCAACTCCCAACTCCTTTATAAACAAAAATACCCTTTACTTGTTACCAAACAATCAACCAATCAACCAGCCAACCAACCAACCAGCCAAACCTAGCCACCTTTCCACACCCCTCATGTTTTAAGTAAAGTCATCCTTCCATTAAACTTTCTAGCAGTTTCCGCCACTTTTACTTCAAATCCATGCTCCTCTGTCTCCTCGTCATTAAGAGATCTCTAAAGATTTGGTCCTGAACGTGGCTCCCATGTTGTGTGGTTCCTTTCTGTCTCCTACCTATCCTCCTTCTTAGAATATGCTCACCTGACTCCTGCTCACGATTTGGGGCTGGTGGCATCTTCAGCCCACAGGTCTCTCCCGACTTCTGCTGCTTCTCATGATTTAACTCAGAAATTGCTGCCTCAGCCTCTCCCAACCCGACTGTACCCTGCTCTTCTTCACAGTTTTTATTGCTATCACAAATCATTTCTTATGTCTCTCCACAATAAAAATGGCAGGGATGCTGTCTGCTCTCTTCTCTATGTCTCTAAGACCAAGAGCAGCCCCTGATACAGGAAATTCCCCAACAGTAATGCCAAGGACACCATGCCCAGTACATGAACTATGAGGAGACTTTTAGCTACTGACCTTTCTCTCCAAGTCATAGAATTAAGCAATAAAGCAGAAAATGTCAGCATTGACTCCAATTGAGAATGAATACAGGACACTTTCCCCTGACCTACTAATGCTACTGTGGGGAAATTGGCCAATGCACTTTGTACACTGTTCCCCTTAAATTCTTTATTTTCTACCAAAGCTAACTGAGCTTCTACTTGCTTGCTTCTCACCACTGAAACCAAAATTAATTGTGACATGACCAAGCTGAATAGTGTGCCGCAGAGAGGAAGCTGATGGTAGTCTACCTGTCATGAGGAATAGGAGTCCAGCCACATGCTGGGTCAGGCTTTCCTCCCAGAAGAAGCTGACAGTGGCCACGATGCAGCCACACAACAGGACAGCCACCGCCATGCCCAGGAAGCCAGCTGTTATTCTTCTTAGATCTAATCTCAAAACAGAAACAGATTGTCAAAATCAGAGGTTGGGTCAGGAAAGCGATTGAAAATTACAAGACAAGGAATTCCATTTGCATTGTGTGAAGAGGCTACCCAGGCAGACATGGGGACCTTCAGGATGAAGGATTTAGGGACTTCTGCTCCCATGTAACTATAGGTACATTGGCTGTGGGTATCTAACCTTTGCCAATGTTACCTCTCTATGTCCGAGGAGAAGTTAGTTATACCTACAGAACAGATGAGAGGACAACCCAGGGTAAACATGAGTAACAAACACCACACACAGTAAATTACGTGAGGAAGATCTGAGAAACACATCCTCAGCCTTCAAAGGGCAGCCCAGATAGAGGTCAGCATACCACAGTGGCTGTTATTAACCTGGCATCTCCTCTTTGAAGGACAGAGCCTGGAAGGCAAGCTTGTACGAAAACTGGGTTTTGTCTGAGCATCACGGACGCCAATTAGCTTTGTTTTCTTCATTTCTAGCTACTCCTGTCTATTTTCAAGAAGTATTTAAGAAAATTGTGAGAAAATGCAGCCACCACGGGGAAGGAAGCAGCCTGAAGTGTATGAACGAGACAGCTAGCTGCTCATAAACACCCTCTCATCCCTCAAGTACAAGTCTCACAGCAGAGTGCCTATTTACCCAGGCAAAAGACGGAGGACTATGCCCATGGGACAAGTCTCCACTGACAGCATCTGTCTCAGCCGTTTCCAAGCTGTGAGACACAACCCCTTCAGGGGCCAAACGACCCTTTCACAGTGGTCGCATATCAAATATTCTGCATATCATATAGTTACATCATGATTCATAGCAGTAGCCACTTTACAGTTGTGAAGCAGCAATAAGAATAATTTGATGGCTGGGGGTCACCACATGAGGAACTGTATTAAAGGGTCATAGCATTAAGACGGTTGAGAGCCACTGATCTATATAAGGTATCTCCACCATACAGAACGTTGGTAATATTCACGTTGCCCATCTTCTGGATAGTTTACTTTTTCATTGTTCTGTCCTTCCTGCTTTTGCTTGTGTCTTCTTCCTTTTATTTTTATTTATTTATTTATTTATTTATTTATTTATTTATTTATTTATTTTGTTTTTTTCGAGACAGGGTTTCTCTGTGTAGCCCTGGCTGTCCTGGAACTCAGAGATCTGCCTGCCTCTGCCTCCCAACTGCTGGGATAAAAGGCGTGTGCCACCACTGCCCGGCCACATTCTTCTTAAAACAAGACACACACACACACACACACACACACACACACACACATCTGCGTCCCCTAAGGCCAGGCAACAAGTCTGAGCAAAATACACATGCAGTAATGCTCGGCTGACTGCAGGGTTTGGAGGGTGGGCTTCTCCGCTGCTTTGGAATACCTAGGGGCACTAGGTGGAGGGAAGACGGGCTACAGTAGCTTCCAATACTGGCCATAGCATCTTAGCCACAGATAACTTTTCCTATTTCCTGTTTTTTGGGGGAGGTGATTATTATTTGTTTTTCAAGACAGGGTTTCTCTGTGTAGCCTTGGCTATCCTGAAACTCTATATGAACAGGCTGGCCTCGAACTCACAGAGTTCTGCCTGCCTCTGCCTCCTGAGTGCTGGGATCAAAAGTGCATGCCACCATCCAGCTTTGTTTCCCTAGTCCTTACAAGGGAATCCTCATTTCTAGCTCAGAGCTTTTAAATTTTTTAAATCTGAATTAAAATGGGCCTTCCCCCCACCCAGAATAGAAACTATATATCACAAAATAAGGGGTATCCATAAATAGTAACACTTTAAATATGCTGAATTAGTATTGGTACAAGGGAATAAATAGTTTAGCATGGCCACATATAAGGACAGGGACTAATAATGGCTCAGTCATTTGCTGCGACATCCCAGTGCCCTGTGATTCAGAAGTTCTATCTTCTGTGGGTACTACAAAACACAAAGGTCCAGACATAACCCACAGGAGCCTGGCATCAGCTCCAGACACGTCGTCTTTACTGGTATATAGGGTACATATCAGCAAGGGCGGCTCTCTTAGAAACCGGCATGTGAGTGTCAAAAGCATGTTTCTATTAGAAACTCCCCCCAAGGATAATGTTCAAATCACTGCCTTGCTGGGTAAAGAGGCCCAGACTTGTAGAGTTAAAGAAATGAGGTTCTTTGCAAGGCTCTGTGATTTTTCTATCTGACCAAAGTCGATAATAATGAGACTGGTCTTCATAGACAGTCAAGACTAAGAGCTCCAAACATGCTCATAGAAGAAGGAATGCCACTCAGATATGACTCAGTGGGTGCTACTGAGAAGTGCTTATTCAAATTTGCCGGCAAGAAGTCTATCATGTTTTCAGAAAATAAAGCACATTTTATTCATTCAATGACTTCTTCTTTTTCTTTGAAACAGAGTTTTTCTGTAGCCTTGGCTGTCTAGGAGCTCGCTCTGCAGACCAGGCTGGCCTCAAACCTGAACAGAGATCCTTCTGCCTCTGCTGGGGATAAAGGCATGCACCATCACCATCTGGCATTTATCCAATGACTTTATAAGTCATAAAGTAGTCATCAATATTTATATGAGATGCCACCTTGACAATGTATGGACCTCCATGTTTGTAGTGAGAATCGAGACACAGCCTTTCATTCTATATGGTGATTTACTCAGAGAACGGGACAGTATCCACAGTGGCTTTCTCCACCAGACAATGTGACCACAGCACTCTTTGCTGCTTGCTCACTGGAAAAGATAGCAATGCTTACTTCTGACTCTGGGGCGTACTGGAAAGAACACGGTGTCTTGTTTTGCTATCATGTGCCACTCACCACAAGGCAGCTTGAATCAAGGAGTTCCAATGAATACCCACCCTTTTTAGTTTTGAACTGCCCGATTTTATCTAGACTTTCAACACTTCCTTGATGATTAAAAAGATTAGTTCTTTCCACGGAGATGCAGAGAGATAAGAGACACTCTCTTACCTTTGAGAAAACTGTCATATATTCATAAAGATATTTCAGCAAAAATGCAATGATCTGAGCTAAACACGGTAGCTAAAATAAGTGTTATTATAAGCAAAGCAAAAATGAGGGCAATTAAGGAATAGTGCTTGGGTCAAGTCAGTATAGCGGCTAACTTGGTTTTTAAAAGGAGATTGAGTTGGGTTAAGAAGATGGCTGGGTGGTTATAGTAAAAATTCTGCCTTTGATGGTCTGAACTTGGTTCCCAGGACCCAGGTTGGGTAGCTCACCACCACCTGTAACTCCAGCTTCAGGGACATCTAGTGGTACCTCTGGCCTCGAGAACTCCATTGCATAGATCCCCTTGCAATACACACAGTTAAAACTAAAACTAAAGCTAAAACAAAACAAAACAACAAGGTTCGATTACCTGAAGTCAGTTAGCATTGCTACTTGTGCAGACAGCCACACGGCCCTGTCACGTACTTCACACCTGACTTTTCTCACACTTGAATTGTAAACACTCGGTGTTCACAGACTAGCAAACAAACGCTTGGGATGTCTGACCATTCAGTTGGGCCCAGAGGGTGCATACGATAAACAGTTTTCTATTCAAACATGAGAGGGTGGTGGTGGGGTCTTTGTCTTTTTCCTTGTCTAATTCTTTCTCAGGAATACTTACGAAGCAGGTGCCATTCATCTTGCTGGATTGTCTTGGTTAAATTGAAAGGAATGTTTCTTAAGCGGATTGGCTGAGAAAAGTGGTACTTGATGGCCGTGCATCGCTGTGCAATACCTTGAGAGAGAGAAAAAATGCGATTTACTGGCCTTTTCATTTGTAATAGAATTCTGGAGCCCAAGGCAGAATAATTTATCCTAAACCAGGTTGAATGGGGAAGGGGCAGGGAATATCTTGATTACTATCATTAACAGAGGCAACTCATGGCAGTGAAAACCAAAAGCTTGAAATAGAGTTTTAAAATCACATTCCATTTTAAATGCACTTTTATGAGTGTGTGTGTATATATACATACACATATATTATTACTAAATGCTTTTCAATGCTGAGTTCATATGACTTAAGCACAAAGCTATCAAGGGGGGAAAATGTGCTCAAATGTACAAATGGTTGAAGAAATCCAGCTGAGAGTTCTAAATTAAACCTTGAACGCCCTGTTTGAATTTAATCTAGTCTCAAACCCTCAATTACGTTTCCCCCCCCCCAAATTCATTAGTATATGTGTTATCTGGAAACTAGAAGGCATTTTTCCTTAGTCAGCTTCTACATGGTAGCTTAGAAAGTAATTATAATTGACAAACAAAAGTCTACTTAGTCTTCCAGAGGCTGTGTCATCCCTTAATATTACTGACTTGAACTATGAATCTTGAAGAAGACATTAGTCTTGACAGAAAAAGAATTCTTTTCTTCCCCTTAACTGATGGCATAGCTGGTCCCATATTTGATACCTCCATGTGTAGTCATGGGGTCATGTGCACCTGTCACCCTCATCCTACGTACCCAGTGTTTTCACTGACTGGTGTCTATTCTTCCCTTTCTGGCCTTCTGAATCCTATGAACAGCATCTATCTTCTCTTAAAACTTAGCAACAAACAAAGCGTACTTCTCTGTGTCAGTCATCTTAGCCAGTTGTTTAGATAAATGCATCTCATTAAACTAACCTTAAAAAGCAGTGTTTGTGTGTGTGTGTGTGTGTATGGGGAGGGGAATGTTTAACCACAGCAGCCATTAACTAGAGAATCCTCACAGATGCTAATTAACTTCTAGTGGGTAGACAGACTCCCAGAAGTAAAAAAGCAAAGTGAATTAAAAAAAATAATAAAGTGAAAGGAGATTAATCTTACAGAAATAAACACTAGGCAAACCTATCAAACACTATTAAATTGGACAGAAAAAAGTCTTAGGAAGACACAAACTCAAAGGCTATCTCAAGGAAATAGGTGAGCTAACCTGACTGTACCTATAACAAGAAGAGAAATGGAGTTAGTAATTAGCCTAATGAAACGGGCCCTACGAGGTAAAGCCCAAGACTTGGCTGTTGAGTTTCACCAAATGTTTAAATAAGAATCAGCACTCCCTCAGACTCTTCAGAAACTAAAGGGAAGTGGAGGAAATGCTCCCAACTGGATCTGAAATCAAGACATCACAAGAAAGAAAATTAAGTAATATCCTATGTTTTGTGTTTGCATACATGTGAGTGCACATGTGTGTAGATGTATGTAAGACCAGGAACGTCTTGGTTGTCATTCCCCAGGTGCTCTTTGCCCTTCTTGTCCTCTGTCCATCTATCCATCCTCCCTCCATCCTTTTCTCCTCCCCCCACCTCTTTCTCTGAGACAGGATCTCTCATTGGCCTGGAACTCACTAACAGACTAGCTAGACTGACCAGCCAGCAAGTTTTCAGGGATGAACTTGTTCCCGGTCCCACGTGCTGTCAGCACAACCTTCACCATTCTACCCAGCCTGGCTCTCAATCTCCGCCCTCCTTTTAACAAACAAACAAACAAAAAATCATGGGTTCTGCAGATCAAAATTGTGTCCTCTTACACAATTCCAGGAAAATATGCCACATTCTTTGATATTTTTCTATGCAAAAAACCCATTACAATATTAGCAATCTGAACTCAGCAACATTTTAAAAAGTCATGCATCATGACCAGATGAGATACATTTCGGGAATACAAATTGGTTCACTACACAGAGTTCAATTTATGCAGCATATCCTATATGGACCAGAAGATAGAGATGATCTGAGCCTTCCAAGCACACAGAAAAAGCATCTAACAAAACCTACCTGAGGGTTGAGGAAATGGCTCAGCAGGCCAAGGGCTTGCCCTGTCAGCAGGATGACTGGAGTTCAGATCCTCAACACCTACATAAATACGTGTTGGGAATGGGAAGCCCACCTGTGATCCCAGTCCTGGAGAAGTAGAAAGAGAGGGTCTCCAGAGCAAGCTGACTAGCCGAACTGTTGGAGTAGGCATGCTCTGGGTTCGAGTAAGGCGCCTTGCCTCAGTATCTCAGGTGCGGAGTAATTTATGGAGATTCCCAACATCAAGCTTGGGTTTCTACACGCATCCACCCATACTTGCACCTCCACAAGGGAGATACCCACACACCACACACCACACACCACACACCACACACCACACACCACACACATAAACACACAAAAAGAATCCAACTGACGCTCACCGACGACCCCAGGTATAATTATTTCCACTAAACAAAAAAAAGTCTGAATTCCGAAGTTAAGTGATTAGCCTAGGCACAGTACAACAAAGTAAGCAACTGTAATGTGTATGCTGTTAGACAAACTGAATTCTTTAACATTTAGAAACTTGTGCTAATTCTACAAATTTCTACAGTTATTGCTATTCTAAAATAATATGGCCAATTCAATATGAAAAAATTGATTTTTCCAGTTTAGTACCAACACGAGAGCTTTTGGAAACAAAGCTGCTTCCTGGCAGAGGGCTGTGTCTGTGTATTTTCCACACCTGTCTATACATGTTATTTGAAGATTAGACCAGCTACATGGCTGACTCCATGGCTGACTCCACGGCTTCCCCACCTTCATCTCTTAGAAGCTGCTTCTCGCTGGTGATGAGGTATGGAATTGGAAAAGCAAAACAAAAACCAGTTTTCTCAGACTCAGAGGGTTTCGCCTCAGAAAGACTTTTGCACTTAAGGAACTGTGTGCTTCCTTAAACCTCTGCAAACATTCCTAGGACTGATTCTCTCCTCTGTGCCTTGACAGTACCAGGAGGCAAGGCTACAGGGAGAGGGCAAAAGCAGGCTGGTGCTCTGCTGGCTGGCATGAGAACTGAGCCTAGTGTTACAAACATCACCACGCACACTTCCTTCCCCTGGGATCTTAGTCTACACTTAATTGCAAGGGATGCTGGCGTGAGCATCAGAAGATGGAAAGGAGAGGGACCAGATCTAAGAAGCAGCACTCAAAGGTCTCAAAGATTAGAGGTCTGGTGGTAAAGCCCTAACATCCTAAGCTCAGTGTACGAGAAAATGTCCTATGTTCCCAGTGCTCCACTCCTGGGGGAAATGATCAGAGAGACTCTGGATTTTGGCAGAGCTAGAAGAGAGTGTGTGAAGAATGGATCCGAGGCCAGCCACAAGACCTCTGATGTCCCAACTCTCAAATACGTGTTCCACTGTCACAGCACAAAGTGAGACAGATTGAGAGGAAAATATAATTATTAAGGTTTGGCTTCCCACAGCCCATGCATTAAGCCAACAAAAACAACACAGAAAAAGACCTGCTGGTGCTCCGTGGCTCACCAAAGCTATTGATTAAAGGAGAAGGACATGGACAGTCTACATGGATGAGGATGAATTCCATGTGGTGACGGTAAGAAGTGATACTGGCAAGATCCACTAGGAGGCATTAGATTCCGGTGCTCTCAAAGCCACGCAAGCAAACTCTGAAATCAACCTTGAGTTCTGGGCTTAGAAAGGACGAATCTGGCGCTCTGCAAAGGAACACAGAAAGCATGAGCTCATAGCACCAGATGGCATCGCACAATGAGGGGAAGAAGCATGCAGAGGGCTGAAAAGAACAAGCCATGGTCTATATTTGGTGAATAATTAGCTTCTTACAGGGCCAAGTAAAGCCACTTTAAGGATGCTAAAAACCATAGAATAAGATATGTAAATAAATATGTCCTACTGGATGACGAATGGAGCCTTTGGTCTGGTGAGTTGTTCCTGTTTCTACTGCTGACAATGGTGAACTAGGCCCAAGCTAGTGAATTGCAAGGACCCCCACTAAGGTTAAGTAAGGGAGAGACGTGGCAAATACAAAATGTTACAGAATTCACGGTAATTCAACATTGAGACGTTATTCGGGCTGCGAACCTGGACAGAGCATGGGTTTGAATTACAGCTGTGTGAACATATCAAATCATTTAACCTGTGTCTGAGTTCCCTCTCTTGTACAAAGCAGAGGCCTGATGGTGTATGCTCAGTAGGGTTATTGTGAAGAAAGCAAAGCCCAGCCCAGGGCTTAGCCCTTCATAAACCTCAACGCTGGACCACAAGTCATCTCTTGGCACGTGCTCACATTCATTAGACAGAACTGTTGCCCATACTAGGAGGCTGTACCCTAAATGGCTATCACAGATTAGCTCATGTGTACAAAGGGATAAGCAGAACCATGCAACAGTTGCCTGGGCAATGATACAACCACTGGCTCCCACTTTCCTGTCCATTCTTGTCTTCTGTACAAGACTCCCAGCACTGCGCTCCTGCATAGATTGCCAACTAATGTCGATATCACTCTTCTCTCAGACATCATGCCACAGATATGCCACTGCTGCTCTAATCTGCTATGTGATCACGTTGAGTCTGAAACCTCAGTGATCCGTGAGAGGGCTGGAGAGATGGGCTCAGAGATAGGTTCATGGTTAAAAACACAGGCTGCTTTTATAGAAGATCTGGGTTTGAGTCCAAGAACCCACATGGTGACTCATAATCATTTGTAAATCCAGTTCTCAAAGATCTAGTACCCTCTTTTGGTCTCCGAGAGCACCAGGCACACACATGGTATACAGACAGATACACAGGCAAAACACCTAAAAACCTTCCTTCAAAAAATGAGTTAAATGTAATTTGCAGGCATCTGAGATTTTTCTGCATCTTCCTGCACTTTACAGAATCACAATGTTATATTGCTTTTTTTTTTTTAAGATTTGTGTACTTTTATTTATATATATGATTGTTTTGCCTGCACAAATGTGTGTGCACTGTGTGTCGATTGCCCATGAAGGCCAGAAGAGGGCACTAGATACCATGGAACTTGAGTTACCGATGGCAGTGAGTCACAGCCTGGGTTCTGGGAATGAAACCTGGATCCTCTGGAAGAGCAGTAAGGGGCCATCTCTCCTGCATACAGCCCCCACCCTCCCCCAGCTATAGTTTTACAACTCCCATTTTTGACAGGGTCTCTTTACGTAGGCCTGGTTGGCCTGGAGCTTGCTATTAGGCCAGGCTAGCCTCAAACTTGTGTGATCTTTTAGCCTCTAGCTCCCAAAGTGCCAAGATAAAAGTTGTGTGTCACTACACCCAGCTTATGTTGCTTTAACTTAGTAGCTGTGAGTGTTTTACTTGCCATAATATATGTATTTATTTAAAAATAAAGCACTTGGCCCATAGAAATGTTACATACTTATTTATTACATAGTTTTAGTATTCTGCCAATATGCCAACTTTCAAATTTTGACAACCAAAGAAGAAAAGAAGAAGGAGGAGGAGGAAGAGGAGGAGGAGGAGGAGAAAAGGAAGGAAGGAAGGGAGGAAGGAAGGAAGGAAGGAAAGAAGGAAGGAAGGAAGGAAGGAAGGAAGGAAGGAAGGAAGGGAAAAAAGAAACTCTCTCATGCTCCCTCAGTGCATGATATCAGGGTTTCATTATTCTGTGTATCGAATCACACCATGAGAATGTGTGAACAGCTTCCCATTGAATGAAATCTCTGCAGTCCTACCTTACCTACACTGGGGATGATTCCCAGAGGCCACTTCTGTCCTTCTTAAAAGTATTCCATTGAAATGCTGTGCCTGTCTCCATGACTCTCCCCCTATTCCTGCAATGTTCCCAAACACAGCTCTATGTTCTTGGGCTCACACCTTGACTCTTTTCTTTGTTTTTTTTTTCTAGTAGGTCAGAAAGTCACCCTCTCTGCTCATGACTCAATTAATTCCCTTATGAGCAGAGGATGGCGGCTTCTTTGTCAGAGTGCGGCATCTCTCAGATAAGTCTGAAAAGGGTATGATAACAGCGATACCTCCAATACTTGAGAGTCTCTAGATGACAGGTCACGACAGTGTGCACTGTTCCTAAGACACTTAAGGGCCACTTGGAATTCCAAAAGTGGTCCACAGACAGAAAGTAAAGAACTCTTTGTTTTTCAAAAGCTCTGCAGCACACACCCCAGTTTAAAGGGGAGATCAACCCTAGGGTCACAGGCCAGGGCAGCCGCTATGTTCTTGTCAGGGAGACTTCATCTCCGAGTGAAGCAGGTGTTAAGCAGATGAAAGAAATGTCCCCTCGTTGTTCCTTTATTGAGTGCTGACTTGAATAAGCTAAGTGCAGTACGTTTGGCGGATTCTACTGACTAGAGAAACTTGGCCAGCTGAAAGCACCTTCTGGAGGACAAACCCATCCAGTCTCTGTACTGAAAGGAGGGCAAGCAAGCAGAAGGGTAAATATGAGTAGGATTGCCCAGAGGAAAGAGAATCCACATGCTGTACAATTTCAAACTTCCTAGCAGTCACATTTAAAAGTAAATAGAGGTATTAGCTTTATTATTATATATAAACATAAATATACAATTTTGCCTTTTGTTTATAATTTATTTTTATTTTGGGTGTATTTATGTTTTATCTGCATGTATGTCTGTGCAAGGGCATCAGATCCCTTGGAACTAGACAGTCCTGAGCTGCCGTGTGAGTGCTGGGAACTGAGCAGCCAATATTCTTAGCCGCAATTTTGCTTTTTTGTTTTTTAATATAGGGTCTCATATAGCCCAAGGTTGGACAGAACTTCTTATGTCTGAGGATGACTTTGAACTTCTGACCCTCCTGTTTCCACCTCCCAAGTGCTGGGATGACAGGCACACAATATCATGCCTAGTTCTATGTGGTGGGGATCAAGTCCAGAGCTTTGTAAATGTTAGGTAGATATCTACCAACTGAAGTATATTCCCAGCCACATTTAATATTTTAAACATATAATCGACACTTTGAAGCTGTTTCCTTGAAAATTCTATTCTAACGCTATTTTGACGCACTCTTTGGTCAGTAAGTCTCTCTCGGCACATCGCCTTTTAGAGGAGTTTCATTTCAGTTGCTCAGTATCCTGTGTGGCTGACAGTCATCACTGCAGCAAGAGAAGAGGTGCAGAGTGCCGGACAATGTAGAAACTAACCCAGCATGTCAAGCACCTAAAGAAGAATAGCCCTGTGCAAAAGTGGAGGGTATCCTTCAGGTTGGGGTGGCAGCCAGCCACTGGCGTGGGGCATTCAGGTCTGATGTTTCTCTGGTGTTGCCCCTACATTGTGTCTACAGTAAAAGTAACAGAAGGGAGTTGGGTGTGGGGGCCTAGGCCTTTAATTCTAGAATCCGAGTTTGAGGCCAGTCTGGTCTACATAGCAGTTTCTACACCAGCCAGGGCTACATAGTGTGACCCTATCAAAACCAACCAACAACAACAGTAATAAAAATACACCAGCAAAAACAAAAACAAAAAAAGGCAACAAAATGCCAGAAATTCCCAGTTTCTCAGAAGCACCACAGTATATAGTGAGAGGCTTAGCTGGCATATAGGATTTGAAGTTAAGGAATCTGATTATGAAAGATTTCAGCCCTAGCTAGTGTTTTCCCCAACCCTGGCTTCTCCTCCTCCTCCTCCAGCAGGAGACAGGAGAACACAAACCACGCCAGTTCTTTCTTTTTTCCCCAGCTCAGAGAAAGTACGAAAGAGGACATCTTCCATGCAAAGGCACAGCTGACCAGAACCACCTCACCTCCCATCCTCCAGCTCCTTCCCCAAGTCTCAGGTAGAACTGAATACAGTGAGTAGCTCAGGAGATGTTCAGTCCAAACACACTGGGGCATCTTCCTTTCCCAAGGACACCATTCGTGCCACAGTGATCAGGCCAGTGGTCACAATTGGCCACTCTTGTTATGTTCACAACACACAGACCTTAGAGAGGGCAATAAAATCGGAACAGAAGTGTCTGAGCAGTGCTTGGGTTCGGCGGTGTGACTGATGCCTACCTGAATGGACAACCTCTTGAACCAGTGGCTCCCAACCTGTGGGTTGCCACCCCTTTGGGGATTGTATATCAGATATTTACATTACAATTCATAACAGTAGCAAAATTACATTTATGAAGCAGCCGTGAAAATGACTTTATAGTCGGGGTCACCACAGCATGAGGGTTACAGTGTTAGGAAGATAGAGAACCGCTGTTCCGATCTGAGGAAGTTATCATGGTTTGAGTAAAATCTGCACTTTCTTCCTTCTCCAGAATGGCTCTTTCAAGTACTGTGAATATCAGTGATTTAAAAAAAAAAACTGCAAGGTTGCAACTTTATGCTCAGAAATACTGGGAAGAGCCTGTGAGTGCATTCAATATGTGTGTGTAAGCAGTAGCACGTGTGTAAGTCGAACATTAGCTTTGAACAACAAGCCCAAACACACAAGCATGCATTTCCTTATTTGTGCAACAGATGTGTGTGAAACAGTCCCAGAACTATCATTAGGACCAAATGAGCCAATAGCCCATGTTTAGTAAAGATCCCTGTCCATGGACTCTGTTTAGAAGGACCAGCAGGGTGTGAACCAGACTGCAGTAGTTCTAAAGATTTCATTTCCATCCCAGTGTTTAAGAGAAAATAAGTGGCCAAGTAGCAATCGCTGGGTTCCCCTGACAACAAATATGCTTATTTTGGTAAAATACTGTAGCATAAAATTCACTGTCTTCACTGCATCATTGAACAATTGTGAAATTACCACAATCAAGCCACTTAACATATCCATAGACTCACCGTTACCTGGATTAAGTGTGGGTGTGTGTTTGTTTGTATGTGTGTGTGCTTGTGTTTGTGTGTGTTGAAACATTTAGGATATACCACTTCACAAGTATACAATACAGTACTGTTTCCCAGTGCCCTGGGCTATACACATCACAGAAACCTATTCACTGCATGTGGTGAGTAACTTATTCTTTTTTGATGCAACTGTAAGTGGGACTGCTTCCTGTTCTAGATGGTTTGTTGTTAGTATAGAGAAATGCAATTGATTTTTATATGTGGATTTTCTATCTAAAACATTGTTTGGCAAGTTTTCCATTTTCCTCCTGCTATTGATTTCTAGCTTCATGTCACTGTAGTTACGAAAGACAATAAAATTTCATTTCCACACTTTATCCTGTCTATAGGTTCCCCCGTGTTGCCTGTTTTCCTTTGTCAATATAAGGTGTTTCCTTTGCTTAGCCCCACTAGTTTTCATTTCTGCCCATATTACCTGTGGTTTTGGTCTTCCAAGCTAAGTCTTAATTTTGTTAAGACTCACATTATGGCTGAACATGTCCTCTCTCCTATTCACACCATAACATTGTGCCCTTCAGTCACATCTGTCTTATTTCGCCTGCTACCAGCTCCCAGAGCCACGTTCTGTTTTCTGTTTCTCTGAGTTTGATTATTTGGGGTTCCACTTAGAAGTGGGATCATGTGCCACCCCAGTTGTTCTGTCCTGGCTTAGCATGTGACACAGGTCCTTGGCGTTTTGGAAATGGGAGGATTTCCTTCTCTTTTAGGGCTAAATAATGATGCTTTCCTCATTCAGTCATTTGTTGGTGGACATCACATTGTCTCTCTATCACAGCTATCCTGAGTAACACTGTGAAGAATATGAGCAAGCAACAATCGCTTTGAAATCTTAAGTTCTTTTCGATAAAATAAAGCCAAGTGGCCGGGCGGTGGTGGTGCACACCTACTTTAATCCCAGCACTTGGGAGGCAGAGGCAGGTGGATTTCTGAGTTCGAGGCCAGCCTGGTCTACAGAGTGAGTTCCAGGACAGCCAGGGCTACACAGAGAAACCCTGTCTCGAAAAACAAACAAACAAACAAACAAACACCAAAAAAGCAAAAACAACAAAAAAATAAACAAAACAAAACAAAAACAAAAAAGCCAAGTGGCTTTAAATTTGGAGGACTCTCCGTCGTTTCCCTTTGTGGGCTATCTACTTCCTTTCCCATTGTGTGTGCCCAGTACTCATCTGTGCACCCTGTCCGACAGATGTCTCTTAGATTTAAATGCTTCCCTAAGCAGCATGGCATGCTGCAATCTCTTGGTTTCAACTCCACCATTTGATTTCCCCGTGGTTGATTAGCCACGTTAATCACATTTTCATGCACACACTTACCACTTATATATCACCGTTTGTCTGCTATTGAAATGTACAATTCCTTATACATTTCACATATTAAGCTCTTCAGACATTTTATTTAGAGACGTTCTCTCCCTTTCTGGAGGCTGCTCTGCACTGACTGGTCTCCTTTACTGATAGAAGGTGTTTATGTTTGCTTACCCTCACTCTTTTACCTTTGCCCACATCACCTGTGATTTTGGCTTCATAGCCGAAAAATCATTGCACAGACTAACATTAAGAAGCTTTTATTTCCTTCCAGCATTGTGCAGTTTGAGATCTTTTCTTATTATGTTTTGTTTGATTGTATGACTGTCTCTCCGAATGTATGTATGTGAACCTCATGCATGCAGTGTCCACGGAAGCCTGAAGATGGTGACAGAACTTTGAACTGGAGTTAGAGAAGGTTGTTACTATGTGTGTGCTGGGACCCAATCCCAGGTCCTCTGTAAGAGCAGCAAGTGCAGCAAGTGCTCTTAACCACCAAGTCAACTGTCCAGCCCCTCAGTTTTGAGGTCCTAACTCTTTATGCCAATTTGGGTTGATTTTTTAATACAATAAAGGTATTTTTTTCCTATTTTATTCTTTCACATATAGACATCCATCCAGGTTTTCCACATTATTTATCCAAAAAGGGGCATCTTTTCCCCACTCATCTTCTCGGCAGCCGTGTGCAAGATCAGCTGCACATACTGTGTATTGTTTACATGTGGGTTCTTTATTCTGCCCCACTCATCTGTCGGCCTGGTTTTAGGCTAGGACCACATGGTCTGTTTAATATAGCTGCATGATAATAATTTCAAATCAAGAAGTGTGATGCAGTCCATCTTTGTATTTTCGAGTCTTTTGTGGTTCTAAGTCAATGTAAGAACTTCTTTCTCATTCTGTAGAAACTGCTGGAGCGCTGGCAGGATCTAACCAGGTCTAAGGGCCACTTACGGAGAATTTCGAAAACCTAATCTCCTAATCCATGAGCGTAGGACATGCTTCCATTTTTATTGGTGTTTTTCAATTTTGTTAATGTTTTACAATTTTTAGTGTACAGATGTTTTTAATTCTTTGGTTAAATTTATTATTTTATTCTTTTTAATGCAGTTGTAAATGGGATCCTTTCTTTTTTCTATCATAAATGGTTGAGTTGTAGCATAAAGAAATTTATTGTTTTTTATATATTGATTTTCTACTCTCAAACATTTTAGGGGCAATTTTTTCTGTTTTGCCCCCACTATAGATGTCTCATTTCATAGTATTGTGGTTACAGAAGATGCTGTCATCGAAATCTTTTCTTAAGATGTGTCTTGTGGCTTATCATGTTATCTGGTCTGAAGCATGTCTCCCAGGGGGATGGGAAGAATGCCTATTCTTCCAGTCTAGGATTACAAGGTCCATATCTGCCTGTTAGGTCCATTTGGCCTATAGTGTTGTTCAAAGCTGCTGCTTCTTCATTGATTTTCTGTCTGAATGATCTGCTTCACTGTTGAAAATGCTGTATGCAAGTCGCCTACTATCACCGAGTGGCTACCTATTTCTTCCTTCAGTGCTATTGACATTTGCTTTATATAGTCAGACACTCCAATATTAGGCACATATGTATATGTGTGTGTATGTGTGTTAGTATTTTTAATTGTTAGGTCCTCTTGCTAAACTGACTCTTCTATCATCAGTTACCTTTTTATTTCTTGTGATGTTTTTCATTAAAGATTATTTTTTATCTGATAGAAGTATAGCATGCACATTTGAATGTGAAATGGAGGTGCCCTCAGAACTTAGAGGCATCAGATTTCCTGCTGCAGCAGTTACCAGAAGACCTAAGTCACCTGACTTGGATGCTGGATACACACTTGGGCCTCTGTGAACATAGTATGTGCTCCTAATGTCCGATCAATTTCCCTAGCCCCAAATTTGGGGGGGGGTCTCCCATCATTGATTCTTTTTAAACATATTATTATTATTATTATTATTATTATTATTATTATTATTATATTATTTGTGTGTGGTTGTCTTGCCTGAATGTATGCCTGTGTTCTGTCATTATGTTGTTCCGCTCCATAGTTTGGCTCTTTCTGTGCTCTGTGACCTCTTTAAGCTCGTCATTCTGCTAAGCATTTGTCTTGTTGGCTTTGTTGCAATGCTTATGTGAATTCTTTGTCAGGTAACTTAGCAATCTCCATCCAACTGGGAGTAGTCCCGGAATATTTATTTGGTTCCTTTTACAGCATTGCATTTACATTTTTTTTCTTTACGGGTTGGCTTCAGAGAATGGCTGTCACCATCGACAGACTCCAAAATCCTTTAGACCTTCTTGTGGAATCCTCTGATCCATCTACTGATTTTCCTCTTAAAGATAAAGTCCTAGGATTGTTGGCCATTGTTAAAGCCCACAAAATCAGGCCTTTGCTAACAAACTCCAATTTATTTTCCCTAGAGACAGGTCTTTTTTCTCCTAACAGAATGCTGATCTTCTGGGTTACAACAAACGTATTTGTGGCCGTGACTTACTGTGAGGGACAGGAATCTCTGATCAGTCATCTCGCTGATGCTACTCTGTCTTGATGACTTTTGCATATATGCTACTCACTGGTACTAAGAACATTCATGGCGCCCTGCAGCCATTTCCACCATAGCCTTCTCAGCTTACAAACTGAAGTTTTCCTTATCAAACAACACTTTCCGACCCGCCCCTCTCATACCACCCCCATGAGAATCACCATCCTGACCTGCCCCTCTCATACCCTCCCCTGAGAATCACCATCCTGACCTGCCTCTCTAATACCCCCATGAGAATCGCCATCCTCCTTTCTGCTCGTACGTCAGTCATAACCACTGGTGTTCAGAAGTCAATCATCACACCTCTTTTTCTTCACTCTGTCAGTTACTCATTAATTCAACAGATATTTATTTTGCCAGCACCCTTTACTTCCTGACTCTAGAATTCGGTACCACAAACACTAAAAGTTAATGAAGAAACTAAGCTAGAACTTAGGAATGGGGAGGGAGAGAAGGAGGCAATAGGAGAACAAGATTTCCTACCTCATGGTGAGCGATGACCATCATGGCTTTAGTAATTTCCCACATATGCAAACAAGAACCACTTAATAGAAAAGGCTACCTGTTTTAGGCCAGTTGACAGTGTTCTACAGAAAGGTGTCCTGAAGCAGTGTGCCGCCTGCTCTTCTCTATGTGTCTAGATAGCACTTTTCTAATTCAGCTATACTCTTTGAAGTTTGCTTGCTTTGTAGAATAAACCCTGGATCAAGCCGAATTAACTAATTACTACTGTTTATGAAGACTAGGAAACGACATTCAGTATGGCTGATTTATGAAAATGCAGTCAAGGGCAATCACTCTATTCACATTATAAAAATAATTTATGAATCTTTGCTACAGTGGACAGTGTTCTCTTGTCCCTTTCACCACCAGATGGACTACTAGATTTACGATGCTTACATCACAGACACACCAAGATACACAGAAACCAGGAGTCCACTTAAAGCTGGCCTTTAAGATCTAAGGAAAGTCTATCAAACAGGGATAGGAGATAGCTCAGTAGGTAAAGTACTGGCCACAAAAGCATGAGGACTTGGGTTAGATCCCCAGAACTCACATAAAACAAACAAACAAACAACAAGAGAAGGCTTGGCAGTACACACCTGTCGTCTCAAAGGCTGGGAGGCAGAGACATGAGGCTCCCAGTGTCTGATGAGCTAGCCAGTCTAGCCAACCAGTATGTTCCAGGTTGAGTGAGAGTCCCTATCTCAAAGAATAATGGGAAGAACAAGACCCCTGACAATGACCTCTGGTCTGCACATGTGCATGTATGCACTTGTGCACAACACACACACACACACACACACACAGAGAGAGAGAGAGAGAGAGAGAGAGAGAGAGAGAGAGAGAGAGAGAGATCAAAGGATGTGCAAGAGAACAAGATGGAACAAACAAACATAATCTACAGTGCAGGGAGAAGAAATATTCTAATATTCTAGCACACAGTAGGATAACCATGGTTAACAACAATTAATTATTTTAAAGTAGCTAATGGAGAGGACGGTGAACATCCCTAACACAAGGAAGTGATGCTTGGAATTGATTAACACACATTGTATGCCTCTGCTGAAAGGTCACACTGTGCCCTATAAATATGTATTAGGAGTCCATTAAACTATTTTAAAAAGAGGGTTTATTGTATAGCTGGGTTTCTAATCGACAGACACGTACTCTTGGGTTTTTATGGATTGTTGAAATCAATTTTTAAAAATCACATATAAATTGATTTTAAACAATATTTTCAACTTTTTCTAAACAATAGTCAAGAATAAAACTAAGACCTGAAATTGTTTTTTACATCCTGAGCCCACTCTCTTGTAGATAGATTGCCTTACAGATACCAAAGGAATAGAAGCAAAGAGATAATAATATCTACCGCGGGGTTCTTCAGCACCAGGTAAGGCTGAATTCCTTACCTTTGATGGCAAGAGCCTGATAGATAAGAAGCCAAACCCTGAAGCCATTAGTGGCAGCAGCAGGAAGTGACAATCAGAGACAGGACCTCTGGCTTTGGCTACCCTTGTTACTACTTCCTACGTATTGTGTTTCTTCCAAACAGCTCTGCACAAGTCTGGAAGTCACCACAGCAGCCTGAAGCCAGATAAGCCCACTTCTGAGCCCACCAGAGCGCTGACTGCAAGAGTGTAGAGAAGCAGTAACCACGCTTTTACTCATTACAGAACACGATATGCTCTGCTCAGAGCTCCTTCTCGACAGCCCTGTTACTTTCCTGTGGCAGACAGTCTCCCCCTCTCACAAATAAATAGATAAAGCATGGGGCACTAAAGAGGGCTGCTCATGGCAGCACAAACAAACAGCAATGGTTACAATTTTCTGGGGGCTTCCTATATAGCGAGCTCCATGCACAGAACTTTACTCCGATATCTTTGTGACCGGCTCTGTTATCACCTCTGTTTTAAGTGGACACTGCGGCCTGGAGAAGTTAAACAACTTGCCTAGTGACGTCCTAAAATTAGCTTTTTAGTTAAGATCAAGTGAAGACTCAGGATAACAAGTGATCTCTTTCATCAGCCTCTCCTTAGCAATCCCAGCAGGCCTGACCAGAAACAATCACCGTGATCGCATCTCATCTTGCCTAGTTAATTCTTCTAAGTGGACAAGGGCAGAGCAGGCAGGCCCACACCAAGGTCAGCTTTGCTCTTATCGTATCTGTCTACACTCCTGTCCCATTTTTCATGCACACTGATGCATGGGGGGCTGTCCTCCTCCAAGCTGAAGCAGGAAGGAAAAAGAGTTCATTGAAACCACTGTTCAAAGACATCTTGCCCTGAAGGCAGAGCACGTTTTCAAGTACCGGGCACCTGACTGGGTCTGAGGCAAATGAAAACAAGAGATGCAGAAATGACCAGGAAGGGAAAAGATGTGGAAGTGGCTGAGGGGAAGGACTTCTAGGAAGGTAACTCCAGAGAGCCACATACACACAAGCTCATCAGAGTGAGGGGGTACCAGGAGGGAGAGTATTCTAACTGCAGTATGGCAATAGCAGAATAAAACCTCCCAGTTTGACCAAATGAAGCTGAAATTTCCATATGGGAATCTCTGTTTGCATGGGGGTAGAAAGCCTATCCCACAGCCTGTATACTTGCAAACTAAATTCTATTCTATATTCTCTTCACCTATCTACACAGTTCAAGCAACGCAAATAGCCAAGTGCTTGAGTCTAAACTGACTTTTGGATCAAGACCGACGACAGCAGGAAGGGGAAGTGTAATTTCCTTTGTGTTTACCACCTGTCCCTATCACATCTAGTTCTAACAAAGACATACACAGTGCCTAATAAGGACAAAGGAGGACAAGACTTCTGGGAAATAACGTGGACTGGTCCTACCCTCACCCTACACTTTGCATTTCATAGTCTGTCTGTCTGTCTGTCTGTCTGTCTGTCTGTCTGTCTGTCTGTCTGTCTCTCTCTCTCTCTCTCTCTCTCTCTCTCTCTCTCTCTCTCTCTCACACACACACACACACACACACACACACACACACACACAGCACTGCCTCCCCCACCATCTCATCAGAGCCTGCTCACACAATGTTTCCAGCATGATGCAGCCAATCAAGCAAGGGGGAAAAAATGTACCAATAAGCAGTTTTGCTTAGCATCCTTTACATTAGCTATTTGAAGGAAAGGATATTAAGAACCAGCCTGGAAACACAGCTCATCAGAATCACGAAAGTCAAAAGGTTAGCGCCCATCTCCCATCCTTCCTGTCTGTCATCAACAGCTCTGCCCCCACCACACATACACACACACACACACACACACACACACACACACACACACACACTTTCCCACCAGCCCCATCAGCTTGGCTTCCTGCCCCCAGGCGCCTTGCTCCTTGGCTTGCCTCAGCAGCCAGTCTGCGCAGCACATCAGCATTCCTCTCAGCCCCTCAACCCAGGGGGAAATGTTTCCAGCTGCCTCCTACTTAAGCATCACCCTCGGCACCATAAGCCCGAGCCTGTGCATAATTGACAAGGAATATGTTGATAAGGAATGGGAGCGCTCCAAGTTTCTGAAGGATAAGTAGGTAATTAAAAGAAAAACCTAATTTAAGAAAATTCTAAGGACTTTTTTTCCTTCAAATCTCTCTGGCAACATCCTTTATGGATTATTCTGTTACCAGATGATTTCTGATTCGAATCTGTTTGTTTTTCAAAGCCTTGGGCTAGATAGCCAATGTTCTAGGGCATCTCACAGGCCTATGCCTCATGCCTGGGCATAGCACAAGAGCCCAGTGCTGGGAGTGAAGCCCTTGCCTCTGTTTCTCCCTTAGGGCTCAGAAATAACTGAGTTTTCCAGTCTGAGCATCAGGTGACTTCCTGCTGAGATTCAGCGCAGTGCTCAGGGGCACTCTGGCCAGTGGCTGTACATCTGGGTAGTATCCACTCTGATGTGCACAGAGCTTTAGTTGATGCTCTAGGCTTCTGAGAGCACAACCCATTGTCAAGATGCAAGCGAGCAGGGGTGAAATCAGTTTCTGTGGATCCTTCAAGCTCCTGGCTGCGGCTCTTGGTACCTTGCTGGTTTAAGACCCACAGTGGGGCTGGGGATATAGCTCAAGTTGACAGAGTGCTTGTCTAGTATGTATAAGGCCCTGGGCTCAATCCCTAGTGCTGCACAAACAGAATGGTAGTACTCATCTGTAATCCTAGCAGTTGGAGGTGGAGGTAGGAGGATCAGAAGTTCAAGGTCATCCTTGTCTATGTAGCAAGTTCCAGGCCAGCCTGAGCCACGAGGGATCTCAACTCAAAACAAAAACAAAAACAAAAAAACAAAACAAAACAGGGAGTGGAGCAAAACCCCACAGTGAACTGGTCAGCTGCCAGTGTCTGTTGCAGGGAGACAAACCAACTTTTGGCTCTGCAAAATGCATATCAGGAAGTCTGTCATTTCTCAGAGCAGAACTTGGACCTGTGTGCTCCATTCCACATTGCCCTAGTCTGAGTGTTCAGGGGGTAAACAATGGACGGTAGCCTCATTAAATGCTCACTTTAGGGCATGCAGAAAAATAATTCTGAATCATAGTCATAAAAGGGCTGATAACTCAAAGGTTTCTAAGACTCCTGGTACTTCATATTCATGATCATCTTTAATGAAAGCTTCTTGTCTTTATCCATTTTGTCTAATTTAATTTAACTAGTCTTACGCAGCCTTGGTGAAGCACTTGTCTAACCTGAGCTACAGACCCTGTGACTTCACCCTCCCGGCACCCCCAAACCCCTACTTTACATACAAACTGAATGTGAGCAAGCACAAGATCTCCCTTGAAGAGTTAGGGGTCCATTGAAGGGCACTGGCATTCCTGAAATAATAGGATGAAGAGATGTAAAATGATGCCTCCAGCACAGTGGCTCTCAACCTTCTCACAGGGGTCGCACATCAGACATCCTGCATATCAGATACTTACATTACAACCCACAAGAGTAGCAACATTACAGTTATGAAATAGCAATGAAAATAATTAGGGCTCGCCACAGCATGAGGAGGTGTGGTAAAGGGTCACAGTGTTAGGAAGGTTGAGAACCACGGCTCTGGCATAAAGGAGCAGTATGCAGAGCTCTGGGATCAGAGAACAGGGAACTGGAGAGGCAGTAGGGGAAGGCAGAGGCTCCCAGCACTGTGGAGTTAACCTTCAACAGCAGGAGGTCAAGGGCTCTTAGTGGGGAGCAGCTCAGGCCTGGGACCAGAAGGCTTGCAGGTCTGAGGTAAGGAGAAAGAGGGGCACTGAGGTGAGTAGAAGCAAGACTGAGCTGGGGAGAGTCTGATGTCCAGGCTGAGACTTTGTGGCCTCAGACTGTGAGCTGGAAGACATGATCAGAATTGATGTTTTTTAGCAAACAAGTCAAAGCCATTTCACTTCATCCTAGCATGGAGGATGGATTGGGGAAGGTCATGGTGACTTAAGTGATAGAGATACAAACAGGCCACCAGAGAGCTGCCAGCAGAGGTTGCCAATATGTGTGTGCTGTGGTGGGGTGGGGGTGGGGATGCTTAGATGCATCAGGAGTCAGGCAGGTGGCAGAAGGAAGGAGCGATCCAGACAGAGGAACAGCCACAAAGGTCAGAGGGAGGAAGTGTTTCTAGAAACTGTGGGTGAGGCTCACTGTGAGGGGGCAGTGATGGGCAATAGTAACGTAGGCGAGAATGTCAGTGGAAATCAGACTGAAGATTTTTCCCTAACACAGCCGGACTTCATCCAGGGTTAGCAGGAGCCACAAAGGAGTCAAGATTCAGAGTGATAGATACATCACATTTATTTAAGAGAGCTGATTCTGTCAGCTGGTGGAAAAGATAGCAGGAGATAGGGAGTCAGAAAGATGAGCTAGCGGGGTAACTCTGCATCCACACACTAAAATACTACGCAGATATAAAAAATGATTAAAACTGTGAAATCCTCGTGACTCACCGCACTTGTGTGACAGTATATTTCGTATATCTCAAATATGTGTGAAAAGATGCACAGGAAGACTGGGTTAAAACAAAGCCTTTAACAGACTTGTGAAACTCATTTAGGGATTATAGATGATTTTTGTTTCCTTCTTTATACTTTTTTGCAATTCCTATGCTGGATATACATTTATAAATTTAAATAAGAAAAACCCAGAGTACATAAAATCAGCCCAGATGATACTATCAAACTGATAGCAAGTATGTTTTGATAGCACCTGATATTTAATTACCCTAAAATGTAAGCTACAAGGTAAATACTATCCTTTTTCTTGCTCATAGAGAGAAAAATGAAAAGCAAGGAGCAAAATGATTCATTTAACATGACACGGAAGGCTGGAGGCAAAGGTAGACAGGCATTAGGCAGACAGGCATTAAGGAGACAGGCATTAGGTAGATGCCTACACTCTTCAGCTGCTTCAGGTTTGTTTTTTGTTTTTGTTTTTGTTTTTTTTTTTTTGGCTGAGAAATTATTTGAACAAAACATATCATGCATAATCCAATGATTAAGATAGCCAAAATAATTAGAAATAGCCCAATAGACTGCATGATTGTCGGGTGAAATCAATACAGAAGGAGTCAATCCTGAGTCTTAGAATAAACAAGGCAGGCTACACTGTTACACGGATTACAGTTTCAGAGTTTTGCTTAATTAAGGAGGTATTTATGCTTCCTTTTCCTTGTGTGTGTATATGCATGTGTCTGTGATGACCTGTACACACACACACACACACACACACACACACACACACACACACACACAGAGGCACGTGTACAGAGGCCAGAGGTTGATCGTGAGTATGTTCCTCAGCCACTCTTTTTAAGACAATTTCTAACTGAGTCTGGAAATCATCAAGCTCTTGGCACGCTCCTCCTTCTCTGCCTTTCTGGCACTAGGAATACAAATGCATGCTACCCATTCTAGGCAAACTCCTTACTTACTGAGCCACTTCTCCAACCCAAAGGTATCATCTTTCCATTGCGTAGGAGGTCAGCTTTAGAAGTTGCCTGTACCTATGTTCATAGTCATCCACACTGACTGTGTTGAGTGAGAGGATGCCTGGCTCTGACATGCTTAGCTACAGTGCCAGCGCGGGCAGCACGGAGGGCTCGAGCTCTCAAATGGCTAGTCTCTTCACAGCTCTCCCGAACACTTCTCCATCACCCTCATGAGCTACAAAAATCATCTGTGGATGAAGCTACATTCACAGATACAACTAGAACAGTGGTTTTCAATCTCCAAATGCTACCCTTAACACAGTTCCTCATGTTGTGGTGACCCCCAACAATAACATTATTTTTGTTTCTACTTCTTAACTGTAATTTTGCTACTGTTATGAATCATTTTGTAAACATCTGTGTCTTCCAATGGTCTTAGATGACCCCTGTGGAAGGATCTTTTGACCCCAAAGAGTTAGACCCACAGGTTGGAAGCCACTGGCCTACATGTCCCAGGCTCCAAAGCTCAACTCTTAGTGAGCAATCTTCTCTTGGGAAAGTGTGTGGTCCCAGAAAGCACAATGTCTAACTAAAAGGCATGTTTTTCCTCAAGTATGGACACCCATCAAATAGAAAACCATGAAGAGTGAACCTATTTTTAATTTTTTCTTTTAAAAGTTTCAGAAAAGCTTAGAGAAATACAGTGATATGTTTAATGTGGCTTCCACATCCCCAAAATAACACTCTTGGCTTTGGTGTTGGATGGGTGAGATGAGACCATGAGACAGAGAGAAGATGGAGGAGGTAGGAGGATTCCAAAAATTGCCAGCTCTGCAGATCAAACAACTGTAGATTAGTCAGCAACCAACTTTATTCTAAAATGGACAGACTGTAGTTTGCAAGCAAAGAAAGTATCTTTAACTTGTAAATACACAAAAAGTGAATAACCAATTTAAATTTTCTTAATGTATTTCAAGGAGTGCTGGGATCAAGGAAACAAGGGTCCGGATGAGCTCCAGCCTTCCAGGCTCCTCACCTGTCCTGTGCAGCGACTGACCCCCTCTTCTGTTTTACCTTACCCACGTGGGGACAAGCAAGCAAGGCTGTAACCAGCTGACTGTGTTGGATGGTCCACAAATGAGATCTGGTTGTGCCTGTCAATCATTTGGACACTCTAACAGACCCTCTGGGTCTGCCCTTCATATCCCTCAGCCCTCCCATAATCCCTCGGATTCGGCTTGCTTTCATCTTCACATCCTTTAAAAGGAAAGCCACAAAGCTCATATTATTCTTAAACAGAAAACACCATATACCTTGACACTGTACTTAATACTTGCTGTGACATAGAAAAATACCCCCAAAGCTTCAGGCAATGGGCTCTGTAAGTCTTCACTCAAAGAAGTAGCTTCAGAACTGTCGCCTGGGATCATATGCCCTAACTTCAGACATAATGTCAACTGCTACTTCTATGGCTACTGTTTCTTGACCATTAGAAATAGTAAAGGGGAGTATAAAGATGGATAGCCAGAAACAGACCATAGAAATCAGATTATATAGGTCAAAGCAGCAAACATAAAACATAAAATAATAATAATAATAAATAATAATAATTGGAACAAGCACAATCTTTTTTTAAGCAGACTGTGGCACCAAGTCTGAAGGCTCATCACTGAGTCTTGAGGGACATCACTCTTACACAGCCCCTCATTCCTTTGGGGACACGTAGCTATTGCATCACATCATGTGATAACCTTGAGTCATGCAAAATTTAGATGTAGTGGTCTCTGTTTCCTAAGACTATTACATGCACAACATGCCGAGTAGATTCATTCTTCCTGTTACATAAAACAAACTCTGACGCACACAGATGTACGTCTGAGGGACTTGGGGAGCTCACCCTTGACTTCCTGGAGTCGTGAATAAATCATAGAATGTAAGAGTTTGAAAATTCTTGGAAAGAATGACGCTTGAGCCTTTGGTGTAAGGATGAGAGATACTTTAAATGACTAGTCAATGTTCCGGGACCGGGGTGCAGTGTCTAGTTCTCAGGGTTCCCCCACTTACTAGAAATGTGCTCTCCATGGTACAGCAACAGTAACTGCCAGGAGCTCCCTATTATTCTCCCAAGCATACATGCTTAGTTAGAGAAAGTGTTTCTTCCCTCTCTTCATAAAAAGTCCTTTGAATTATATGACATGAAGGCGCTGTGTGGATGACGGTACCATTTCCATTCCACCAGCAATGCGTTCTTCATTGCCTGATCAGTACAAACTAAGTTACCTCCTTCATCATCTTTTATGGATTTTAAAAGCTTCTTGCCTTCAAGGAAACAAGCATCCTAGCAGAATGAGAAATCCTAAGGAACATATTGAGAAATTCAGAAGCAAAGTGAAGATCACGATACAAGGCTCAAGCCTTCATCCTTCCGTATGGATCTCTCCACCTCGTCTTCCCAGCACCTTTAGGTGCAGTTTGGTTAACTTGTATTGGACAGATTAATCTGTCTTGACTTAAATAATCCTGTGAGATTTTCAAATGACCACAAACAATGTTTGCAATGGAACAAAGGTAAGGCAGTATGCTTGCTACACACAGTATGACTATTGAGAGTGGACCTTACATAGTGTGTCTATTGGAAGTCTCACAGTGCCTCTCACAATGACAACCAGCCAGACCCCAATGCAGCTACTTTAGGATATTGATTTGTTCATCTTTAATCGGCTTGGTATGGAAAGACTTAAGAACAAACACACAGAACAGTCCTGACATGTGTCTGAGAATTAATTGCAGATCAGCAGTTTTAAGGGCTGCCTATGTTAACTAAAGGAGGTTGTTGTTGCTCCGTGTGCCTTCCCTCTGCACAAAGGAAGAAGCTAGAGTCTGAGAAAGGAGGTGCCACGATCAGGCTTTCTAGTCAGGACTTTCAGTGAAATTAACTATTATGCCAATTTCAATATTCAGCAAACTACCTAGAAATATTCAAAGGAGAAAGGAAGAAATTGAAATGACTAATCAAGATTCATAATGTGAATTAAAGTCTATCAAATATAACTTCCAGGTATTTAACACATTAACTATTAGATTCAGAAAGTGTGCCAATAAAACTTTTGAGCAAAATGAGGCATAATCATGGTTTATGCAAATAAAATACTCTCATGAAGCACAGAAGGAAAGCAACTTACAGTAATAAGAGACAATAGAATTCTTCCTTTCATCAAAATCTTTTCAAAAGTTCTTCAGAGACATTTAAAATGAACTGGTAAGGCAGAATTTAAATTGGACACACTATGAAAAATTTCTAAAGCATATTCTCCATCATATGTACATTCAAATTCCATCTCCTAAAGGCACTTCCATCTTACCGATACATCCCCTGGGAACTCATCTACAGAGAAGAAAGGTGGATAACTGAAGACTTCCAACCCAGTGGCAAACACTGTGTTCACAAAATACAAATGCTGAAATAGTACAGGAAAATCCTTGTTTCTCTTTCAGTTCCATTGTGAAACGAGAAAAGAAAATTAGAGAAAAGAAAGCATGTCACACTCAAAAGCAAAGCGGTGTGGGTGAAGGATTTGAAGGGAGACAGGTCCTAAATCCTGCTCCTGGAGAGAACTGACCTTCTCATGGTCCAGCACTTTGCTAAGGTAATTAAGCCGCTGTCATCCAGGCATCCTAGCATCAAAGTGGTGAATCCTGGAAGAGACCAAAAAGTCTCTACTCACACACAAACTCTGTCTACAAATGAGCTGAGATCTATAGAGGTGCGATGACTCGCCCAAGATCACACAGCCAGTTAAGAACACCGTGAAATAAGACCTTAACTCTCCTGACACCTGTCACTTCAATAAACTGTAAAGTAAACTTGCTGAGAGAAGACCACCCCAGGATCCCAGCAGAGCCCCTTGTCTCCCGAAGGGACAGGAGAGAAGCCTTCCACCCCATGTGATTCTCCTTAGACACTTCCCTAGGTACAAATTCAACAGCAGCAGACACCAACCAGGAGGCCTCCAGCAACTCTCTCCTGCCATCCTGCTTTCTGGCTATGGGAAACACATAATTGGACTTGCAATAATGTTACTGGAAAACGAACATTTAATCAGCCCAATGTATGAGGATATGCATAGAATGAACTTGGCAAAATAATAGCACTATATTGTATTCCTGTGATTTGAAAACCACCTGATTTATCTTTGTAAAAGGACAAAGGACCAATTCCTGGAGGTAGGAGCTTCCTGTGGGGATACTCAGCCAGACAGGAAAATCCAAATAGCCTCACAGTCCTTCACTTAAGGACTGGGGGCATTTGGAAAAGAAAACCCATAAAGAAGCTCTCTGTTAGTGTTACACCTATAGTTTGCATGACGTGGAAAAGAGCAGAGTGCCATGAATGCTAGCTTTTGTAGTTTCTATGTCTTCTACTATGATGAATACTTTAAAATGCCAAGTACTGCTTTTTTTTTTTTTTACTATCTTAGTCTAATTAATCCTCAGTCTCTGAAAACAGAATAATTACCCCCTTTCTGTCCTCGAAATAAAACCTAAGGGAGCTGATGAGAGAATGGATACGGTCTGGCTGTGATTCGAATCCACCCAACATGGTTGTTTTGAGCAGTCAATCAATGGAAAGACCTGCACGGTCCAAATAGACTAGCTGGCATTTGGTCTTCATTTCAGACAAAGACTGAACAAGGAAAGACATGGTACATGGTAGACATCGCTATAATGAGGCATAGATAGCACAGGAGGGAACTAGTTAACAGTTGTTCCTTTTTATTCAAGAACAGTATGGCCCCAAACCTCCAGTGGATACCAGAAATTATAGTTAGAACCACACTTCCTATATACATAATACTTTTTTCAATATATAACTATGACAAGGTTTAATTCATGTATGAGATACAGTTAAAATTTATAACAACTGTCAAAAATAACCATTATATACCACAATAAAAGTACCAGTACCACCACTTTTGCACTTTGGGGTATTAATACATAAAATAAGGATCACCTGAACACAAGCTCTGAGATATGATGACAAGCTTGATAACACAGTGGTTAGCTTCTAGGTCACTGGCGGGCCAGGAGTATATACCAGGTGGTTACACTGATCAAGGGAAGATTCTCAATTCCTGGGCATTATTGAGCAGAAGGGTACAAGATTTTATCATATCACTCAGAATACTGTATAATTTAAATTTATGAACTATTTATTTCCAGGACTTTCTTTTAATAAATTTAGGCTGCAATTGACCTTGAACAGCAAAATTGTGGGTAAATGTAGAATTACTGTTAAAAAAAAACAAAACAAAACAAACAAACAAAAAACCCATCATCCTGGTGTAAAAGTTCAAACAGGGAGAGGGATGTTGGGACAGGAGGATGGTATGGTGGTGGTGGTGGTGATCAAAATAAAGTGAGTATATAATAAATCACTCAGTAACCTACTATATGATCACTTGTAGACACCCACGAGGCTAGACACTACTAGTCCTAGAAGTAAGAAGTTGCTAAACCAAGACCCCAGTGCCTGATACTGAATAGCTCTGTAGGAATTGCTGGCCAAGAAGAACTCAGAAGCCCCACAAAACAATCCAGGCTCGTACTATTCTTCTTGGTTACCCACTAGAACTTGTTGGTAAGACCCTATTACTGAAGATACTACACATAGATCCAAGGTATAGAAAAACCAAACTGAAACTGAGTTGGAAGCTTTCTCCCTAATGGCTAGTGTCCAGTGGTGTTATGCAGGTTGCTGGGGGTTAAAGGTATCAACTATCTTATCTGGTTGTGAATTCTATAAACTACATTTCCAACCTGCTAGTCTGATGTGACCATTAGTGCAATAGTGGCACAACTCTTATGGGGGTAACCAACTGTTCCTCAATTCGATTTTGATACCTGCTTCACAAATGGATATCTTTACCTAGTATTGTAAACCTGGATGAAAAAACCCGTGACTAAAAGGGCCCCTAGGAAGGGGGAAACTAATACCATTGAATTTGCACAGCAACAAACTACTTTCTACAGACAAAGGCTACTCTAAGTCATACTCAGAAAGGCCTCTCATTGCAGTGAGCAGAGTGAATGTAGAGAACTCTGGCTACAGAAGATTCTGAAAGTAAAGGATGCCTGAGGACATTTAATCGCCCTCATAAGGCTCACAAGAACCAACTGAGAGAAGTCTTGGAGAATGTCTGACACAGCTATTGTGCTCATAAACTCATAGTGGCTGCTCCAGTGTCACTGGGCTCACACAAATCCTAATAGTCAGCTATAGACTGGGAAGGGGCTCCTGGGTCCCTACCACTTATTGCTGATCTACTGGCAACTAACAGATTCTAGGAGAAGGGGAAGCATAGTATTCAGTGTGAGCCCACCAGACTGTAATAGACAACTGCAAGACCCTGGTCACACAAATGGCCCTAGTGGTCATTTGTCTGTGGGACACTAGGCAAAACAAAAAGTAGTGAACAAGGAAAACAAATTTGTAAGGAAGGAGGGGGCTGGGAGAGTTGGGGGAGAAATCAGAGAAGTTTGGAGGGCAGTCACTATCGTGTATCATATGCATGCATGAAACTGTCAAAGAACAAATTCTATTAATAAAAGCTCAAACTCATTCTAATAGGAATAAAAGCAGAGCTAAGGATAGAGTTGAAAAAACAGAAAGTATGATAGCACTTGAGTTTCAAGAAAAAGGCAGACGTGATCTAGATTCAAGGGACAGAGTGGGATTTCAGGCAGAAAAAAACAATGGCCATAAGGAGGCAAAAAGGTTTGTGTGTAAGAACAGCAATGCGTAACACAACCTGACCCTGGTTTTCATGGAGAACTGCAGGGAATGAAGTCAGAAAGGTGGCTGGAGCACCATGGTTAAGAGCTTGTGTATGCCCTGCTAGGAGGTCCAACCCCGAAGCTGTGGGTGGTGGGAAATCACCAGTTCTGGAGGCTCTTGATGTTTCCCTCTCCCTCTCCCTCTCCCTCTCCCTCTCCCTCTCCCTCTCCCCCTCCCTCCCCTCCTCCCTCTCTCTCTCTCCCTCCCTCTTTCTCAGGCCTACAAGTCGGCATGCCTTCCAGTGGTCCAAATGTGTGCCCACCCACACACCTTGTGGCTTTGCAGCATCTTTGCAGGCTTCTGTGCTAAAAAATCCTGCCAGCTCAGCCCGTCTGCAAGATTCACTTTTGCTTCGTAATTCCTGCTCTGAGAAGATATCGGACTTAAATAAACAGACCTCTTGGGGCCCAAGGAGTGGCGCAGAGGAGCATGACCATTTCATCAGGAGACACAAGGTGCACTGCAGTGATGTGTCATCTCATTCCTGCTGAGATGACAAGGGCCCATCATCATAGGCCTTTCCTCCATTCCTCGCTTCCTCAGCTGCCCTTCTAGATGTGTCAAAGGCAGCTAACATTTCTTTGAGGTGGAATAAGTTAGTTCTTCAGACTTTGAATATGTGCCTGGATGGGCATGCAAGGACAAGCAGTAGCAGAGAAGACCTTGCTGATTTCCTCCTCAAACCTGCTACAGGCCTGTTTGAACACTGGCATGATGGTCATTCAGAACCAGTCCAGAGCCAGGAATGAAATATAGTATCATTACTATGCTGTGTTCCTCAGGACGGAGAATAAACTAAGCCATGGTGCAGTGTGAACAGGTCGAGCAGAGGACCTGGCCTGTGAGGAAGTGTGCTTCTTCTAAGATATGATCTCCACAAGACTGTCTTGGCAGCTGCTGATCATGTGTTTACTGGGAAAGGTAAAGAGACAGCAGCTACATATCTGGAGAGTGTTTTCCTATGGGCTACATCAATCTAATATATATTGAATTTTAATAACTGCACCCCTCATCTTAGAGTAATTATATCACCAAAAATGCATAATTTTGGACATTTTGTATTGCATTTTTTTTCTTTTGGTTTTTCTTGATAGAGTTTCTCTGTGTAGCCCTGGCTGTCCTGGAACTCACTCTGTAAACCAGGCTGGCCTTGAACTCAGAAATCTGCCTGCCTCTGCCTCCTAAGTGCTGGGATTAAAGGCGTGCGCCACCACCGCCTGGCTTTGTATTGCACTTTTAAAGTGCAATTATAAACAAGCCTGTTAGAAACAACAGTACAACCTGAGGGTCATTCTGGACTAAGGAAAAATAATGAAATTTTCAGAAAGGAAAATGCAGAGCCTTGGGGGTGGGGGGGCAGGGTGTGGTGGAAGCGATAAAGGAGCTAGTCTCAGTCTAACCCTACCATGCAATGACCACAGGTAGGCTGGAGCTACCATTTCAATGCCCCGCTATAGTAGGCTCCACACTTCTGTGTACATGTCCTTATTTAATTGACGCTAGCCCCGGGTTTCCAGAGAAGATCAACACCCTTCAACCCAAGACAGAGAGTTTGATTAGTCTATGAGAATTAATTATCATTCGCCAGGGGTTAGTTTAGAAATGATCACAGGGCATAGTTCCGACCAATGAGACTTGTGGAAATTGTGAACATTTCACATGAAGTGAGCCAAGGAAAGAGTTCAGCCTCTTGTCACGCCTAGGTTTTAAACGGTCACAGTGTGAGGCAGTGACTGAGAACACCCATGTCCAAGCAGAAAGCAGGCTTAAGGCAAGGGTGCCATTGCTGGAACTGTAAAGCCTTCCAGCACCTAGCTTCTGTGATGAACTAGCCAGGATGCAGACTTCCCCCCAGACTGCTTATTATGCACAGTCATGCTTTCTCCTCTTGGGTTATGCCATTTTTATTTGGATATTCTGTTATTTGACACTAAAAGATTCGTAACCAATAAACTTACCCAGAGGAGTGCATAAATGTTTATCAAGTACTTTATTAACTTCCTTTTAAAAAAATTACACCCACAACCCAAATTATAATGTGTCATACCCCATCAGAAACGCTGCTGTATCTGACCCTTTTGGAAATAAAAACAACTTCAGAAAAAAACCCTAAATAAATAGAAGAATTTTGGGGGTTGGGGGTGGGCCTTCCATTTTAACTTGCAAGTGAGACTAGAAGGGCGAATCTCGTGATAGTTTAGGAAGAAACACATCCTTGATAATGTACACCTGCCACAAACTTCCAAAACGAAACTCCGGCGCCTGTTAGTACAGAGCTGTTCATCTCCACCACAGCACAATCACAAGCCCACTGCATATGCATGTGTGCGTGCACAAGGAAGCAGGGAGTACTCTGCTCAGTACCCATCAGACAGATTCATTTCAGTAACTGTCACATTTGGGGGACGTGCACAGTTATCCCCTTCCAAGGCCCCTCCTGTCATTTCCTTTTGAAGTTCTCTAAATCAGGTGTCCAGGGACCTGTTCAGAGGGCCAACAGGTAATGAGTTATTCATACAGCTGCCACTTTTCTAAATCAGCGGTGGCACCTGAGGATGACTTCAAAGGACTGAAACGCCCATGCCATTGTCCCGGTCAACTGCCCCCCATACGATCTCCATCCCAGAAAACAGAGTGGATTAAGCTCCTCCGCCACGTCTTCTACATAAAATCAAACGGCCTTCTCCTTCTAAATGATGCCTTCTGCTTATAACTTAAAAACAATTCGAGTTTATGCTGATGACAACATTCACCCAGGGCACAGACAGCTAACAAGCTTCGAGAGCGGAAGGGGCGGGGGAAGAGAGAATCAGAGGCGCCGCAAGTGACTGACGGGGAGTTTGCAGCACAAAATCAGGTAGCCAGGAATCTTTGATTCTGCCTGTATATTCCTACCTACCTCCTACTAATTTGAGTTTCTTTCAGAAGAGAGGAGAGGAGGAAAGAGGGAGGAAGAAAGGGGGGAACATAAAGGTTGGAGAAGGTAGACAGGGTAGGCAGGAGAGAGATACAGAGAGACAGACACAGACACAGACAGAAAAAGAGAGATCCACAGCAGAGAAAGATGCATAGCCCTTGAGAAAGCAACACAACACAGCTTCCATGTTCTTTTAGCAGACATCTGGCTAGATCTCCCTTGTTAACTGCTGAGCTGTAAATGGTACCCTTGCATCTTTGGCTTCAAGCACATGAAGAAAAATACAGTCCTTTTCAGAGCCCTTTATGTCAGTCATGGCTGCTGCTCTCCTGTTTGCTCTTTCATTCACCCATCTTTTTTCATTTCTCAGCACTTGAGAGTCTAAGCTCTCTTCTACCAATGCTTCCGTTGTCTAACCGCCAGGCAAAACTTCCCCAATATGCCAGAAGCTCTGTACTAAATGAGCTACAATGGGCTGTTCTTAGACATCAGTGGCCCAGCACAAACCCTGAGCTCTAAGTTGCACGGCTGCTCCAGGAGACCATCACAGTTTCTCCCCCACTCCGCCACCGGTCCCATCCTAGAACTTTATCTTGGGTCAAACTGTTGCTTTGATTATTTGCTCCATAACTTCTCAATCATACGATAAGTGATAAACTCTGTGGGTTTTTTCCTCAGTAACCTCAGGAATAGCATTTCCACAGTGCTCAGCCTTAAAACCTCTATAATCAAAGTATCACTGTAAGTAGCTTTCTACAAGAAATTAATCCCAACTCATAGGCCCTTGTCTGTTTCTGTGGATACGATAAAGAGGGCAGCTCTGTTAATACAGAAACGACAGCATTTGGCATTCATTTTTGACCAAGAAACCTCTTCTTAAAAATAGGTTTTTCTAAGGGTAATATTTATTGACTGTTGAATGAGGCAAGTACTTACTTGTCCCACACGGAATTAAAAATTCCTTAAAATGTAGCAAAATGAGGTTTCAGCCAAATAAAGTGTCTCCCACCCTGTCCCGATTTCCCACTCAACTCTGTGATTGCTACAGCTACATCCTACGTACGCCAGGCAGACGCAAGCATCGTTCGTTGCAGATCTGCAGGTGAGCGTCCTGTGATAAAGACAACCAAGCCTTCTAGAATCATCTGAACAGACATAATTTGCCACTTGAAGAATTTCAGAAATCTGTTTCTGGCTGAAATATGTCAGAAACCTTGGAGGAACCAAAAGGAACAGAAATCCTTCAGATTCTGAAGGGGGAAAGAGAGTTGATTTATTTCTTTTTTTTCTTTCTTCTTTTTTTTAACCTATGAACAAAATATTTTTTTTTAAATCAAGCTGGGGAGAACACCCAGTAAGTAATTCACTTTACCCTCTATAATTCAAGACAGGAGAAAGTAAATCACAGGGCCTATTCTTCTTCCTTTCCACTGCTGCTGAGATTCCTGATGATGTCCCCTGGAGACATGATTGCTTGGTCGACAGTCAGCTGATCAGGCCTGAGTTGTAAGAAAGACAAGTGCAGAGGGAACTTCTTTGCACTGGGCTGCAAGCACATGCCTGCCGCATGACCTCCAAAGCTCACACTCCAAGAAGTTTGCTTACATCCTTTTAGTTAAAATGTGCAATAAGGCAGATTAATTACTGCAATCACTTTTAACCACAGGGAAACCCCGTGAGCAAGCCAACAAACAAACGTTATCAATTTTAGCAGCTTTGGAAGATAAAGTCTGTTCTCTAGTCTCAGTGCTTTATTTTGATTTTCAAAAAACTCTTTACCAAAAGCTATGCACAGTTATAGATAATATCAATAACTGATGTTTTGGTTTGTTTGTTTGTTGTTTGTTTGTTTGTTTTTTAAGATAATAACTCAAGTGGTAGGGATGCCTCAGTGGTTAAAAGCACATAAATATTCTTGTAGAAGACCCAGGCTCAGTTACCACAACCTCCTGTAATTCCATTTTCAGGGGCTCCCACACCCTCTGGCCTTCGAAGGCACCTGTATTTATGCACATGATGTATATAAAACGCTTTTTGTGCACACGCGCGAGTGCACACACACACTGGAATAAAACCAAATATCCTAAAGCCTAAAGCAGAGCTACATGGTTAAAATTTTCTTATCTTTGTCATCAAAATAATGAGCTAATATTTTGCTTTGAAGGAGACATGTTTGTTCTTTGTATTATCAGCCAATCTTTCAGTTGGTTTGTTTTCAATTTTCCCACCAGTTGCTGTTGTTGGGTGAGGGTGAGATATGGAGACGTCAGTCCAACAAAGTCTGATGTCTGTCATTCCTGGAAACCAGCAAACCATAGAAGAAGACAGACCACAGGTATTCAGACACTTTAGACTCACAGAAAGACAGAGGACTGTCTCCACTCTGCCTTATTGCATATTTTAACTAAAAGGATATAAGCGAACTTCTTGGAGTGTGAGCTTTGGATGTCGTGTGGCAGAAAGAGACAAAAGAAAGGTGGGCTGAAGGATCAGGGCACAGATGATCTGAGGTGACAGCTTGCTTGGCAGAGGTCCCAGGATTAGCAATCTGTGATGAGAATCTGAAGGTCGGTCATTACAGGCTGATAAGCTGGAGTTGGGAGCACTGCAGGTGTTCACAAGGAGGGAATGGAGTCTGTCCTTGGCTCTGTTGGGAAAATCCTGAGACCTACCTCCATCCCATCACTGTTCCCACTCCTTGGGACCTCATGATTAGCAGTGACACAGGGAGTCTTTGTGATCCAAGATGCTCCTCCAACAAAAAGCTGATGTTACACAGCAATCAAGAGCACAAGCAATTGTGAGCAGTCTGCCTGATGGAGCTGGAGGGCTTTTTTCAAGCTCTGAAGAAGAAAAATCGGTAGCTAAGGAGGAGGGGAAAAAAAACACCACAGCAACTCTGGTATAATTGAATGTGAACTTTCTATGACACGGCCAAAAAAAAAAAAAAAAAAAAAAAGTTTCCATTTTCCCTCTCAAGGCCATTGCTAAATGTTATCCACGGGACATAGTAACTGAAAATGTCAGTGGTTCTGGAAAGTTTGATCACAAGCCACGTAAAGCATCGTTGTTTCTAAATGACTTTCCAAAGATATTGCCGGTGTACAAACAGGCAAGAATGGAACAGGTCACTTCTTTTGATGACAGAGAAGCAAGAACTTAATTCCTGTTCCCGATAACCTTCATGAGTGTTGGTGACAGAATGTGTGCCAACAGAAGATCACACTCGGTCGTGCGTGCTCAGCCTCCACACGCCACGGGATCACACTCGGTCGTGCGTGCTCAGCCTCCACACGCCACGGGACAAGATGAAACTACAAATCTAGTCATTAAGAGTTAGGCAGGGTGAAGTAGCAGTTGTTTAATCAAAAGGGCTCATTTAATACTGTGTCTAATGTCAGAACTGATGTGGAAATAAAATGCATCTCCTGTCTCTGCACAAGATAAATGCGTGTGCTATAACAGAACACTGGGGAGAGCACGTAGACATTTCAGCCACAGTAAGCAAACCTCTCCTTCCTCTGCCCAGAAGCAAGGAGTAGCCTAATGAATGAGCATCAAGAGAAGCAAGGTTTAAAGTGTGTATGTGGAAGGCATAAGCAAAATGTCTATTTATACCATTTTATACAACCCCCCCCCCCCGCAAAATTTGCTTTTGTCTTTACTTTATGATGCACGTACTAACACAGCCCTTGCACACAAATTTAAATGAATAGGAAAAATTATGACTAGATGAACATCAGAGCAGTGCGTTCTCAAAAATATCCTAAACACCACGTGTGTGTGTGTGTGTGTGTGTGTGTGTGTGTGTGTGTGTGTGTATAAGAGTTTATGTGTACCACATACGTGAATGAGTACGGGTGTCTTCAGAGGCCAGACTGTGATGGATTCCCTGAAACTTGAGTTTTACACACACACACACACACACACACACACACACACACACACACACGGTGCTCGATGAAGCCAGAAGAGGCCATCAGTTCCCTTGGAGCTGTAGATATACAGGGCTGCAAGCAATCTGACATGGGTGCTGGAAAAGAAATTTGAGTCCTCTGGAAGAGTGTCCAGTACTCTTGACTACTCTAAAATGGAGGCATCCCCGTGCCAGGAGTATCAAAGGCAAGGTCTGCAACAATCTGCACCCTCCTGGGCCAAGGAGAAAGAATGCTGGCCTTTCAGCTTCCCTAGATAGATCTGCCCTTGGTAGATAATTATTCCCACACAGACAATACTTTGGTCTACAAATGAGCTCAAGAAAATCATCAATCTATTTCCATGTCAGGTAGTACTTGGTGGGTCCTGTACAGACTATTAATTTTGTGGAGAATAAGCAACAGGAGGAACAGATAAATCATGAGCACAAAGCAGAGCAGACCTAGGAAATTCCTTCCAGGTCTTTCTCTCTCTCTCCTTTCCATACAGAGAGCAAAATGACAGAGTATTTATGTACCACTCACTGTCTTTGATATCTCTGTTTATCTCATTATACTGCTTCAAAGACCATCAGGATGTATTTCTACTTCAGGTCTCAATTCAATCCCCATTGACTCTCACAAGTTAATGTTACACAACTGGGGTCAGAATCTTCACATCTCTAAATTCCTGTCACTCCTAATTTCAGAAAAGCAGAATGCTACTTTAAATTTCATTTTGTTTTTTGTAGACAGAATACAAGACTAAAATTTGATTTGCATGTTCAAAGTGCATATAGTTGAAAAGTAAAGTTAATTGTTCGTAATAAGATCCCGTAATGAAAACAATTTTACATTAAAGCTAATAAATTAGCTAGGACTCCCAATAGAGTCCCGTGACCATTTCCAATTCACACCTGATGTCTCCAAAGTCCTACACAATGCAGCCACAGGTCTCACCAATATTTATTTATTAAAGTAAATGCTTTCGGTCACTGAAAGAAAGCACAGAAAACATTTCTGAAGGGCCCGCCTTCCATTCCCCCTTCTAGCTTGCCGTGAATGTGGACAGGATGTCAGTGAGTCCCCACAGGGCTTGACACTCAATCATGCCACACTGTATTCTCTGTCATTTCCTCACTAGCGCTATCAGCTCTCCCAAAGTGCTCTCCACTCTAGTCAGGTAATCTTCCCCCACCTACTAAGAGTAGCTTCTGTGTAATCCACTAGAAAATACAAACTCTGCTCCTCGAAATGTACCCTTAAGAAGGAAGAGATTTGTCCATTCTGTACAGCTCTCGGTGTGTCTTCTACCTCAAGATGATGCCTGACACTTCACCCTCTATTTCTTGAGTAAACAAATGGATGATGACTAAATGAATGTACAATCTATCTTTAGGTCACTTCTGATTTTCTGAGACCTTACAGAGGCCATGCCAAGTCCACTGGCCTAACTTTTCTTTGATTTTTATACAGAAAGGTTTCTTTCAAACCTCCTCCGTTCCCCGCAGCACAGAGAAACCTGAAGATGAGAGCATTAAGTCCATTCTGTTCAAGTGCCTACTTGGCTTGCTCAACTATTCCACACCTCTCATTTGATTAGGCAGAAGTGACTCATTTGCATATTCTCAGAGCTCATTCTTTGGCCGATAAATCTTTCTTGGAGCCAAAAAAGCAGTGACCAGCTGGAGAGACAGTTCAGTAGTTAAGAGCACTGGTTGCTTTTCCAGAGAGCCAGGGTTCAATTCCAAGTACCTATATAATGGTTTATACCACCCGTAACTCCAGTTCCAGGAGATCCAATCCCTCTTCTGCCCCCTCCCCTCCGACAGCTATGCACATTATGCACAGACATATATGCAGGTAAAACACCCATACATGCAAAATGATCTTTAAAAAAAAAAGCCAGCACCACAGGATCACACTGCAAAAATAATTTAGAACGAGACATAAAAGAACCCTCAACACATTCCAAAATCTTTTAATTTTTACCTTCCACATGTAAGCTTTTGTTATTAATAAAATTGAAAAGTAAATTAGAAAGGTATAGTGTAGACTATTTTTAAAGTATTTGATAAGATTTCCTGTTATCCTGGAATTATATGTAAACATGAATCCTGCCCATCCCACTGCTAAAATACACCCATGTGCTTAATGCAGTGTTCAGAGATGCACGTCTGTGGAACTGACTGGATCACTGAGAGATTCAAAACTTGGTGGTGTCATTTCAAGGAAGTGGAAATGAGGAAGTTGGGGGAATTGGGTCACCCAGGGTGTACCCTCCTGTGCTTTGAAAGGCTGCACCCTTCCTGAGCTCTCCTCTCACTCTCAGCTTCCTGAACCCCATGAGGTAAGTAGCTCACCACCATGGTGTTTCTGCACTTCCCCGTGTTACTAAATGCAACAGAACTAGCCGACTATGGACAGAAATTATGAGCCTAAAATATGCTCCAAAAGTAAGTTGGTTTTCTTCGGTATTTTGTCACAGGAAAAAAAAAAAGACGATTAACATACCAAGTGAGCAAGATGGCAAGACAGAGACTGTTCAGACAGGGAGAGTTTGATGCTAGAGAAACACTGTGTTTAAACTGTTGGAGGGTAGCTAGCTCATTGTGGGCCATGTAAAAGCAGCACAGGGTTACAGTCCTGGTCCTTAAAACATTTACCAGTAACTTTACCTCAGGCTGGGGGTGGACTTGAGCTAGTGGAGCATGTGTCTAGCATGCCCTGGATTTATCCCCAGCACTACAAAAAACAGATGCACAGATGTAATCCCAGCGTCGGAGAGGTGAAGCCTGAAAGAATCAAGGCAGAAGTTCAATGTCATCGGCTGCCATTTAGTGACTTGGTGGCCAGCCTGGGATATATGTGACCTCATATCCAGAAGGAAGAAAGGGAAGGAGAGGAGAGGAAAAGAAAAAAAGAGGGAAAGGAAATCAACCATTCTTGTTGATGGTTCTGCTTGGATGTCCAACCTAAACTGTGTAAAGAATAAACTAGATGTATGTGAAGTAGAATCATAAAAGGGGACAAAAAACCAAAAACATCCAATTAACAACAATTAAAAAAAATCGATTTTTCTCCCAAATCTCTGTATCATTGAGATGGATGCTTTTCTGTTTGTATGATTTCTCTTGGGTAGATTAATGCGTATATTATTTCCAAACCACTCTGTCTTGTGTGGTTTTATCTCTTAATCATGAGAAATACTTACAGAGTCTCCAGGAATAAGATGTGCTAACATTTATGGTGGAAGAATGTTTTCTATGTTGCCCTCTCTGGGGTCTTCATCCGCATCCTACCTTTGTCCTCTATGTCTACAGGTTTAAAAGCTTGACTTATTTTTGTCTCAAAAGTTCACTAAATGTGAAAATAAAAAGCTCACTAAACAGACCAGAAAGTTTCTCAGCCACATTCTGAACCCTGTCTATTCCCCCATCTGAGTCAACTTGTCAATAATTAAAATTTCCAAGTGATTATAAGACTCATAAGGTAATTTGGAGAGGAAAGTAGGAAGTAGACCTTAAGCCTCTAGTTAGACAGATGTTTTAGGTGTATTTGATGACAGTTTTCAGTGTTTTATGCTAGGAAAGTCAGACTACAGCCATTTGATGTCAGGTGCCAAAACAACATGAACAATGTTTCCTAATATAAATGCCCGAACCATCTGCTGGAGACAGGTAAATATGTATGGTTTTGCTTTTCCATATTATTCACAGAATCAGAATTTTAATGAAATTTCTGTGTCCCTGCATTTTCCAGAGGTGAAACAGACACAGAAGAGTTACTCATCCAGCCTAATGTGGATTAGTAGCAAACTGCTATTTGAAGTACTAGAGGCGCTTCTGGCCTCCTCCTCAATGGAGAATCATGATCCTGTAATGATGGGCCAGCACCCTTCGCTCTAAGCTCCTCCTCTGCTAACAGTGTCAGCTCATTAACTTCCTAGGGGTCTAAATTCACATTGTTGTTATGAAAACAATGATACATCTCAGATCTAGCAAGTTCTCCAAAGAACAGTCAGTCTCATAGACAGAGACAACAAAACCAAAGGCCGGGTAAGTTTGTACAATTGTGAGAGAAAACACACTGGGGTTCAGTAACAGACATAGTATGGGACCCCCTGTCTTCTGACAGGCCAGAAAGCCCCAGTGTTCTCCACAAAGGATGAGCTAGCAACTACCAATAGTATATATGTGAGGTAATTTTTTTCATCTAAAAGATGCATTCATGACCAGAACAATGTAATTCATCTAATTAGTTCTGTTGTACAGGAACTGTATTGGGCAGCCATCTGTCAGAACTATAGCAGGGGTTAGAACAGTGGGTTGAAAGATTGGATTCACTGACCTCTGATATCATTCTTCATCTCCTAAGATCATTTGATTCTGGACACCTCAGCTAGCCAGCACATTTCCATAAGTATCCTAGAGTATCCCTGTGGGAATTGTCCGGCTGTGGACTAGACTCTGCTCTACTGTTTCAGACAGTACACTCCATCCAAATTGCATGCAGTGAAATACTCTAGGCAGAGGAGTGGTGTGTGTGTGTGTGTGTGTGTGTGTGTGTGTGTGTGTGTGTGTGTG
>JADRCG010010420.1:2186866-2204010 GCA_019844195.1 Rhabdomys dilectus | reverse complement strand
GTGTGTGTGTGTGTGTGTGTGTGTGTGTGTGTGTGTGTGTGTGTGTGTGTGTAAAATGCGATTCTGCCATTCCAAAGACAGACTACACTGCTTTCTTTCACAATCGCCTTGCCTAAGTGAGCATTCCCTAACTGAGCCTCCACAATCAGCTTTCACAGCCTGATCTGTGGTATGCTACTGTTATCAGGATTAATTATGCAGTGTCTTCATGAGGAGAAATCAGATTTGGATGCAAGTTGGAACAGAAAAGATAAAGGTTTACTTCCCAAAGGAAGATTACTGTATCCGATTGCCCCCCAAATTGCTGGAGTCCTTCCATACACAGACAGATTTGGATGGCAGTCCCCAGCTGGGCTAGCCATGGGAAGCAGGAAATTGACATGTTTGAGAAATGAAGACTATGCCAACGAACAAGATGGGGAAGGCCGGCACAGTATTAACCCGCTCCTTTCTTGGTAGTTCCACAGCAAGCTGTAATTCAGTGTGCATCTGTTCACTTCCTTCTAGATATTTTCAGATGGACCAACCTCTGACTTCCTTTTGGGAATAGTGAGTCCAAGGAAAAGAAGTTTATTTATTTGTTTTTCTTTCAGGGGATAAAAATTCCGTTGAGGTTTGAGCCTTAGAAGTCAAAGGGGGCTCTACAAAAGAGGATTATGGTATTGAATTTTTTTACATGCATGGGATTACAAATAATATTCAAACTACCTGATTACATACATAAGATAGGTGCTGCAGAGATTCCAGAGGAACAAAGTGACGCTATACGAACGCAAATCCCAGTAACAAAACAACAAAGACAGCCTACAAAGTGTCACAACCATAAGAGTGTGACAGGTAGAATCTCTGAGCCCAAGTCTACTTTCAAGGACCTGGCCCTTGGCTCTCCTCTCCTAGACCCTAGGAGAGTGGTCATCAGGAAGGTTGAATAATGAGTAATGAATAAAGTAGATGTCTGAGCTCTCTTTAGAAGCCTTTACTAGTGAATTAGGGAATTCAATTCAAACAGACCCTGAACTTGGAGGACAGACTTTCGCTCCCCATAAAACCCCCAGGCTGGGATGCCCACCTCAATTTAATGATATACCAACCAGCTCAATCCATGAGAAAGCCCTCTTCCCCTGTTCTGAGGTTTGCACCTCCTTTCTTCCAGGGGGCATTTCTCAAAGGAGAATGCAACTTGAGGGAGGGAACCTAGTTGAGGAAGATCAGTCTTTGTGGCTGTCACCCTTCCTGGGAACAACGTCAGGAAAATCCACATGTACATCCCAAGTCATCCAGGTGCACAGGCGGAGAAGAACCGGGGGAGAGTCAAAGGGAAGAGAAAGAGACAGCGGTGAGGGGTAAAACAGTGTCCAGGAAAATGGTAAAAGAAGGGAAGGGTGAAGGAGCAAGGAAAGGGAGAAAGAAGAGTAGCTGGAGAAGGAAAGCAGGGAAGCAGCCTGGAAGGGTGAAAAATGCGCGGGGCAACGGAGCGCAGCGACTGGAGAGGCGACCGTGGGGGACCCGCGCGCCCCTGGGATGCCCGGGCTGTGCTCCGCGCGCGGACGCAGGGACACGGGGCGCGCCCGCCGCTCACCTTTCAGGATGAGGGTGTCGATGTCCCGGTCGATGCCCAAGAAGTAGCACTTCCTCCAGAGGCCCGAGTAGGTGGCGAACAACGGCCGACCACACTCGGCATCCAACCCGCCGAGCCCCAGCAGCGAACGCCAGGACTCAGGGTCTGAGCGCCCGGGGCCGCCGGGGAGCAGCCGGCGCCCCAGGGGAGGGGAGTCCCGCAGCGGCAGGTGCGACAGCGGCATCAGGCGGTTCTTCTGATCCGGGGGATCGGCGCCCGCACGGCTGCGCTCGCAGCTCTCCTTGTGGCGCCGGGGGTCGGTCTCGTACCAGTGATCGGTGAAGATGGCCGTGACGAGCAGCCCCAGGGAGCAAAGGCTGAGGCCGAGGCTTAGCGCCGTGACGAGCGCCCGTGGCTCCATGGCTTCCCGGCCAGCAGCAGCCGCCGGTGGGCTCGCCGCCGCCAGACACAATGCACTTGGCCTCGGCGCTCCGCCGAGCGCCCTCCCTCTCCGCCACCTGCCCCGCACTCTCCCTCCCACGGCCGCTCGCCCGCCCGCCTCACTCCCCCGCGGGAGCCTCCTCCCGCCCGGCCCCGCGCCCTCCCGCGGCGCTCACACTTTCCCGCGGCCCTCCCCCCTTAGCCGGCTCCCCCGCACTCCACAACCCACCCCCTACCCGGGCGGATCACGCCCCTCGTCCCTCTCCCTGCTTCCAGCTCCTGCCGTCAGCCCCCTCTCTCCAGTCCCTTCTCCCTTCCTTCACCTCTGCCCTTCATCCTCTCTTTGCTCTCCCGTCCTTTTCTCCTCTTAACCCGGTCCCTACTTTTCCTTTACTTTTCTTCAACTCTTCCAGATGCTCTTTCCCCACTCACGCGGGCCTTTGCGTCCCTGGCTTCTACTGCCTTTATATACATGCCTAGGATTGCAACCCTCTCTGCACTTATTCCTGCGCACACCGCCTCCGGTCCTCTGTCCCTCCCACGACCTTACAAGACATCCACCGCCATCAGGCTGGATCTTGCCTCTTGTCCAAGTTGATTTTGATCATTGTCTCTGTTTTGCCCCCCAGGAACAAATCCCATCCTTGAACGTGGTCGGTTTTGACTCTTTAGACTCTTTGATTTAGAGCAGCCAGCCTCTCTTCTAGACTTCTGAAGGATCCAGTCTCAGAGACCTTGGCAGACTCTGTAAACCTGCTTTCCCTCTCACCAGCTCATGGCAGCCTGGAACCCTTCTCTCTGCTCCAGCCCTTCCTCAAGAAGATGCCCAGTGTCCCTGGAGCCACAGAACCACAGTCAGAGATAATAGCCGCCCAGTTCATTTCTGCCTGCTCTGAGATAGACTTCTTTTTCTTGGGTTATCTCCACGCCTGAGTGACTGACGGCCTCCTGGATCAATATGGCCTTGCAGTGGCACCTACTCAGCCAAGTGATTATTGCCTTTGAATAAAGCAAGCCCCTCCCCACTCCACCCCCCAGTGATAAATCAAAGTAATGATTTTCTCCTGTGCTAGTTTCTCTGGTGGTCATAGAGGGTCAACAACAAACTAGTGCTCTACACCAGTCAACATCTGAGGCTTTCTGCTTTTCCAGGGCTTTCTGGAGTCACAGATGTTCACTCTAAAAATGGCAGGCAGGATCTTTCTAAAAGAGGAATCCTTAGGACCAAGTTATAGAATGAATGGTGCACATATATATTCTGCATAGAATCCACCTACCCCTTGGGGCCATGTCAGAGGCAGAAAACCATGCTGTACCAGCCTAGGACGGCTATCCTTACGCTCTGATGCTGTGAAATATTAATGATTCAAGAGATTATGAGGCATTCATTAGATGCTAAATGTCATTACTCTGTGATTTAACGGGACTTATTAATTAGTGCCCCACACGCACTGGTATCGAGGTGGTCTGTCTGCCTCCTATGGAATGGCATCCGTAAAGGTGGCATGAGATGCTGCTACGATCCATTTTCACTGCTGCTCGTGCTCAGCATCCTTCAGGGATATGTTTTCTGTGGAAGAGCATGAACCTCTTCTGAGCTATTCAATTCACAGAAAGATCCCTTAAGCAAATCTCGGTCCTATCAGACCCCCGTGTCCATTTCTGCTGACCTGACAGTGTGAATTATTGCTAGGATTTTCTCACAGCTTCAGCAAGAACTGTGGTGAGCTCTGGGTCTAATTAAGGAAGACAAAGAATTACAATTTTAGTGTTCTTCTCACAATCAGCTTTCCCTTAACAGGAAACACTAAATCCGGCAGAGGCAGTTCTATCAGGATTTACACAGAAATGATGGGACTTAGAAGAAGGTTTCCTTTACTTATATTCTATAATAGTGTAGGATTGTATATCTTTCCAGATATACAGAGCCCCTTTAACTGTGAGTCCATTTGGCATCTGAAATTAACTTAGGGCGCCCTGTGTCATATACATGTACGTACACATACATACACACATGTATACATATGTCATTTCTCAGGATAACCATTACAAACTTGAAGAGTCCCAAAGATTGCCTGACCATTAGTTGTCTTCATTCCTTTATCATGTCCTCACCTGATGTACTACAAGACAAATACTCAGCCACATCTCATAGTCATCACCTGATTATCATCACAATAACCCTGTCCCCAAGGGAAAGAGGGCAGCAGAAAACCTTTTCAGTCACTGCTATCAGCTATGTGACTTAAAAGAACATAGTGTCCTGCCTGTAGAACACGGTGTCCCGCCTACGTGGAACTCCCTTCTTAGAAACCAGCAGCATCCTTGGAGTTCATTTATGTCTCTGTTTAAAATCAACCTCAGCATATAATCTAAAGGTTATTCAGTGATGGATTGCCTTTGACAGTCTTTCATAAAAAATGTCACACATTACAAATATGGGCCAGCAGTGTGTAATGAGAGTGCTGCCTCTGCTGGTTCTGCATTATCTACGTCGGAGAAAAGTGACATGTGATGTGTATACTGGCTTTGCGACAGCAACTGCACACAGTTTCGTCCACGATTCCAGCATTCCTCCACTGGAGATTGCCAGTGATGAATCGTCACCACCGGCCACAGCTGCTTGAGAGTGAGGAATGCCTAGATGAGAAAACTGCTCCCAGCTTCATGCTGTTTCCAGTCTGGTGGCAAGGGGGGGGGTGCACAGAACTAGAGACAAGGGCTGTGGCAGACATAAACAAGAGTGTTGTGGGAAGGTGGGCAGTAAAATGACCGACTGCCTGGGGAGCTGGGAGTCAGGCAGGCTGTGGACAGACATTTGAGTTAGTTCTCCAAGAATAGATTCAGTTTTGCCGAGGAAATAATACCGGCGATATTAACATTCCACTCATTATAACTCTTCGATTTTATGACCATGTAGTATGCCTGGAAATTTCAGTGTTGATGGACATTGTAAAACTAATATTTTCCCACATCTTTAAGTCACATAGTCGGGCTACTCTGATGGCTTCTTACATGGCTCAGCATTAGTAGGGCTGGAACCTCAACATTTCCCAAGGTTGCTTAATTCACTCATGTAGAATTTGTCTTTGCTATCTCCAGACCAAATACCCTCACTGAACAGCCCTGTTGTGAAGGGACAGAGAGAGATCCGGAGAATTTCCACCTGGGAACGTCACTGTATTGAACTGAGCATGTCCAAACCTCGAGCTTGTCTTTCTCTACATTGTGTCTGCCCTGCCTCCGATCTTTTTCTCTGTGTTGACAATCTGTATAAGCCACTCACATTCTGTGTTTCACAATTTCCCAAATCATGCGGCTTTTTTCTTTTGAAGTGTCGTTTATGTCCTTCTGGGTCTTTTCCAGTAGCCATTGCTGAGCCTCTAGCGCCTCACCTAGGGATTGGCATGACAGTTTTCCTTGGTGCCCAGGGTTTCAAGACCAGCTCTTCCTACAGTCACCACAGATACTGTTGCCAGTGCGTCCTTCTTAATGTCCCTTTCCTCACATCACCTTACATGTCCCACTCTTTAGGATAGAGAGAGTAATTCACTGTATTTCCCTAGAGTCCTTCTTTGTTACTGTTAAGTATTCCCATAGCATTTAAATGTCCCAACTGACATATTGGCCATTTTTAAATATTAGAAAACAGAACACTTTTGCCTTCCTCAAACACATTTGCCATAACATCTGAGTGCCAAACTTTGATCATATTTATCATTAGAGTCAGAAGTTCTTTGCATAAATATTTCCTTATGAAAAGGTCTACACAACATACATACATACACACAGACACACACACACCCCTCTCCAAGTATCCCAGAGCTATGACGCCATGACAATGATTTATTGACACATCAGTGCTAAGCTAGCATTACTGGTCATAAATATTCTAAGAGACCTTCGCCTTTCTGTAATAGTGCCAAGATTCCAAGTACCACTCTTCATTGTTTTGAACATTTGGATTAAGCCCATGTCATTTAACCAAAACTAGGAACCAACTCATAAAAAGTGAGGCTTTCTTTTTCCTGGTAGCATCACACATTTTCTTCCAGTACTTAATGTAAGGATGTAGTCAATTATGTTGTTGATCTACAATATGTCATTTCTAAAAATACTTTAGGTATCTTCTCTAAGTTTTTTTTTTTCTGGAAGCAATGTTATTTTAACTCAAGATATATTAAGCATTTCCAATGTAAGTCTTGGTGCTAGGTCTCACTGTATTCTGCCAACATGAGGGAAACATGGTCTATGCATGCCCTCAGAAAGCTTTAGGTTGGTAGAGGAGGAAACCAGAAATGTAAGAAGCAATGAAAAGCTTGAACTAATGATGTCACGTGGGGCACAAACAGCATCCACGAGGAAAACCTAGTCTAGAGACAGAAGTTTCCACTCTGAAAAAACGTGGCATCAACACCATCTCAGGCCCTTGGAAGAAAAGAAGTCATTTCTTCTGTCAGCTAAGTCCAGGGCAAACCCAAAGGTATATTTTTAGAAACAGCACCCACACCACGGCGCTCTTCTGGATCCCACACGTGTGGCAAATCATCATGACAGTGCCATTTTGTCACAGACTATATGCCTGAAACCACAAAATACCACAAAAGCCCTGAAATAGACGGTGCCTGATAAGTCTCTCATCTCACTGACACACCACAGAATGTCACCATTCTTTTACACATTCCTGGATTAAGCTGTTTCCTTTTTGGATCCTTTAAGCACATATGGTAGGGGGAAAATGTTCAAAGAAACCCATAACCATGTTAAGTCCCACTCAAAGTGTGATGTGCTGGCAGATGGCGGCTCATTAATTGCCATACCTAACTGCACCCCACCACCCCCACCACCTTGTCTGTGTTTGCAGATACTAGGGTTCGATTCTATGCTCTTGGGCCATATTTGACAACCAAAGTAGAACTGAATGTGGCTAAGATGTCCATTGCCTCCTATTCACAACCATCTGTGAGGCTCCCCTGATGGACAAAAGAGACAAACTTACCAAATGTCTACCCATTTTCTCAGACATAAGCCTTCTGTCACAGCTGTATCTGTACAAAGAACCCAGGACCTGGGGAATGCACATGGGTGCTTTGTTCAAAGCAGCCTGCCTAACTAAGACTCCATGTTCTCTAACTATGTACTGCAAGGCAGGTGGTTCCCACCTTTGCAGATACATAGTTCTGAACATCTACCTCACGTGGTTATCATAGCCTTCCCACTCCCTTCCCTCTCCCTCCCCTCCCCTGTGCCTATTATACTAAGGACATCTAATACAGATGTCATAGATGCAAATGGCTAAATAATTTATTAATGACGTGTGTCCATAATGTTATTTACATTCAAATAAAAGAGGCAACCTATTATGTTCATTTATTCAACACTATTTCCAGAGTTCCTATAGGCCAGAGAGAGTCTTCCAAAGAGATGGTACATAGCCAGCACGAAGGCCCTGAGGCAGGAAAGAACTTTGTATCGTGAGGGAACTAAAAACTGAGTGCTGTGGCTGGAGAACAGCTGATGAAGGATGAAGGAACGGGAAACAGCTCAAGTACGAGATGACGTTGCAGCATCAGTGAAAAGTTCAACCATACATGGAGCGTGGACTTGGATCAAAAGAAAATCTTTAAGGAGTTTTAAGCAGGGAAAGGGCATGAATTGATCCATGTTTGTAAATGTCACTCAGACTGCTGCATGAAACTGGCTGGGGGCTGGGGATGGCTAGTGTCAGGCAGGACAACCAGTCAGGGACAATGGTCTAGTCAAGGTAGGTACTGTTAGCACATGGGCCAAGGAGGCAGCAGCTGAAACAGGGAAACGGGTGGAGGTCAAACTCAGAGAATCACTGTGAGCGCAGGTGATGGAGACCAGAAACCAAGCCCCATACAGCATTTTCAGTGAGTTCCTAAATGGTCTGCCAGGAGCTCTGAGGGGGAAGACCAGAGGAGAAAAGCATTTAGAGAGAAAAGCAGAATGTTTTGGACATGTTGACTTTGTGATGGCACTTAGCAAGCCCAGTAGAAAAGGCAGTTGGATGTGTGAATCTAAGACTAAGAGACGCAGCCTGGCTGAGGGTGTTTCTTGATGGTAAAATGTTTTCTTGATGTGTGCAAGGCCCTGGGTTTGTTCCCAAGTAGGGAGAGTTTAGAGATTTTGATTTAGCGATATCAACATATAGGTACAAATTGCATATAGACAGTTAAATTCATGGGAGTAGATGAGATTGCTCAAGGGAAGTATGGCTTCAAAAAGCTGAGAGGTTGAGGGGTCGAGGCTCTGAGACCATGGAAGACGCAGAGCTTCGTTAGAAAAGAAGACCCCAATCCCCTGGGTCCTCGGCTGTGAAGTGGGGATGAGAATCGGCTCCTCCTTAGGGATGCTAGAAGAACCTAAAGAAGACGAAGCACTTAGAGACTGTGGGTGTGAGGCTGAGGCACAGCAAGTGCTGAGCATAATCGATGGCTGTTGTCATCATTTCTCATCTCCAACATCTGGAGACTGCTCACTTTTGCCGGCCATAATCCTGTGGTCAGAACATTACCCTTCCAAGGACTGGGCCCTAATGAAAAGCATGAAGGCCTGGTTTAAAACCCCCAAATACATAAATTCCCTGTAGTATCCGTGAGATGATATGCATCCAAACTATGAGGAACCATTACGCTCTTTCAATAGCCTATTTTGTTATGGGCCCATAAAGGGGGCTTTAATGCGGTTTTGTGAACAGCAGAAATGAGCTGCTGAGCCTGATAAGGCGTCTTCATCGTCCAAGGTCTTTAGAGTGGATGAGCTGGAAAAGCCTGTGTGTGAGATGACTGCCCACAGCTGCTGCATCTTACAGGGACAAATCATATGGTGCGGGGAAGAGTATCTGAACTGTTTCTTTCTTGAGTCAGGGATAGAGAAGTCTCAGAGGACAAGGGGACATTGAGTCAGCCTTGAACAGCACCTGTATGAGAAGAGAGACAAAACTACCCTCCCCATTTATTTATTTATTTACTTATTCACTTATTCACTTTACACCCTGTTCACTGCCCACTCCCGGTCACCCCCTCCCACCATCCTTCCTCCCCTCATCCCCTCTCCTCCTCTAAGCAGGTTGGATATGTTCCCCACCCTCCCTTTTAAGAAGAGGATGAGAGAAGGGTAAGGATTCAGACTCAGTCCAGACTGAAAGATGCATCTCCTAGAAGGCACAAGGCACCACTGTTCAAGTAATGACAAACATAAACTCCATCGGCATGAGCTGGATCAACATTCCTGATTCCCATGGCCAAGATCTAGAGACAAAGGTTGAGTAAAATTCGAATCAACAGGATCACATAAGCATTTGTCCCCACCTGTGAGAGCAAGGTCACACCCTGGACAGTTCTGTTTTTGTCTTCAATTCTTGTTTTGGATAAATCTCTTACAAAACTGGGTGAGTCCAGGCATTCATGAGCTTGGATGTGAATAGCTATCAACAACTGGATGCTCGGAAGAATAACTCAGGGTATGATCTATTCAACACAGCACTCTGTGTGCCAGGATTTCATCAGGCACTGCAGAGTGTGAGCATCTGATACACACAGTGCTTGGAGAGCCATGCTGTCCTTCTGGAAGAAGTTACCGGTTTGGCAGCCCTTGGCACATGATCCTCATGGTCACACCTGAGCCCCTGTAATGAATGGACATCACATGGCTTTGATGGTCATTCAAGGAGAGACTGGAATGAAAGCTTGGGGACAAATTACCAACTCACCTCCGACCACAGGATGGAGATGGGTAGGACCTTGTCAGGGTCAGATTTATGAGGCTGATTAAAAGAGAGAGGGGGGAATTCATCAGTGGCCAAAAAGGAATCCAAGTAGGTGGCGTTGATATATGAGCTCCATCTGCCTAATTTATTTGGTGTCGGCAACTTACTAGTGATGGAGAGCCTTGGATGGGGTGAGTGGCAAGTCAGAGAGAGGGCTGGCAGTGGGGGAGATGTCTCTTAGTGTTTTCCAGCCAAGGCATCTTGTACTTCAGGAACCCCACAAAATCCCAACACCACGGGAAGTGGTTCTCTCCTAGAAACCCCCACATTTAGCCAAAAGGAATTCCTAAATTTTCTACTGATAAAGTTTAGTCACAAAAGAAAGGTTACTTTTGGGTGTTCAGGAAAATTATTTAATTATTCTATTATTTTTTCTCCCAAGGAGGCCTGCCTGGCTGGCCTCACCTTGGAATTTGTGGGTAATTATTAGTTTTTCTGGTCTCACTTGGTGGCTTACAATTTTCTGTAGCAAGCACTTTTCTTTTAAAAGCCTGGGCTTTCTTTTTCCCAATAAAATGAGAATTTAAAATGGTATCCATGGCTGTATTAATCAGATTTATGGGGCTCACTTTTAATGTCGCTTTAATTATATCTTATTACTTAAAATAATTTTTAAATGTTAATATATTTTGATCATATTCCTCACCTCACCTGTTCTTCCAGATCCCCTCTCCTTTTTTACCCACACAACTTTAAGTTCTTTCTCAAAAAACAAATATAAACTCAATATAACAGAGCCCCTCAAAACCAAGCAAACAAGGTAAAACCATACCACAAAAGAAAAAAAAAAAAGACTCGCCAAACCATAACCAAATAAAAGTACACACACACAAAATAATTGTGTGGTTCAATTATGTGCTGGTCAGCTGCCCCTGAACATGAGGCCTGTCTTGGAGTGGTTGGTATCCCCAGTGTCATTCTGTTGGAGAAAACTGATATTATTCCTCCTAACAGGTTTAAGTGACAGTTCAGTTGTTAGCCCTTAACCTATAGGCTAGGTTTTCATTCATTCATTCATTCATTCATTCATTCATTCATTCATTCATTCATTCACTTCTTAGTATAACAAAATAAAATATAATAAGATAAAACAAAACTATACATTAAAGTTGGACAAGACAAACCAACAGAAGGAAAGTAGCCAAAGAGAAGGCACAAGAATCAGAGACCCATGCATTTGCACACTCAGGGATTCCATAAAAGTACTAAACTGGAAGCCCCAGTATATAGGCAGAGGACCTGATGCAGAGCCAGGCAGGCTGGGCTCACTTTTAAATGTGATAACTGGAAGCAGTGACAGTAAACCAGATATGGAATCCTTAAGAGCTATTGGGGGATGGGCCTAGAATAGAGCCAGGATTGAGATTAGGGCCATCTGTGATTTCTGAGATCTGGAAGGAGATTTGAAGAAGAAGTTGTTCTTTTTGTTGTTGTTGTTTTTGCTTTATTCAAGACAGGGTTTCTCTATATAGCCTTGGCTGTCCTGGAACTCACTCAGTAGACCAGGCTGGCCTCGAACTCAGAAATCAGCCTGCCTCTGCCTCCCAAGTGCTGGGATTAAAGGTGTGCGCCACCACTGCCCGGCTGAAGAAGTTGTTCTTAAAGCCGAGGAAACAACATGATAATCCTAAGTACTACAAGATCAAGGCATCTTAGCAATGGATTGTCTGTCTGTGAAACTGTACAACAGATAAAAGCTGCACCAAGATCCAATGGACCAAGCAACAGGCTCAGGTCAGAGTAGTTGATGCAAACATTCTCTATCCTGATTTAGCACGGGATTGGGCATTAATTAACGGTTTGTGTTCAGCAGAGTAGTTATTTCCATAACTTCTCTGATTTTGCTGGCCACCTTCACCTGTTGCCATGAAGTTCTTATAGGTTTATAGATAATACTTAGCATGTATTGGTCACATGCTACTTGACAGGGTCTGATAATATTTTTTATGTTTTTTTTTCTTCAATCCTTTCTCCAACTCCTAGTCATAGTAGCAGCATTGTTGTTAGGATCCCACTCTTCCCAGTAAGGAAACTGGAGAAGCAGAGTTGAGCACCTTGCTCAGGTCATTCTTCACTGGCAAAGTCACAGTTTTAGTCTGCATGGTGGGACTTCAGCGTCTGTCCTTGTACCTGCTGTTTAATTCATAGGCAGGTGGCAGGTTTTAGACCATGATGGAGGTAGCCTGTCTGGTGGTGACAAGCCTGTAGTTTCTGGGGAGGTCTTAAAAGTGAAACCAAAAGGATTTCCAATGCGACAACAAAAGGGAAGGGTGAAGATAGAGTCAACAGACAAGGCACAGGCTGCTGAAGGGAAGTGGAAATGTGGCCCACATTATGAGCTCAGACAAGTGCACTAAGCGTTCTATTAGCTACGATGTCCAGACAGTAAGCAAACCATGGGATGTGCAAGCATAGAGTTAAAGGAAGAAGTTCAGGCTAAAGATAGAAACTCAGAACCAAGAGAATCCAAATATAGATGAGGCTTCAACCATGAGACTGCATGATGTCAGCCAGAGAGTAAGCCCTGACAGGAAAGGTCAAGGGCTGAGACATGGAAAATCACTGTCTACTGAAGTCTAGGGAAGCACGAGGAGCCAAGAGGACATGGCCAAAGAGATGCAAGAGTTCAGAGTCCCGGGAGCCAAGAGAAGGAAGAGTTCAGACAGGAGGGATTCATCAGCCCCCAAAGTCAGTGACTTGTCTAAAGAGACAAGAGCTGGGATTTCATTGTGGGGTTTGGCTATGCAGATGTCACCAAAAGCCTAACTGTAGGAGTTCCAGCAGTGTTGGAACTTACTCCAGTTAGCTTGACTGGAGTATATCTGAGGAAGAATAGGAGGAATAAAAAAATGTGAACAGAGTGTTCTTGTTCAGAAGAGTAATAAGTGAGGAGGGGGCGACGTGAAAATAAGGTACAGTGTATTTGATGAAGCTCGGCCTGTGTGTGCACTAATGAGAATGAGTAATGAGGAAAATAAAGCATAAAAGAAACAGAGGCTTTTGTGGATTGTTTTTGTTTTGTTTTGTTTTGTTTTGTTTTTGTCTTTGCTTTTTGTCTTGTTTTCTTCTGTTTTGTTTGTGATCTGAGCAAAGTGGTATGTCGATAGCAGTCAGGATCTGGGACAGGTGCTTCCAGGTTCTTGGCCTGAAATCAAAGTCCATACAGATTATAAAATAGTGGGGAGACTTTATTCAAGAGAAGCAACAGAAGAGAATACACTGCAAGAGAACAGTGGGCCACATGTGTGAAGATACTCAAGGCTTCAAGTACTGTTTGGTGTTTCTTTTTATAGGAGACACAAGAAGAGGGAGCTTTGGGGCTAGGAGTGTAAGCAAGTGATTCTCTCTTTTGACTGTCAGTTTGAATTACATCAACATTTGCTCACTGGTAATGCTTCTTTCCTTAATTCATCTGATGTTAATATGTACACCCTATTATTGATAGGTATTAGATAGTTAATAGAAGATTTTCCTTAAAAGTTTACTGAAAGACACAAGTTTGCCTTGTATTCCAATTTAGTTTGTGCCAGATCTACCCCCATACCCTCCATATTCAGAGGTATGCATACATAGTACTTACAGGTAGTAGTGTCTAGTACATTCTTAGAAGATGGGTGTGCAGAGCCCAAACCAAATGGATCACAGGTCTGTTCCCTAATCTCTCATCTCACATACGCAAGAGAGAAGAAAAGGGATCTGCTAGATAAATGGAAAGACTGTCATAGGTGTGTACAACATTGTCACCTATAGGAATGGTCAAAAGAGCTGAGGATACAGCAGAAGGAGCAGGGAGATGAGTAATTGTGATAATTCGGCATCGCAGAAGTTCTTTGCCAATTGGCATTTCTCAGGCAATGGTAATGTGATAAGGGGATAGGGAAGCCATAAACAGAGGTGTCCATGGATGTGCTGCTGGGCCATAGGTGAATGGGAGCATTTTGGTGGTGAGAAAGAAGCATTTCATTCATGGTCTGTGGGCACTGTGGTCCAGCAAGGATGGAGAACTTTTAATGAAGAATCATGGATGAAATGGCAACAGGTTGATTCAGAACCTAGGGGGATTTAGATGCCATCAAGATATTGAGCAATGGGGAAAAGAGTTGCATTGCCATCCATGGAAAAAGAAAGATGACAATTACTGTAGCTGTGGTGACAAAGAAAATGGTAACAGCGCACCCAGAATCATTTGGGCATGAGTAAGAGGACTCATAAGGACAGCACAGAAGCAAAAGAAGAGCTGACACAGACTTCGTGACTAAGGAAACAACACTGGTTAAGTCAATAGAAGGGGGAAAGGAATCAGGCGAACACTGAAGATCTGATGCTTAGGCTAAGATAGCTAAAGCAATGATGGAGCTCTCTGGACTGAGAGAGAGAGTTATGGAGATGGGCAGGAGGACAGCTTGAAAGGCTGAGGCCCTGGCCATTGAGACTTAGAGGGCAGAATGATGTCTATGCAAAATTGTTCACTGGATGGTGCCCACGGGAGACCGAGGTGGTGGAAGAACCAGAATTCAGATGTGAGAAGTCAGAAGAGCCACAGGAACCACGGCTGCGAGACTTCAAGGTGAACTGAAGGACTTGCAGGAATGCTCGTTCAGTAGCCAGCAGAAGAGAAACTAGAACAGACATTAAGCCTTTGGATTCCGAGAGGTAAATAAAACGTGAGGGAAAAAAATATATAGGTAGCACGTGTTGATATGTTTTTTTTTTTTCTTTATCGGCAACTCCAGCAATGAAGGGAGAGGAATTGTTGTTCAGATGCAAAGGATAGGAAAAGCAAAGGCTATTTTATAGATTTTTCTGTCATGTTGTTTGTTTGTTTGTTTGTTTGTTTGTTTTCTCCAATGTTTGTGACCAAAGCCAGGCTCTCATGCTTTGTAAATAAGTGGTTCACCACTGAACTAAGTCCCAATCTCCTAAAGTAGAGGAAGAGAAAATGACACCAAGCTTATGGTATATAGCAAATTAAGTTTATAATTTGAATAAAGAAAAGTTAAGTCATTGCTAGTATTATTATTGCTTGCCTATAAAACTTTGTTATAAACTGACTTAATGTCCAATCAATCAGACAGCTTAAAAGATTATCTATGGAGAGTCATTAGCTCCTAAGGAGATGGAAAAGTCAGGCAGAAGGTCAAAACCTTGTGTCTCAGTGAAATATCAGCTTTGTGACTGGGGTGGGATCCAGTAATTGCCAGCCTCCGCCACAACCCATGAACCTGTTCCCTTACATGGCAGTCACTTGGTCAGTAAAATGCTTGTTGCCTAAGCATGAGGATCAGAGGTTAATCTTAGGACCACATTAAGATGCTGGGTGTGGTGGTACATGTGTGTAATCTCAGTCTTGGAAAGGTAGAGGCAGGAGGATCCCTGCAGCTTGCTGCCAACTAGCCTAGCTGCATAGGTGATCCCTACACTGTGAAAGATCTTGTCTCAAAACACAGGGTGGATATTGACTGAGAAACATCTGAGGTTAATCTTTGGGTGTATCTCAACCTCCCAACCCCCAGTCCTGCCACCATGCAACCCACAAATATATTCACATGTATGTGAACATGTATACGCACATGCACGCACTTTAAGCAGTAAAATTAAAAGTTAAGGATTTTGTTGAAATGAGAGATTGTCCTGAATCGTATACATACATCTGATCTAATCATGCAATCTCATAACCATAGAATTTTTCCCTGTCACAGTCTGGGAAGGGAAGCAGTGTGACAACAGAGAAATGGACAAGGGGACACAGTGTTACTGGCCTTGAAGGAAGAAGCTAGCATGAACCACAGAATGCAAGCTAACCCCCCAGAAGGCAGAAGGAGCACTGAACCCATTTTCCCCAGGTCTCCAGAAGGAGGCCATCTGAATCCCTTGCCTTCACTCCAAAGGATCTAATTTTGGACCTCTGGTCTACAGAGCTATAATGTGATAACTTGTATTAAGTAGCTAAGTTACTAGTAATTTGTTGTGGCAGCTTTAGAAACAAACCTGGTTATTAAGCTGCTTCTATTTTCAGACGGGACCAACCCACCCCAGCTCACCACTGCCTCCTCTCCTCCATGACTGAATGAATTCCAAGAGATTCCCAAACTGAAATCCTTTGCACAAAGCATCTGCACTGTATCTCACAGCTGGAGCGTGACAGATCTCCTGAGCTTCCTGCGTAGATCCCTTCTCCTCAGGCATTATTTTACTTGAGCACTCTCCCTCTACTGCCCAAGCCGCTGCTCCATGTGCCATCCAGGACAGGAAGGGTTTGAGAATTATTGTAGCAGACTCTCCAGAAAGCAAAAAGAGAAGCCCAAGTGTGGATTATTATATCTATAACAGTCTTAGGCATGATCAGTCTAGGGAGTTCTGTGTTCATCCAGAACCCTGAGGTGTTTCCAGTATCATGCAGTAGTGAAGATGTCTTTCCCTTCCAACACACGGAATGTTATCAGAATGGATTTTTACTTGATGTTTACAGAATAAAGCTTGTATAGCAATTGCCTTGGTTACCTGAACCCAAGTTGCCAAGACCACAGACAGTGCCTTTGGCTTTTGCTTCTGGACACCACAAAAGGACTCAAGTTTTTTGAGAATTACAGGCAGGTAGATCTACACTTAGTAAGCAGCTGTATTGGAGATGGGAAAGATGTAGAGGTTCACCGATAAAAATAAAAGGTGTAAGCAAATAAATCCAGATGAATGTGGAGGACTAGACAGAAAGACTTAATGGAAAAATAACAAGGGGAGGTGTATATGCTAGCATCCTTAGCACAGGAATGAATATGGGAAATGTTATGAACACAGCAGGGGGCAGAAGCTTCCTGTGAAGTGTGCAGCAGGCTCTGTGCTCTGGAATTGGGGCTTCTGTTTTTAATGATGTTATGACAAGACAATGGTTCATTCTTCACCTGTGGGAGGTTGTGTTACTAACCAGACTCCAGATGGAGAGACCTGAGTAGGTCTGGTGGAAGAGTGGCTGTGGAGCAAGGAATGAGCCCTGAAGACAGAAGTCAGTTCTAGTTAAGCACTTAATGTGGGAGCCCACAAGAGGGCTCAGCAGATGAAGATGAAGGTGAAGGTGCTTGCTGCCAAGCATGATGAGCTGAGTGTAATCCCCAAGACCCACGAGGTTGAAGAAGTATTGACTCTTGAAAGTTGTTCCCTCACTCCTACACACATATGCAGCCACACCACAAAACATATACAGGCACAACAGATAGGAAAATGAAACATACATACATACATACATACATACATACATACATACATACATACATACATACATACTAGATAAAGACAGATAAATAAATGATAGATAGATAGATAGATAGATAGATAGATAGATAGATAGATAGATAGATA
>JADRCG010010420.1:2132625-2167927 GCA_019844195.1 Rhabdomys dilectus | reverse complement strand
TTCTTCTTCTTCTTCTTCTTCTTCTTCTTCTTCTTCTTCTTCTTCTTCTTCTTCTTCTTCTTCTTCTTCTTCTTCTTCTTCCTCTCCTTCCTTCCTTCTCCTTCTCCTTCTCCTTCTCCTTCTCCTTCTCCTTCTCCTTCTCCTTCTCCTTCTCCTTCTCCTTCTCCTTCTCCTTCTCCTTCTCCTTCTCCTTCTCCTTCTCCTTCCTTCTCCTCCTTCTCTTCCTCCTCCTCCTCCTCCTTCTCCTCCTTTTCCTCCTTTTCCTCTTCCTCCTCACCTTCCTTCTCTTCCTCTTCCTCCTCTTCCTCCTCCCCCTCCTCCTTCTCCTCCTTTTCCTTCTCCTCCTCCTCCTTTTTCTCCTCCTCCTTCTCCCCCTTCTCCCTGTCTCCTTCCTTCCTTCTTCCCTTCCTCGTTCCCCTTCTTCTCCAACCCACAACTCCTTAAAAGGAGAACTTCATGGCTTTTTTTTTTTTATAAAACCTTAACTTTGGTGAGTTGCTGTAAGGAACTGACAAATCACTTGAGCTTTCTTTTCTGTGGAAATAGACAGAGACCAGGTCATGAAGTTATTGACATGTTCACTGAAAGACATTGTCAAATTGGGTTTAGAGTGGCCATTATCATTCACCTGTGATCACAGGGGAGAGCAGAAGACACTTGTCAGCAAAAAGGACAGGAGCGCAGCAACAATCAAATGAAGTGTTTCAGGAGTCTTTAATGTCTGTCTACTGTCAATCAAGTCTCCTTGACTTCAGGTACGTTGAGTCACAGAGAGTTAAATTTTCAGGTATCAAGTATTGGTTATTGTGGTTAAGAAGATTATATAGTATATTAGGAATTTACTGAGAGTAGTTATTAAGTATTCTCATAATATACACACATATACACACAGACATGTGAAAAGTGAACGAGGTGACACTTACATTGATTAGTTCAACAGTAGTAATTATTTTACCATATGTATGTAAATAAACATGTCTGTTCCTTAAGTAGACTGCTCTTGTCTGTCAGTTATAGCTCAATGTCCTGGTTGTTTATTGCTTTGGCTTTGTCAGCTTAACGCAGGTTTGAGTTATCTAAGAGGTAACCACAATTGGGAAAATGCCTCGTATAAGACCGGCCTGTAGACAAGCCTGTGGAGGGCTGTAATTGAGGTGGGAGATCCTAGCCCATTGTGGGTGGTTCCATCCCTTTACTGGTGATCCCGAGTTGTACAAATAAGAAGGCTCAGCAAGCCAGTAGGAGCAAGCCAATAAGGAACACTCCTCCATGGCCTCTGCTTCAGTTCCTGCCTCCAGGTTTCTACCTTGTGTTCCCGCCATGACTTCCTTCAGTGGTGGAGAGTGACCTGAGAGTTGTAAACTGGAGTAAACCCTTCCCCCACAAGTAGTTTTTCTATCATAGCAATAGACAAAGTAGCTAAGACATAAGGGAAGGAGCAAGCTATCTCTATAAGTTGTTCTCTAACCTCTCTTCACATGAATACAGCACATGTATGCGGGAAGGGGAGAGAGGGAGAGAATCAGTAAGTAAATGTAAAAATTAAAGAAACACAGTAGAAAGAGAGATTCAGGAAGACCCCTAACATCAACCTCCACACCTGTACATGCACCCACCCCACCTCTACACCCACATACAAACATGCACATATACCATACACATACAAAAAATTCTTACACGTAAGTGTTTCTCATACTTATTACCAATGCACAAAAGAGAATTAAGCATAGCTGTTAATTATGGGACATTCTGGTGACTTAGGTGTTCTGGTCAGGCTGGGGTTAAACCCTACCGTGATTTTAAGCTTTAGCTCCTGGAGCAGTGGTTTCTAAAACGTGTTATTAGTTCACTTTTTGGCTTCGGTAAGTAGAAGACATAATTTAATCTTTCTTTGATGATTTGTGAGGCACTTCACACCCTTGCGGAGCCCTGGGTCATTATTTAGGACATTCATTTTCATTGCCCTGTCCCAAAGACGCAGGAGTTATAGCGTAAGTAACTGCACTGAAATTATTCAGATCCAAGACATAGGCTGAACTCTGTTGAAGGGTTTTTATGTTTCTACTAAGTCCTCAGAATGAGTATCTTGTCTCGCCTCAATGTGAAATAAAGAGCACCATTCTGATGAATTGAAGGGTCCAATTGTGCTCTAGATAGCTACTCGTGGTGCTAGACAATGATACCCTGCCAGCGATGTCCCTGCAGACCCCTGTGCCTGGCCACTCTACCCTCTCATCTCCCTCCACCATCCACAGAAAGCACCAAAGGATGCATCCACAGGAGCACTTCAGACTTTGAAGTGCCCGAGGGCCATTTTACTTTGTCACATTTACAAATGCCCTCACTCCCACACACAGCCTGGTTCTGTGTGGACAAAGACTGAGGCTGCTGCAAGGCCACTTCCCAAATAAATAAGCTCAGGCAGCAGCCACAGAGCATTTAAGCTATCTGCGTGGCTCCAGCTTGCAGAGGTTTTACAGAGGATTTCTGCTGTACGGAGTGGTCATTCTCAAGCTGTTCTGAGGCCCAAAGAGCTATTCAAAATCACAGGAACCATGTCTGGTGTGTTCTCATTGGTTCCCTTCTCTTTTTCCCAGACCCCTTTCTTCTGTTCCTGTGTCTCTTTCCTCTCAGGAATCCCTGAGGAAAGACCCATGGTAGGCACGGGACCCTCATCCTCTCCCCGTCTCTCATTCAAACACTCCCTGTGTATGCTTCCTGTACTTGCCTGATGTAGTTTCTCAGTTCAGTTCTGTTTCTATAAGGGAACTTGGTCTTTGTACATATGTAAAGGTGACACAATCCCAGATCCCATTCCCTTTAAATGTCTTCAGGTCTCTTTGCACACAGGTACTTACCAAAGGAATTTTGGATCTGAATTTCTGATGCTTTAACCATATTCATACTGGGCTAGAGACATGACTCAGTAGTTAAGGGCACACACTATTCTTGCAGAAGATCCAGGCTGTGTTCCCAGCACTTATTGGGCAGCTTGCTACTGCCTGTAACTCCAGTTCCAGAATCCGTGAACCCTTCCTCTGGTTTCTAAGGGCACCTAAACTCATCTATACATACACATAGATACAGATAATTTTTTAAAAATACTAATATTTCTTAACTTAGCAATTTTCTTTTAACAATTCATCCTGAAAAATACTTAAGACAAGGCATAATAGTTTATGACAGTTGTTCAACAGAACAGGAAGGAGGATATTCAGCCAAGCTTGATTGTGCAAGCTGAGGCAGACGCATACAGTGGAAGCTACATTATCTACTCATTTGAGGTCTGAAATATATCAAGTCTCGCCAACTTCCTCTTTGGCCACCAATAACGTAAAGAAGTGAGTGCTTGATTGTATAACCCCATAGCAACACCAATCCCAACCCAAGATAAGCATAAGCTGAACTCACGAAGCTTCAAAACCAATGGAGGTCAGTGGTGTCCAGGAGAACAATACACAACAGCCTCAGACTGTACAACTGGGGCAGACTTTAAAATGTAAAAACAAAAGGTCAAATTAATGTCAGCCATATACTTTCTTCAACCTTGTATATTAAAATATTATGGTTTCTATGTATCCTCAATATAAAATATATTCGTGACATAGGTTTTCTTTCTTTCTCTCTCCTTTTTTTTTTATACTGTCTTCAAAATCCAGTATGTATAACACTTTGCCAATATCTCAGGACCAGTCACAGTGTAAAGGTTCAACAGCAACACATAGGGACTGGTTCCCATTACTGACCAGAGCAAAATGTGACTCTGGTTTTAAGAAGCAGGGCAAGAATGATCAGGAACCAACATACCAGAAATGCTACTTCCCCAACACTCTGTTTTAGATATTTCTCCCAAAAGTTTCCCACCTACAGCAACAGATCAGAATCTTTCCCCCTCTTGGGCCTCAGAAGCTTCATTCTGTTCTGTTCTCTCCCTCACCTTATCACTTTGCCATTGAGCCTTAGTCTCTGATGCCCAAATCCTTCCACAGCTACTTTTCCTTTTAAAAATGAGCCGTTCATACTTGTATTGAATAAAATTGTCTTACTCACTGCTTAGGAAATGTTTATGGTTCAGCTGGCTTCTGCTCACTTGGGGGGCCATGCCAGAGCAGTCATGAGTGGCCCCCAGGCAGGGACAGATGAACCCCTTTTCAGGTGCTTCCTGCAGTAAAAACGTGTGCCTGTTAACCCAGCCTGCTTTTCAGGGCCCTTCTCAGGATACGTGCCAGCCTGATGCACCGGTTTTTTTGTTTGTTTGTTTGTTTTGTTTTTCGAGACAGGGTTTCTCTGAGTAGCCCTGGCTGTCCTGGAACTGACTCTGTAGACCAGGCTGGGCCTCGAACTCAGAAATTCGACTGCCTCTGCCTCCCAAGTGCTGGGATTAAAGGCGTGCGCCACCACCCACCACCCGGTGAGAAAGGATTTCTGCCTATGTTAAATACCATTCTCTCACTGGAACTCCTGAGGGACTTGGGAATGGGAGAGTAGGAAGTCCAAATGCCAAGCAACACTCCCTGGACCCAGTTTTATTATACTTAGCTGAGGGGGCTGTGAAATTCACTGTGGTCTGTTTGCACAGTTTTTCTGTCAACACCAATTATAATTACCCTTTACTTGTCTAAGACCCATATGTGCTGTCCCCCCCAAAAAACATTCTGTCTGAGTCCCATCTTCAGGTGACAGGAGTAGGTTTATTTGTGTTTGGCTCTGTTCTTCCTTTATGTGAGATTCTTTATGAAACTCACATTTCCAAATTATTTGGTCGGGGTGAAGATTACAAACTTAGTTGTATTATCCACCCTTCATCATTGAGAAACAGAAACAGTAAAATCTAGCTGGGTGGCCTTGTCTTAAGTAAGACACAGTTAGATCTAACTGGATGCACCTTCGAGATTGCTATCTCCACATAAAAGATATGATTGGATTGCTCACCATCTGCCCCCAAATGAACCACATTTTAATGAGAATCTGAGTCAACCCAGATGCTCCACAGTCAGTCAGATCCGCAGAAGCATGAAGACAATCTGTTGGCCCCCTGAAGTTCTGTAAATGAAGGGAATATCAGAAGAAACAGGTCATCTAGGGAGGATATGGGTTTGCTCAGCATCTAGTTCAGCATCTCTAATCTTGTGTTAGTCAGTCATGGAAACCCTGGCTAAAGACCTGATTCATAAGCTCCTGAGATGTCTCCTTGTACATAAACACTAAACATTGTCCAAGAAATATCACTTTTTCTTCTCATCATTCTCCAGCTGAGTTGAGTCATTCTAACACTGAATGACTTTTTAATGTGCTTCACGCACTCTTCCTCCTGTCTGCCAATATTATAATGTATTATTTGACTGGTGATTTTTCTCATTTTTGTTTTCTCAAAACAGCAGCCAGAGCTGCTTCTCCCAACTTGGCAGAAGTTGAGATTGTCCATTCTTATTGACTTTTGTGCCTATACGCTGTCAAAACTCTATGATGCTTAAGGTTTCGGCATGTTTATCTGCTTTTTGCTTTCTCTGAAGCCAAAATTGAATGTTTTCCAAGTTTACTATGTGGGCTAAAAGGTACCAAATGCAAAATCAGGTATGTTGACTAACACATATGTTCCCAGCACTTGGAAAGCAGAGGTGAGAGGATTATAGTTAATTTGAAGGTGGCCTGTACCTACCTTCTCAAGGGAAAGAACCTCTCTCAAAACAAAACAAAAATGAAAAAGTATCATACAGTTCTCAAGGACTATTTGTCAAGTAGATGTAAGATGTCAAATGATGAAGGATTCTACTAAGAACCCAATCCTCTGCCAGTGCTTTGTTTTAGATAAGAGCAGGCCCTCCTATGTTTGGTGTATACATCATAGATTCCTCAGAGCTGGGTTGTTTCAATACTTCTTTCTACTAGAATAATTCTAGAAGAAGACTGAACCAGTAGAAGAGGGGTCAAAGATGTGAATTCTGCCAACAATGAGTGGTGGCCTTGGGATGTCACTTTACAACTTTGAGTCACATGACCTCATCCGTTCAGACCAGTGTTTAGGTCTCTAAGAGCTTCTGTGTCCATGGCATTTGCATACCCAGCAGGTCACTGATGAAGTAACATGTCTCATTCATGTAGGCATAATTATTTGTTTGAAGCAATTCTATTGTGACTAATAACATTTAAATTCCTATGAAATGGTTACTGGATCTCTGGAGGTCTACTGTCATGCTTATACCTTTTCAAACCGTGAGTGTTGTTTGTTTCAGTGGCACTCTATGGAAACCCAAGACATGTTGATATGGAAAAGAGATTCTTATGTTTGAAGAGCATGGGAACCCTGTGGTCTAATGATCTGTAAAATTCCTTACCAATGCAATTCTATGAATCGATGTTTGTATTTTGACAAGAAGCCCTCCCATGGTCCAGCTCAGAGACTAGGAAGGGAAACAATGGACTGTGGAGCTGACTAGGAGAGAGCTTCAGCTCCTGGTACACAAAGCCAGCTTCCTTCAGTTCTGCTGTGTTCTAATTGTGAAGCTTCCACAATAGAAAGGCCAGAGGAGGCTATTACTACTGTCTGAGAGTGTTTCTTAAGTTCCCATTTCCCTTTCTGTGTCCTGGTCTCCCTCCATGTTCCATATAATTGTCAAATAACTTCTGACTAGATGTTTCCAATAGCAATTAATAACAATTATAGTAGCCAAATACGAAAAAACATAATCTACTGTCATTTGTAGCCATGGTGTTCCAATCTGAAACAAGACATCTTGTTTCAAATTAAGGACATGCAAATACTAAGTCAGTTGTACCCAAACCATAAACCATTTCTGTTGGGTCCTAATTTTTCATCTTAAAATAAGCCTTATGATAATTTTGATAGTAACAGTTATTTCATAGATAGGAAACTTATATACTGATTTGTATAAGAGACCAAGTTTCATGATAATAAAAATAAAAGCATAGGAATAACTTTTTTTTTTAAGTAAGAACACAGGGGATAGGGGTGGTGAGATGGCTTAACAGGTGCTTGCCATGTAAGCCTGAAAATGTGAGTTCAATTCCCAGCGCGCACATAAAAGTGTAAGAAGAAAACTCCTCAAAAGTCATTCTCTAATTTCCATACATGTGACATGATACACACACACACACACACACACACACAAACACACACACACACACACACTAATAATAATTATGATGATGATGTTAGATACATTTTTAAAGAAATACTGTGAGTTCCTTAAAGATAGGCAACCTTCATGTCAAGTTTGTTCATCATTATTGTTGTCAATAATATTTTTTCCCAAATGGTGATTTTCTTGAATATAAAAGCTTTAACGTCAGAAGGGAAACTTGACCTTTCTGTGACCAACGAAGACAAGACTGAAACTAAACAGCCATGGCCCATGAGCCAAAGTGATGAGTAAAATTGATAAATATCAATCTGAATACTTTCTCTAAGAACTTAGAAAAATGGGAGGTGAGCCAATAGAACCACTAGAATTGGTCGCTGTGAAGTGACAGATACCAACTTGTCTAAAATATGAATGAAAATTCACGTCTTAGAAACTGGTTCATTGGATTACCTGTGAAATTGACAAACAAATGTGAAACTAAAAAGTGACTTAAATGATCAGGAGGATTACCAAGAGGGAGTATCTTTCTTATTCTAAGATACTGTCCAGAAAAGGACACACTTGCAGAATAGTCGACTGATTATATCTGCCAAGACAGAGTAATCAGCTCTTAATAATTCTGCAACACTAGGTCTGTCAGATGATCCTGGGCCAGAAGGCTGAAGATCAGATGCTCCAATGTTCTGTAATATAGGGACTGTCCAGGTGTTCAGCGGTCTCTATAAACTGGCTAAGTTTTAGAAGCTATGCTTTGTGCTTCCCATAATTTCAGTTAACTCAGTCATTCTGGATTTCTGATGGGATTGAAAACTTACAGTCTCATAGCCAATCCTTGCTATTTACTTTGAGAGAAAAGATTTGAGAGGATGGTTTTCAGCTGACATTCATTCTAAAGCCAAGAAAAAAAAAAGCCAGGTTCAGAACTAAGTCTTTTATTTAGGAGAGATGACAGAGGTTCTGCTTAGTCAACAAAATGATAGACTGGGTATTAGGTCTATCTTGCACCTTACTGACATAAATTGGTATAGTTATGCTCTAACTATATTTTGAGAGAAAAGTTTTATTTTAACAGGAAGGGTGATATGTAGGAGAAGCTAAGGTGGGAAGAGTACGGAGAGGAAGAGGAGGAGTAAGGAGAGTAGAAGGAGAAGGAAAGGAGGAGCTAGGTGATGTGAGAGAGAGATAGAGTGGGGCCAGACATGGAGGCAGATGTTCACATGTCTCCGCCAGTCAAAGATAGTTGATATATCTAGGTTGGGTATTAGGTTACACTTCTGATTGATATTGAGCATTACCAAACTTATAAAGCCTTTGGTTAACATTAAAAAAATTGTACAAAAGCAAAAAAAAAAAAAAAAAAAGATGCTGGTGTATCAGGCAAAACTCCTTAGGTATAGACTGAAAGAGACAGTTAGGTCTAGGGACGTAGCTCAGTTGGCACAGCACTTGCCTGGCTTGCAGAAGCCCCAGGTCCTAACCCCAGCACTAGGGAGAGGTAGTCAAGAGGATTAGAAGTTCAAGATAATTTTTGACTACATAGTGATTTCCAGGCCAACCTCAGAGATTGTATGAGGTGGAGGAGATTAATATGCTCAAAATAAAAAAAATAGAACTAACAGAAAGCTTACATAAAGTTTTGAGACAAGAAAAATATTTTTTAATGTAAAGCATTTGAATGAATAGTGACAGGAACCTCAGTCTACAAGTTATTTTTAAAAGAAATTTTACAAGTCACAAAATTAGCATTTTATGTTGTGTATCTAATGCTATTCTAGGCAGTTTGCATTCTCATCTCACTCAGTTCTTCCAGGTATTTATGTACAATGCTATCTGAATTCACAGACAAATCTCCCAGAGGTTTGCCCAAGATGGCCCACCTCTGCCTGGGCAGCCTGTGATAGGACTCAATACTCCTATTCCCAGAAACCAAAGGGATGTATGAATTCAAGGAGCAAGAGGGTGGATTTACTGAAGAGACAAACCGTCTTTCACTGTGAAAAGTTTAATGCCTGTTTGGAATAAATCCATGAGGAAATCCTGGCTGTACTCAGAAGAAAGAAGAAATGGTCCGTTGCTCTAAGCATCTGCTAAGATTTGAATAAAGCCTATTACTACCAATGCCCCTGTGGCAGCTTAATTCTTCAGTTGGTGTAGGGAGGAAGGACTTAGAGGAAGTGTGTGGATCACTAAGCGGCAGCTTTTAAGAATGGCATGATACCTCCCTCACTTGAGTGATAGTTCACTCTCAGAGCAGATAGGTTAGTCACTGTGAGGCTTGTCCTTCCAAAGCTGCCTACTCCAAATCCGTCGTCTTCTGCAGGCATCCTCTTCTCCTTCTGTTCTTCTGCTACATTCCACACAGCATAAGGCACTTGCAAGGTGCGGCCAGCCATGTAATCTTGGACTCCCAGTCTCCAGAGTTAGTCTCTTTATAAATTATCCAAACTCAACCCATTCTGCTAAGCAAGAGAAACCAGCCTAAGCCAGGGTCTTACTGATTGTCTGCTGGGATTCTGTTATTTTATTTTTTTAAGAGAAAGAGAAGAAGGCATTTGGAGCAGAGGTTGCCAACATTGCAACACACTGTTGATAAGATTTTTTTCTTTCTTTTTTTTTTTTTTTTTTACAAAATTCTGCTGCAGCTGAAGAGAACAGCCAAAGACATGATAGATGAAGTCTGGCAGTCTGCCACAGAGAAGCAGGAAAGAATGGTTTGCTGCGGTGAACTTAAGAAAGTCACAGAGGAGGGGGCAAGAGAAATTCACTGGATTCTAAGCAGGGAAACAAGTCTCCTTGACTCAGACAACACAAATCACATAAAGGCAAACCAGACAGCAGCATAAAGTTGTGTATAACGACAGTGTCAGGTGTGGTACAGGCGCCAAGACACACAGGAAAGTGAGCTTGGGAGCTAAGTACCATTTGTAGACTTTTCATAAAATCTCCAAAAACACTGTCAGTTAAGGAAGTGGTTTTTTTAAAGTACAATTCAGTTAGAGAAACAGAATAAATAAATATAAATAAGAATGTCATTGAGTAATAGAGAAAATGCTAGACGGACATAATACGATATTTTTTAAACAAATATTTTGGCTTGGCTAGAATTTAATTTCCTTGCTGGTACAAACACAGAGGGGTCTGTCCATCTTCTAACTTCCGAGTGCTGGCCAATCTTTATGATTCCTGTTGAGCTCCTACTATATGGCCTGTCTTAGTTAGGGTTTTATTACTGTGTAAAGAGACACAATGGCCACAGCAACTCTTATAAATGAAAACATTTAAGTGGGGTTTGCTTACAGTTCAGAGGTTTAGTCTGGTATCATCATGACGGGAATCATGGCGGCACACAGGTAGATGTGGGGGTGGAGAAGGAGCAGAGAGGTCTACATCCTGACCAGCAGGCAGCAAGAAGAGAGAGTGACACTGAGCCCCAAAGACCACCCCCTAGTGATGCACCTTCTCCAACAAGGTCACTCCTCCCGATAGTGCCACTCTCTATGATTGTATGGGGGGTATTTTCACTCAAACCACCACATGGCTCTTCCATTCACAAATAGCAAGCCAGATGAGGAGGTTAAACTACATTTTCCTTTCAGATATTCACATTCTTTGCATATGAAAATTAAATTATCACTTTGTCTTTAAAATGACATAAGTATATGTGTTAATGCATGAGGAATTAAAATGTGCATACACATACAGAACCCCATACACAGCCAGTGAGGAGAACAAGACTGAGGAGGGAGGTAAAGCCACCATGAGATCCCACCCATGCAGAACTGTCAGCCATAAGAAAACAAGGTGGAACCCAACAGCAATGGGATAAAAATTTAGAAAGAAATTCCACTTTGCAGGCCCAGCCCTCTCAAACTCCCTTAAGTGGGGCATAGCTCACCACCTCTCTGCTTTCTTGGCAAGCTGCTTCCAACTTTATAAAGTTCAGACTTCTCTATCTCCCCCATTGAAGTCTTCTCCGTGTTGCTCTCAGAGTCCTGTGTGTAGCATATACTTATCTGCCACATTCAGCCACTTATTTTGCATGTTTACCCTCCCCGTAGATTGCTCGATCCTTAAGAATTGGAACAGCATTTTATTCAGCTTTGCAGTCTAGCAACTGCAGGGTCTGGCACACAAAAACTGCTCAATGCTGCTAGTTTGTTACTAATTAAGTGAGGTGGAAAGCACCAAGTTCTCCAGGCTTTGTCTAGCTGCCTTTTAAATAGTCTAAAAGCTTCCCATGTCAAATGGCATCTGACACCAGCTTTCTAAAATTTCTCTTAAAATATTTACAAATCTGAAGGAGGTAAATTAAAAAAAAAATTCTTAGAAACTTAGATACTTTAATTAGCTAATGGAACTGTGCTAAAGAATGCAACTGACAAAAACCTTTCTTCGGTCTCCTAACTTGAAGCTTCTGAAAAGAGGGTACAAAGACGATTACATTTCTCTGAACTTGTATGGATGCCTGGAGGAAGGATCCAGGATCTCACACCCCACAAACTAGCTGGTTCCCCTTGTTGTTTAACCACTGGTTTTAGGTTTCCAGAATATTGCTACTTGCCTTCTCCAGTTTGCAAATATCCAGCCTATAAATTTTGAGTATAAGAAACCAAAGCAAACGGAGTGAAAACTATAATCAAAGACATAAATGAAAAAACTCACTAATTATACAATTATGCCTCAAGTATTTGCATTTAAAAAGTCCACAAGGTTTCCAAGAAAACACACACACACACAAGTCTATTAACTAAGTGTATTCTTGAAAGGAATTTTAATATGAATATAAATAAAAACTCTACAAACATCTAGACAGCTTTAAAAATAATTGCATATGGAGCTGGTGTGGCTAAGAGTACTTGCTGCTCTTGCAAAGGATCAAGCACTCAAATCAAGCAAGTCACAACTACTGGAGATGCCAGCTCCAGGGGAGCCAAACCCCAAACCCCTCTTCTGACCTCCAAGGGCATCAACACACACACACACACACACACACACACACACACACACACACACACACACGCACATGAATATAAATTTAATTGCAAATAAAAAGAGAAAATAAAGATATTTTTCTTGACTAATATATTGGAGAGAAATTAAACAGATGTACAAAACTTTAAGGAGCAAACTTTGCTTTTGGTCACAATAGAAATTAAACTCGAACTCCATTACAGTACCTCTTGTGAGGAACAACAAAGTGACTCCTGTCAGAACACCATCTACAAAAGATGACCTATATCACAGTACAAGAAGAGTTCATATCTCGAGTATCCTGGGATTTGCCTTATGGATAGATACCCTTAAATTCATTATTCTCCAAGGCTATCCCTGAAATAAATGTCAGAAGAGAGTCCCTCCACCCACTACTCCTTGACATCCCTCTTACCTTGGGTCTTGTTGCCTTCAAAATCCAGAAATTCCAAGTTCCATTGGGTCGACATTTCTCTAGTCAAGCCAGATTAGCATTCTTTGAAAACTCTGGTCATCTGGTGTGTGAGCATATTTCTCTTAAGTAAACACCACAAATCTTGGCCTGTTGTTGACTATTTGTTGAATTCTTTTTGCCTATTTGCCCCTTAGCAGCAGGTCTCAACTGAACAGCTCCTAAACGACTCCGGCTGAGGGGCTGAGGCTGAACCAGTGAAAGTCTGAGCCTGGATGAAATTGGTTGGCTCAGTAGGGTAGTCTGGAGACAGGCTTAAAGCATCGGGTTCCAGTCACATCTGCTACCTATCTCTCTCACCTCCTAGCCTCTGCCACAATCAGCCTAGGATATGGTCATGGCATTTGCAGGTCCCTGGGGTGCCTGATTATCTGATCCACAACAGCCACAGATCACACTCACATGTGAATAGGAACAAGGTATCTCTTAATGAAGTCACAAACTACTTCCTTCCTGCTTTCAGAGGGACCAATTTATACTGAAGCTTTTTCTTTCCTTGAAAGACATGCAAGAGGCAGACAACATCTTGAAATTTTAATGACTCCTCTAAAGCTCTAATCTCAGCAGGAATCTGATCTAAATGTAGAGAAACAAGGGGTGACCATTAAAATCACATGATTCAGAAAGCAGGGCAAGGATTGTTGAGTCTTGTGCCCCTAGCAGGGAAGACTCCATATGCCACACTTTACTCCTTATTGGAGTATCAGTCTCAAGCAATGGCCTATTTTTGGTACCAAATAAATATGGTTTCCCAGTTGTAAAACACAAAAACCCAACTATCTAGAAGGGAATTTTATTGGGTTTTGTGACTGGAAAAGCCAAGAGAGAGACTTCAGGCACAGCTGGATGAAGGATCTGAAATCATTAGCCATGGTTTATTCTTTTCCCATGCTCTCTCCCTAAAGCTAGATGTCTTGGTTACTTTTCAATTGCAATAAAGGGACATCATGACCAAAGCAACTTATAGAAGAAAGAGGATTTTTGGGAGCTTACAATTTCAGAGGGTGAGTCCACGACCATTATAGCAGGAAGCATGGCAGCAGACAGACAGGCATAGCACTGGAGCAGTAGACAGGAGTTCACATCTGATCTACACACACGAAGCAGAAAGAGATTTATGGGAAATGGTGTGGAACTTTGAAACCTCAGAGCCACCGCAATGACACACCCTCCATACCTCCTAATCCTTCCCAAACAGTTCCACTAAGGATCAAGCATTCAAATATATGAGCAATTGGGGTCATTCTCATTCAAATTCCCACTCCAGATATTTGACTACAGATTCTATTTCTCTGCATTTTTTTTGTCCTTTGTTGCTTAATTTATTTATCCTGACTTTATTCTCTCCATTAAAAACAGACTCTGTTTAAATGACAGGAAATATAATTACTGATATGCCAACCCTACATCCTCATGTTCACATTCCATACACGGATTTGATTGGCCCTACTTGTGTGCCCACAGTTTTGATAAGTCATTTCAGATCATCATGATTAACTAAGCCTGTTTTTTTCCCCACTTGGAAGCGATAATCACAGTGAAACAAAGACAAAAACTACTGGAACAACATAATTTTTTTCTCAACTTTTAAGAATTTCTGTATTTTAAAACTTAATGCCAGGATGAGGGTATAACCCATATGCCAGCATGCTTATCTGGTATTCATGAATCTCTTAATTCAAACCCTAGTACCACATAAACCAGGAGTTGGGGCCCAGGCCAGGAATCTGACTACTGGAGTAGTAAGCACAAGTTCAAGATCATTCTAGTCTACACAGTAAGTGTTCTAGACTAGCTGGAGTTACATGATACCCTGTCTCATGAAAGAAAAATTAGTGAAAAGGTGGTAAGCACCTGAATAACACTTGCAGTCATCACCTGGCCTCCATATTCAAATGCACATACATGCAAATGCCCATGCGCACACTTCCATACACACACAAACATATCATCCATGTACACACCCATGCACACACAAACACACCAGTTCACACACACACACACAAACATACCTATTTATACACACATATACACACACACACACAAGTATACACATTCATATACACCTATACACACAAGCACAAACATTCACACATAAGTAATGTACTTCTAAAATGAAGTAAGACCATCCATTTGTGATTTTTGTAAATATACATTTATGTTTCTGATATATATATATATATATATATATATATATATATATCATTACATAACTTTCCTCTTTCATTATTTCCTATGTTTATGCCCTCTGCCCTTTCCCAGAGCACACATCCCTAATGGGATAATAGTATGTGAGGCCTTGGGTCATAAGAATTCTGAGTGCTCTTATAAAAGAGGATCCAGAAAACTACCCTGTATTTTCCAACGTCCTGAATGTAAATAAATTTCTGTTATTTATAAAGTATCCAGTTTAGGGTATTTTAATAAGACTCAGACTTATTCTCATTGGCTATAACTGAAGATTCTAACTCCTCTGTGCAGCTGACTGGAATGACAAACGCCCCTCCTCTTAAAAGATAAATCAGACTCATTTCTCACAGTCAGCCATCATTGTTTTTAACTTACTCAGCATGTCATTACTGTCCCTATTGCATTTTCTACTGTTTATTCCGTGGGCCACTTTTCTCCCCATCACTGCCCAGACTAACCGTCTCATGCATTAAATGCTGGCGGTGCATCCATTCATGAGTTCCATTCTTACAGAATTTTATTAGGCTTCTCTTTTATGCCAGGCCATTTGGATTCAACAAGGAACCAGACAGACCAGGTCCCAGCACCCTCGAGGCCCTTTCAGTAACCAGATGGCATATTCAGACTGGCGATTTTAAGTGAGTGTAGCAATGGGGTAGTTTAAGAAGGCCTGGGCTGCAAAGAGACCCTCAGGCTGGAATAGAAGGATAAACTGAGAGTGATGTCTGTGTCGAGGTCACCTGATGGGACACTTGACTTTGAATTATGGCCAAGGAGATATATATACATACATACACATACACATACACATACACATACACATACACATACACATACACATACACATACACATACACATACACATACACATACACATACACATACACATACACATACACATACACATACACATACACATCATATACATATACATATACATCATATACATATACATATACATCATATACATATACATATACATATACATCATATACATCATATACATCATATACATCATATACATCATATACATCATCATATACATATACATATACATATACATATACATATACATATACATATACATACATATACATATACATATACATATACATATACATATACATATACATATACATATACATATACATATACATATACATATACATATACATATTTACATATACATCATATACATATACGTATACATATATATATATAATATCCATCCATCCCCTTGGGTTCCCACAGGGAGGAACCAGAACAGCAGAGTCCCAAACTCGTCCCCAACTCTACAGCCACTGGTACTTTGTATTGATAATTCCAACCTCAAGCCAGAGAACTGCTAGTGTCTATCTGGCTGATGAACCAGAGAGAGGGATTAGAAATCTTGTGCGAGGTTGCAGAGATGAGCAGAAGCGCTGATTCAGCTGCCCAGTCAAAACTTCTACTTGTTATGCTAGAACGCTTCTCAAGACAGACATTTTTTTCAAGAATGATATTATGGATGGGCAGAGAATGGTTTAGGGAAAGGGGACATGGAATGACGAGCCTTCAGGAAACAGGAATAAGGAAGAGTACTTCATCTGCTGTATGACCCTAGAGCAGTGATTCTCAACCTCCTTAACGCTGTGATCCTTTAGTACACTTCCTCATGTTGTGGTGACCCCAACCATAAAACTATTTTCATTGCCACTTCATAACTGTGATTTTGCGTGAATCACAATGCAAGTCTCTGACTTTCAATGGTCTTAGGCAACCTCCAAGAAAGGGTCGTTTGATCCCCCAAATAGTCACAACCCACAGGTTTGGAACTGCCTTAAACAGTCTTTTTAAGGAATGGACGTATATGCTGAGGTCTGGAGAAGAGGCTGCTGTGTTATGAGTAGCACTAGGCTGAGGTGAAATGAACAGGGAAGCCATAAGGCAAGCCTGGTGGACCCAAGGACATCCATTCATTGCTTCCATGACTAAAGACCAAAGTACGAGACAGAAAGTGCTGTGCAGTTGCTGGAAAAATGACAAAGAGACACGGAAGGAACGCAGCTGGGGGGTTAGGATAAGATGTGCATGTTCAAAAGACATCTATGGAGAATGGGTGGAAGAAAAACATGGAGTAAGGAAGCAAAGAGAGGAGTCTGAGCAACTACTGCCATCATGCAAGGAAAATATGCTGATGACTCAAACCAGTCTGACACTAGAGGATGAGAAAATGGACAGAGTCAGATAGTATTATAGGGAAGAATTAATATGTGTCCTATGGAATTAGTATAGTATCCTAATTAGATTAAGAATTATTAATTAATTAATCTTAGTCCAAATTAATAAAAATTTATCAGTGTCCTATGGGACACTGAATGAGAAAAAGTTAAAGAGAAGTTCCTGAAGGAAAATCTGACCAACGACAGATGGAATTTCAGGAATAAAAATCCAACAGGTTTCATTCATGTTTCTCCTGAGCTCTCTAACAGTTATCGGAGCGGCAGTGTCAAAACATGTAGACCTACAGACAGCATTCATTGAAAGACGGAAACCTGATGTATACTTAAGAGTATTAATTTGTTTCAAGAATTCATTTCATCATTGTTGTTGCTGAACGTCTTTGGTGTTCAAGTTTCAGAACAAGACAAGAACATCCCATTTTGCACATGTAAAACAATTGGTAGAGAGAGCCAGTAGGCAGGTTGAAGTCTTCTAGGGATCACATATAGTCAGGAAGGGAATGGGACTCTGAAGAGCAGTCTGAGGAATCGAAGACTGCAATGGGGACTAAGAAGCACCTGGTAAGACTGAAGGGAGAGCTTTCAGAGGAGGTGACAGAAGCCAGCAGAACACACAGCTTTTCCAGAAAACAGAGGCCAGTCTGCTTAGTGCTACTTAGGGGGCTACTAAGTGCTACCAGGACAAAGAAATGGCCATTCTGTGTGACAATCTGTGGTTTCCTGGTTGCCATGCTAACGAAGGCAAAAAGCAGCTTGTTTCTAGGTTTGCTGGAGTGGCAAATAATGGGGAGGAAGGAGGTGGGAAGGCCAGTGATGGATGTGGGGATTTCCTGGTACAGTGCACAGACAACAAAGACTTCGCATTCAGGGACCCCAATCCTTGGCCTGTAGGGCTTTTAGCAGGCTCAATCAAGGAGGCAAAGTGGCCTTGGGAACCTTGGCTCCAGCTCTGCATTTGTTATTTTAGGGATAAGCAAGTCTCCCCCAGCGCGATAAGGAGGCAGCAGCTCAACTCTTGTGGTTAACCACTTAAGCAACCGGCCTTGGTGGGTTTTGCCAGAGCTCTGCAGGAGACCAAGTCCTTTCCTGGAAAATCAGCTTACATGAGCTCTGTACTGGGAAAACCTACCCTTATATCATCAGAGATCTTGATAGGAAAAACCTCAGTGAAGGGTCGAAATTAACCGAAGGAACATTGAAAGATGGAAGGCACAGAGCAATAAAGATGGTTTTCCATGCAGCTCAGTGTAAAGGAGAGCAGAGAAATGAAGCAGTGACTAGAAGCAGGGACAGAGTCAAGAAAGTGCTTTTGAGATGAGGTGGCTTAGGGCTGGGGTGTGCCTTGGTTGGTACAGTGCCTGCCCAGCATGCATAAAGTGCTTGGTCCAATTCCTAGCACCTCGTAAATCAGGCATGGTGTTTATGCTTGTAATCTCAGCATTTGGAAGCATACGAGGATCAGAAGTTCTAGGTCTTCTTCCACTACATAGCAAGTTCTGGGCAGCCTGGGCTACACGAGACAAGAGAGGCACTGAGACACAGACTAGGGGGCAGAAACAAAAGGACAAGGAGAGACAGAGACAGCAAGAGAACATTCTAGAAGATGTTGATATGCTGCTCAAAACGACACATCAAAAAGGGATCATCAACCATATGTGACGGTACATGCTTTTAATCCCAGCACGTGGTGGGCGGAGACAGGGGGGTCTCTGTTAGTTCGAGGCCAGCCTGTCCTACAAAGGGAGTTCTAGGGCGTCCAGAGCTGTATATGCACAGGGACCCTGTCTCAAAACCAAAACCAAACCAAAAAGAGATCATCAAGGAAATCAAGTCCTCTGTTTCCATACTGGGATAAAAAGTTGTGCCATAGCGTTGGAATAGAAGGAAGGGACTTAGCTGATATGTCTGTAGCTTTGTGGTACAGAAATGAAGGTATCCAAATGTGCTACAGCTTCTCAGTGAAGGGGAGTCCAGAGATTCCTCTCACCAAGGACTATAAAGGGACCCTCTGCTCTGAGCGCTCTGTATGATCCAAAGCAAACCTGTTCTCCCTTTATTCTTCTACAGATTACAGTTTAATTTGCTTCTTTTTTTAAATTTATTTTTTATTGAATATTTTATTTACATTTCAGATGCCATCCCCTTTCCCCATTTCCCCTCCTTAGAAAACCCCTATCCCATGCCCCCTTCTCCTTTTTGCTTTTATGCAATTTTTTAAATGTTAACCAAAGGCTTTATAAGTTTGGTAATGCTCAATATCAATCAGAAGTGTAACCTAATACCCAACCTAGATATATCAACTATCTTTGACTGGCGGAGACATGTGAACATCTGCCTCCATGTCTGGCCCCACTCTATCTCTCTCTCACATCACCTAGCTCCTCTTTTCCTTCTCCTCCTCCTCTCCGTACTCCTCCCACTTTAGCTCCTCCTACATATCACCCTTCCTGTTAAAATAAAACTTTTCTCTCAAAATACAGTTAGAGCATAACTATACCAATTTATGTCAGTAAGGTGCAAGATAGACCTAATACCCAGTCCATCATTTTGTTGACTAAGCAAAACCTCTGTCATCTCTCCTAAATAAAAGACTTAGTTCTGAACCTGGCTGTTTTTTCTTGGCTTTAGAATGAATGTCAGCTGAAAACCATCCTCTCAAATCTTTTCTCTCAAAGTAAATAGCAAGGATTGGCTATGAGACTATAAGTTTTCAACCCCATCAGAAATCCAGAATGACTGAGTTAACTGAAATTATGGGAAGCACAAAGCATAGCTTCTAAAACTTAGCCAGTTTATAGATATCGCTGAACACCTGGACAGTCCCTATACTAGAAAACGTTGGAGCATCTGATCTTCAGCCTTCTGGCCCAGGATCTTCTGACAGACCTTAGTGTTGCAGAATTATTAAGGGCTGATTACTCTGTCTAGGCAGATATAATCAGTCGACTATTCTGCAAGTGTGTCCTTTTCTGGACAGTAATTTGTCTGTAGATGGAAAGAGGCAATTCTTGCCTGGTGGCTGTCTCACCACAACTGGAGTAACTCCAAGGATGCTCAATTTCTTCTTAGAATTCAAGACAGGAAGCTATCAGGAGCAGACAGGTCTCTAATCAAAATGAACATTAATACAGAAATGTTTGTAACGTCAATTCTGTGGACTTCTGAAGTTTTGAAAACCAACTATCCATGTAAGGCAATCTGGACTGTTGTCTGTTAACTCCTCTCAGCTATTAAGTTTTGAAAACCAACTATCCATGTAAGGCAATCTGGACTGTTGTCTGTTAATGCTTCTCAGCTATTTCTAAATAAAATATAGAAAACACCCTAACAATAAACTCCAAGCCATGAATTTGCTATAGTCCCTTAACTCACAGGCTAACCATCTCAAATCAGTTGAAAAAGTTAAAGAAGGACTGGGTCTAAGCCTTGTATTCCTAAATGTGTTATATAGGTGCAATGCCTATGAGAGTAACAATATTCATCTCACTTTTATATTAATAAGAAGCTCGTACCAATGAAAACCTTAAATTTGAAATCAAAGTAAATTTTGTACCATTTAAGAAATTATAACTTCATCTTAATAACAATTATACATATTTCTACCAGTAGGTTATGGCTATGCAATAAATACTAGCTAGTCCTCCCTGTTCCAACAAAACCACTACTTTTCCCTAGAAAGACAGCCCAATATTAACCACCTTAGTCCCCAAGCCCAGGGAATAAGGGTGCTGACCCATCATTAACTTCTTCAAGATGATTATGGGTGTTGAGATATTAGAAGAGGGGTGGGGATAAGAGTAAATTGATAAGCCTCTGACACTGTGTCTTCACTGCATCCAGCTGGAATTCCAGGACATCAGAGGTTCAAGCAGGTCGGCTCAGCTTGCTTGATGAGTAGATACACCAAGGTTATGTATTCTGCAATATACAATTCTCAAAACAAATTTTAGTATCAAGATAATTTTTTATTTGAATTCTGGAATCTAGTCTTCTGGAGGCCTGCCTCTGTCGTGTCTAATCCATATAATTCTGGGAGTTTCTATGAGGGTGTACTCCCACCATCCTCCCATTTTCACCTTCCTGCTCTCAGATTTCCCAACATTAGGGAATCCAAACTTTCAGGCACCAAGGCCCTCCACTTCCATTGTTGCCTAACCTCTTACCCCATCCCCCCTCCTCCAATTACTATGAGGGTGTGCTCCCAACATCCTCTCATTCCTGCCTCCCTGCTCTTGCAATTCCCCAACACTAGGAAATTCAAACTTTCAGGTATCAAGGCTGTCCACTCCCACTTATGCCTGTCAAGGCCACCCTCAACTACCTATACAAGTGGAGCCATGAGTCCCCTCCCTTTGTGTTCTCGGGCTGGAGATTTTAGAATGGCTACTCCAGCTCGTTTCTTAGGACCATTTGCTTGAAAAATTGTTTTCCAGCCTTTTACTCTAAGGTAGAGTCTGTCTTTGCACTGAGGTGGGTTTCCTGTATGCAGCAAAATGCTGGGTCCTGTTTATGTATCCAGTCCATTAGCCTGTGTCTTTTAATTGGGGGATTGAGTCCATTGATGTTAAGAGATATTAAGGAACAGTGATTGTTGCTTCCTATTATTTTTATTATTAGAGGTGAAATTATCTTTGTATGGCTATCTTCTTTTGGATTTGTTGGAAGAGGATTACTTTCTTGCTCTTTCTAGGATATAATTTCCTTCCTTGTATTGGAGCTTTCCTGCTATTATCCTTTGTAATGCTGGTTTTGTGGAAAGATATTGTATAAATTTGGTTTTGTCATGGAATATCTTGGTTTCTCCATCTATGGTAATTGAGAGTTTTGCCCAGGTAGTAGCCTGGGCTGGCATTTGTGTTCTCTTAGGGTCTGTATGACATCCGTCCAGCATCTTCTAGCTTTTATAGTATCTGGTGAGAAGTCTGGTGTAATTCTAATAGGTCTGCCTTTATATGTTACTTGGCCTTTTTCCCTTACTGCATTTAATATTCTTTCTTTGTTTTGTGCACTTGGTGTTTTGATTATTATGTGGCAAGAGGTATTTCTTTTCTGGTCTAGTCTATTTGGCATTCTATAGGCTTCTTGTACGTTTATGGGCATCTCATTCTTTAGATTAGGGAAGTTTTCTTCTATAATTTTGTTAAAGATATTTATTGGCCTTTAAGTTGGGAATCTTCACTCTCATCTATACCTATTATCCTTAGGTTTGGTCTCCTCATTGTGTTCTGAATTTCCTGGATACTTTGTGTTAAGAACTTTTTGCATTTTGCATTTTCTTTGACAGTTGTGTCAATATTTTCTATGGTATCTTCTGCACCTGAGATTCTCTCTTCTATCTCTTGTATTCTGTTGGTGATGCTTGTGTCTATGACTCCTGATTTCTTTCCTAGGTTTTCTATCTCCAGGGTAGTCTCCCTTTGTGATTTCTTGATTGTTTCTACTTCCATTTTTATGTCCTGGATGGTTTTGTTCAACTCCTTCACCTGTTTGGTTGTGTTCTCTTGTAATTCTTTAAGGGATTTTTGTGTTTCCACTTTAAGGGCTTCTACCTGTTTACCTGTGTTCTCCTCAAATTCTTTGAGAGTGTTATTTATGTCCTTCTTAAAGTCCTCTATCATCATCATAAGAAGTGATTTTAAATCTGAATCTTGCTTTCCTAGTAATATGGGGAATTCGGGACTTTCTTGTGTGGGAGAACTAGGTTCTAATGATGCCAAGTACCCTGGGTTGCTGATGCTTATGTTCTTGTGCTTGCCTTTTGCCATCTGTATCTCCTTAGTGCTACCTGCCCTGTCTATGACTGGAGCCCTGTCTTTCCTATTATCTTAGTTGTATCAGAACTGTGTGGGGTGGGTGTAACTACTGGAGTAAGAGCTGGGGCCCAAAATCTGCTCAGTGCTCAGGCGCAGACAGGATACTGCCCAGGTTAGAGCTCTGGGAGCCCTGCTTCCTCTGGGTTCTTAGAGACTGGGGGCAGAGTTGCTGCCCAAGATCTGCTCAGTGCTCTGGCCCAGACAGGAAGGAACCAGTGTTCCGGGCCAGGAGTGACTTCCTGGGTCCTTGTGGGTCCCAGTTACTCCCTGTTTGGGGCATACATTGCTGTTTGCTTACCTAAGATACTGCCTGGGTTAGAGTTCCTGGGAGCCTTGCTTCCTCTGGGCTCTGTGTGATTGGAGGCAGAACTGCTGTCCAGATCTGCTCAGTTCCTGGGCCCAGACCAGAAGGAGTTAATTTGCTTCTTGCTTGTCTGTACCCCTTTCTAAATGAGAAGTTATTTGAGATTAGAGGTTTAGCTTGTATATGATAGTATGTGTATCTATGTATATGTATATGTGTATGTGTATGTATATGTGTATATGATTATGTATATGAGCATATATATGTATATATGACATATAATGTATAATGTGTGTATATGACATACATATGCATATGTGTATGGTATATGTGTATATGTATGATGTGTATGTTATGTATCTATGTATGTATATATAAATATATGTGAATATGCACATCGAGGCACACACACACACGTGTGTGTGTGTGTGTGTGTGTGTGCATGTATGTGTGTACCTGCATGTGTAACATTGAGGGCTATACAGATGCTCACTAACTATCTCATAAGTGATCAAACTGTCTACCACTAGGTAGGAGGGGCAAGGAAAATTAGCTTTTTTACTTTTACTTTTTAAAAAATATCATCTAAATGTCAATAACAAGCATATGTTGCCATAACAGTAGAGGGAGCAAATGGCTTTAAAATCAGTGGAACAAATCCAGAGATTTGTTCAGGTTTCAACTAAAAAGAAAAGTATAATGATATGAAAGATGTTAGGGTATAAGTGAAGATAAAAATGTATGTCATGTGTTATAGAAGTGGTTAGAGTCAGAGAAAAATAAGAAACATGAGGAGTAAGAAAAAGAAAATAAATTTTGGATATTTCATTAGAGAATTGATTAGGTGGCCCTCTGATCCACCCTGTTCCAGAGACAGCTGGATCTTCTCAAGCAGTGCTCGTCGCATCCCTAAGACATGATGGTGTCTTAGGCCCAAGTGGATAAATTTAGCTGTATTGAGAACCTGGTTACCAGGGTTGTCTTCAACTCTGGCCAAGTGGGTATTGTTCCCATCAGTGACCCCTCCGCTGACCTCAACTGTATGGTCTACATGTTCCAGCAAGAAAGACAGCACAGTCAAGGATGAGAAGAGGAAACTTGTCATCAACAAGAAAGCCATCTCCACCTTTCAGAAGCAAGATCCCACCAAGATAAAAAGGTGATGCTGGTGCCGAGTGTGTTATGGAAATTACTGGTGTCTTCTCCACCATAGAGGATGCCAGAGCCTCTTGGAAGGGTTGAGCCAAATGGATCATCATTTCCTCCTCTTCTGCCGATATTTGTGATGACTGTAGAACACCAAAAGTGACAGTTAAAGACTGTCAGCAATATCTCCTGCACTACCAAATGTTTAGCCCCGCTACCAAGGTCATCTGCTACAACTTGATCATCATCAAAGGGCTTGTGACCACAGTCCAGGCTATCACTGCCACCTAGAAGGCTACAATCTCTGGGAAATTGTACTGTGATGGCCATGGGGCGGCAAAGGATACCATCTCTGCTCCAGTGCTACCAAGACTGTGGTCAAGATCATGCCGGAGCTGAGCAGGAAGTTCACTGGCATGGCTTTCTCTGTTTCTATCCCCAATGTGTGCTTCACAGATATAGTATTTCTCCTGGAGAAAGATGCCAAGAACAGTGACATCAAGAAAGTGGTGGTGCAGGCATTGGTGGCAGCGGGGGTGGAGGTGGGGTAGCTCTGTTTCTTTCTAAATCATATCTGAGGACCAAGCTATCTCTGGACTCCCACTTCCTTCCTCCATGGACTTGACAATCAAGTATTTCTGCTGAAATGGACAGATCAACCCCTGCAAAACTAGAGTAGAAAGCCTTCATGAATAAAGACCACACCACATTTAAACTCTAAATAAGTCATACCAAAAAGCTTTGGAAAATTATTAGTTAATATTTGAGGATGATGGGTAAAAATCAATAAATGAACAAAAGGACAGGGAAAATGTGGAATATTTTTTGAAGAATCAAATATATAATAATAGCAGAGGTGGTTCAGGGGATCAAGACTGTGGGGCAGCTGGAATACAGTTACCAACCCATGTACAAACAATAGACTCCAAAGAACTGGATTGACAGAAAACCACACACACACACACACACACACACATACATACACACACACATTATAGACAAAGGAGTAACACAGAAGAGGGAGTAATATTGATACTAACATTAACATATTCTGTAAAACAGTCAATACAATTACATTTGAACATTCACACTACATAAATGTCTTAGCAAATGAGATTACAGATTTGCTTGCTCGAAAAACAAATGTGAAATTGTATTATTTTTAAAATATCTAGGGCATTATATTGACAGCAATATCCATCTCAAATGTTTAGGAAACTATTGTCTATAAAGAAATAGGCAGGACCTGCTGGATTCCCACACCTGGGGGGGGGGAATGAGCAATAAACAGAAAATCAACATTTCCCTTCATGTTCTCCTGTGAATTAAAGGGGACTGGCAATACTGGAGAGTTGGCTCACAGTTAGGACCTCATATTGTTCTTGCAGAGGCCAGAGTTCAGTTCCTAGCACCTATATCAGATGGCTAGGGACAAACTTTAATTCCTATTAAAGTTTGGAATTTAATTCCTATTAAAGTTTGGAATACAGGGAATCCTGTACCTTCTTCTGACCTCCCTGGGCAATTGAACTTATATCTGTATATAAGTTTAACACACACACACACACACACACACACACACACACACACGTAATTTAAAAATAAAAACAACTTTTGTAAAAATCAAAGGGATAGGCTTGATAGTTCCAGGCAAGTGTCAGGATAACTGTTTGTAGCCTCAGACTTTCTTACTTGCCTGAAGACTCTCTTGTGGGACCAGAGCCTACTTAAACACAGCTTTAGCCAAAATAAATGGCCCTTCAGCTCCTGAGCTTGTAAATGAGGCACATCTGTGCTGCCTGAACCCAGACCACTCTCCTCCTACCCTTTGTGTAAAGAGTCTGCGAGGTAAAAGGAGGACCTAAGTCACTGCTAGGATCTGGTCTGCAGGATGAAGAGAAGAAGTCTGAAGTGCGTTGTGACCTGCTAATACTCTTTCACAGCTAACCAAGTGATCACTGATTAAAAATAGCATTGAACGTGTATTGGGCATCTATTTCGGGCCTCATTTTATTTGGAATGCAAATCCTGTTGGAAGCCAGAGCGGCATAAGCAGCAGCTGGAAATCGACTCAGAACGTTCCAGCCAATTCACGTCGAGCCCAGTTGGCAGAATTAATACCATTCTGCCGTCTCAGCGATGGAGAGGTGGTTAATTATGCCCCACTGCCCAGCGGTTTCTATTATGGACACATCTGGACTGAAAGACTCATTTGAAATCTCCAATCTCTCAGCTTCCTGGAGCCTAAACCAAGTTGGGGAGTTGATTTGTGATGAGGAGAGAGGAGGGGGGCGTGTGTAAACAAACAGCTTTGCCCATGGGGCCAGAGAAGCTGTTTCAAAGGCCCTTTTATGGCCCCAGTGCTGACTTCCATCAGCGTTGCAGACCAATTCCTAACACACCGTGTCTGGACAGGTTGCGCTGTAAATAATAAATAAAACACTTGCGTTCATGCCTGCACCTCCGGGTGAGGGAGTTTAGTTTCTACGGTGCCCTCTGCTACTGCAGGCTGTGATATTTTCATCTCTCCTAAAGGAAGGTAGGCTGAGACCTTGTCTGCTTTGAACAAAAAGCCTTTCAAGAAATGTCTATACCCTGGGTCAAGACACGAAGCCGTCCGTTATAAGAAAAACACCCTCCGAGTGACGGCTGCCTCCTGGCTTGGCAGCAGGAACCATTCCATGAGGAAATCTCTGTTGGAGGTGCCATCTTTGAGGGGAAAATTTAAAAAGATCATCACTCAAACCCAGGGTGGCCATGGAAATCCTCCAGGGCTTTAATTTTAGCAACTGGACCACTTTCTTCTTTCCATTTATATTCTCTGTTGTACATATTGAGGAAGTTAGGTTTTGATAATGTAAAAATGTATGACGATCACATCAGAATAATCAGCATTTCCCTCTCTTTAAAGATTTATCAGCCTTTTATGTTGGGAAGCTTCAAAAGCATACATTGTGAACTACGTATTTGTTTACCCATTGTCAACTCTCTCCGTTTATGAAATCAACTCCTAGGTCTCACATCCGAGTGAGCATGCTGTGCCTGGCTTGTCTCACCAAGTACAAGCAAGCTCACTTTCTCTCCCACTTGGACTTCAATAGCTCAAGTCTCCAATCTCCCTTTGCCCCTGTTTGTTCCTGAAAGGAAGCTAGAGTCCCACCAGTGAGAGCCTAGAGCTGGGACCCTGGGCCAGGCTCAGTGGATGCGTTACAGTTCTCCTCCCTGGTGGTATGTGGAGACGGAGAAGCCATTCCCTCCCTCTCCAGCCTTCCTCAAACTGCCTGGTGACTAATAGTCATGCCTAGTCCATTTCTTTATGCCAAACCCTGCAAGGCTTCATCCTCAATAAAGTATAAGTGTCTTGAGAGGCAGTAATCATGTCTTCGCAGTCCCCTGAAACTGACAGAAGTTCTGTTTCCAAACTTACTCTCACATCGACTCACTGTTTCCTCTGATAGAGGGAGAAAAGTTGCTACAGAGAGTGAAAAGTGACTGCCCCAAAGAAAGGCGGTACAATTAAAGTTACTAAAAATAAACACTGCTAGAGACCCTGTCAATAATTTTTGCTGGGAATAAGTCTTGCTTAGTCTATCATAATTTGCATAAACTATTTGGTTGGTGGGTAAACTTTATAGAAATCAACTTTAGTAAGATGTGGGAAGTCAATCAGTTAATTTGAAAATTAGAGAGAGCTTAATTGTGTGTGTGTATGTGTGTGTGTGTGTGTGACAGAGAGAGATAGAGATAGAGATAGAGATCGATAGAGATAGAGATAGAGATAGATAGATAGAGAGAGAGAGAGAGAGAGAGAGACTAACTATGTAGCTCTGGCTGTCCTGAAACCCACTCACTACATAGACTAGGTTAGCTTCAAACTCAGAGACCTACCTGCCTCTGCCCACCAAGTGCTGGGATTAAAGGTGTGCCTCACCACATTCAGTTATAAGCTTCGTTTTTAAAGACCTTCTAAACTGCTAGAAGACATGGTACATTGCTCAACTCTTCCCCCAAGGAAGCACTTAACCAGTCTGAATGCATCTCTTACACTAGTTCAGGACAGAGCATCTTGGCCTTATGTAGGTGTTGGAACTAAAGTACGTTGGATGCTTATCCTAACTCTAAGGTTCTGGTCATTTGTTAATTATCTCATGAACATACACAACTCTGGCCACAGGAGCTGATCTCTGTGGTAGCACAATATCTAAAACAAAAATATGGGTGCACTCAACTACCAGATCAGAGAGACTGACCACAACTCCTTTCACCTCTTTATAGCATCAGGAAACCAAGGAGGAGAGCACCTGGCCTGGACTTCAAAGATAACTTCAAAGGCACGATCCATCTACCCTGGATCCAAGTCTCAGAAACAGCCTTTCTCTGAGCAGCATGAAGTCTCAGGTTAGCAGGTAGTAGCTCCAAGAAGCACCTCCCACACTAGGCTCTCCTAGAAGCAGTATTCCAAGTATGTTACTTCCCCCCTGTGCTAGAGGGCCAAGCCAAGGCAAAGATAGAAGGCTGGAGGGAACCAGATTTGGGGATTTAGATTCTAGGATTGTTCAACACCAAGCACAAGGACAGAATCCTAAAGGAAGAAATGGGTATTATGCAAAGAGTGAGTGCTTTGGACCCAGAAATTTGCATTCAAACTCCAGGTAGGCTGCAAGTTCTTCCCCCATGTACTTAGGTTTTCTGAGCCTTGGTTGTCCCATGAATAATTGCATGAGAATTAAATTAGACAAGATATGGAGAGGAAAACAAAAGATGCATTCAGTGTAACTGTGAGCTATCCCACTCCCTCCGTGGAGGATTCCTTGGTTCTCTGCCCAGTTACAGATTAGAATCACCTGAGGTGTTTGCAGCCTATCTCTCCGGAACTAGCTTCCCTTTCCTGCAGATTCTGATGTGATTATCCAGGATGAGACTCAGACCTCGATACTCTAGATATTCTTTTTTAAGTCTTGCCCATAGAAATAGTCCCTGCCCAAATACATCAAAATGATAGCCTCTTTGGACTTGGAATTTTATATTAGCATTTAGGCACATATTTTACTTCTCTGGGACTTAATTTATTACTAAAAAGAGGAGTGGTGTTCTGGTTGTTTAGAATATTTGCTAATTATATTTGCAAGGTTTCTAAAATGATAACTGAAAGTTAGTAGCTGCTCAACAACCATTCCCTCCATGCACTCTGCCCATTTCTTATTATTAGTCAGGAAACACACATACGCCAAGATATTGACAATATAAATAAGGGTGATAGATAAAAGATGCCAGGATTGTTATCTTTTATATAAAAATATCTACTAACTGCCTCCTCCAAAACTGCCCCACCTGTCAACTATAACATAGGTTTAAATTCTAGGATAGAGGTAGAAACTTTATTATATACATACCCAATTCCTTTTTCTCACACTCAGGGCAGACATCACTAATCAATTACAACACTCTCTCCTATTGATCTCACATGAAGGCTCCAAAGTTCTATACCCCACAGACATCTACTAATAATAATCCATAGCATATGTTCAAAACAAATTGTCCATCCTTATCATACATCATGGGCAGCCTTAAGCCTGCAAAGTGAGGCTGAATTTAGAGTAGATGGAGAGTGATTAGCCAAAGATGAAGGCAGACCCTGAGGGTGCCACAGTTCTGGGTAATCTGATCTATCCTAAGAGAAGACTTTGTGCTTTCTAATGAGTGGGGGCAGTGCTAAGGGGTTGAATAAAATGCCAATGTGAAATAGAAGAGCCAGTGCCTACCGACCATGGCTTCTAGGAAGGACAATCAAAATGTTTCCAGAAGACAGATGATTTCTCTGACTTAAGAAACATAGTACTGACTGCTGTAGCTTCCCTCTCCTAACGTGATGGACAGACTCTAATGAGCAAACCCCATGATGCTCAAGTCAGTGGCTGAAAACTGACATTGGTACCTAAAGGTTTATCACAGCTGAGACCTCATGAGCATCAAAGATAGCCGGGGTCCTCACCTACTGTGTTGGCTGCATCAAATCCTTCAGCTGGTAGAGATTGTTGCTCTAAATCCTTATTATTGATTTCCCCCTTTGCTGGCCATAAGCATGTTCACTCTTTAAAAGGTAGCAGCCTCTGCAGGCCAAGTCCTGGTGTGTCTGGGCTGCTTCCATAGCAGGAGTGGGATAGCCTGCTGGTAGCCCTTTGGTGAAAAGATTTTTCATCGGGAACCTTAAATAAAATTGTAACACTGTACTCAACTTCATTTCTTTTTGTTGGCTTTTGTTTCTTGGTCAATTGGTTGGGTTTTTTTGGTTATGTATTTTGTTTGTTTGTTGTTTGTTTTTGTTTTGTTTTTTGTGGTTTTTTTGTGTGTTTTTTTGGGGGGGTTGTTTTTGTTTTGTTTGGGTTTTTTTTGGTTTTTTGTTTGTTTGTTTGTTTTTGTTTTTTGTTTTGAGACAGGGTTTCTCTGTGTAGCTCTGGCTGTCCTGGAACTTGCTCTGTAGATCAGGCTGGCCTCAAACTCATAGAGATCGCCCCTCGCTTGGTCCTTTTGGCTGGGACAGACACCAAGCTGGTCTGCTTCCGTGAAGCCACCATATCCTGAGACATCCTAGAGGAGCCACTGCACTCAGAGCAGTGGGTTAAGAACCTTTTCCCATCACCCTACACCCCAGAACTAGAACTGGGAGCCTGGGGTGCTCAGGACCCATCAGCCACCCAAACCCTCCCCCTCCAGAATACCACTTCCTTTCTGCACCTTGCTTGGTCCTTTTGGTTGGGGCAGACACCTAGCTGATCTGCTCCAGAGAAGACACCATATCCTGAGACATCCTAGAGGAGCCACTGCACTAAGAGCAGCAGAATTTCAGGATCCCAGAGGCAGCCTGAGTCCCAGTAGTTCTTCCACCCATGAGCTCAGGATCACAGGGACATCTGGACTCTGAGGATCTGACACAAGGAAGATAACTGGAAAAACAGGCTCCAGTCAGAGACAGTGAATGCAGGAAGCACTAGAGTTAATCAGATGGTGAAAGGCAAGCACAAGGACATAGGCAACAGAAACCAAAGTTACCTGGCATCATCAGAACCCATTTCTCCCACCACAACAAGCCCTGGACACCCCCATCACACCAGAAAAGCAGGATTCAGAATTAAAATCACTTATCATGATGATGATAGAGGACTTTAAGAAGGACATAAAGAAGTACAAGAGAACACAGGTAAACAGGTAGAAACCCTTAAAAAGGAAACACAAAAATCCCTTAAAGAATTGCAAGAAAACACAACCAAACAGGTGAAGGAATTAAACAAAACCATCCAGGACATAAAAATGGAAGTAAAAACAATAAAGAAAGCTCAAAGGGAGACTACCCTGGAGATAAAAAACCTAGGAAAGAGGTCAAGAGTCATAGACACAAGCATCACCAACAGAATACAAGAAATAGAAGAGAGACTCTCATGTGCTGAAGATACCATGGAAAACATTGACACAACTGTCAAAGAAAATGCAAAAAGCTCCTAACATAAAACATCCAGGAAATCCAGGACACAATGAGAAGACCAAACCTAAGGATAATAGGTATAGATGAGAGTAAAGATTTCCAACTTAAAGGGCCAGTAAACATCTTCAACAAAATTATAGAGGAAAACTTCCCTAACCTAAAGAAAAAGATGTCCATGAAATTACAAGAAGCCTACTGAACTCCAAATAGACTAGACCAGAAAAGAAATACCTCCTGCCACATAATAATCAAAACACCAAATGCACAAAACAAACATAAAATACTAAAAGCAGTAACAAAAAAGGTCAAGTAACACATAAAGGCAGACCCATCAGAATTACACCAGACTTCTCACCAGAGACTATAAAAGCCAGAAGATCCTGGACTGATATCATACAGACCCTAAGATATCACAAATGCCAGCCCACACTACTATACCCAGCAGAACTCTCAATCACTATAGATGGAGAAACCAAGATATTCCATGACAAAACCAAATTTACACAATATCTTCCCACAAATCCAGCACTTCAAAGGATAACTGATGGAAAACTCCAACACAAAAAGGGAAATGACAACCTAGAAAAAGCAAGGAAGTAATCTTCCAACAACCCCAAAAGAAGATAGCTACACAAATATAATCCCACCTCTAATAACAAAAAATAACAGGAAGCAACAATCATTTTTCCTTAATATCTTTTAACATCAATGGACTCAATTCTCCAATAAAAAGACATAGACTATCAGATTGAATATATAAACAGGATCCAGAATTTTGCTGCATACAGGAAATGCACCTCAGTGACAAAGACAGATACTACCTCAGAGTAAAGGAATAAAAAACATTTTTTCCAAGCAAATGGTCCCAAGAAACAAGCTGGAGTAGCGATTCTAATATCAAATAAAATTGACTTTCAACCAAAAGTAATCAAAAAAGATAAGGAAGGACACTTCATACTCATCAAAGGAAAAATCTACCAAGATGAACTCTCAATTCTGAACATCTATGCTCCAAATGCAAGGGCACCCATATACATAAAAGAAACTTTACTAAAGCTCAAAGCACATATTGCACCTCACACAATAATAGTGGGGGATTTCAACACCCCACTCTCAGCAATGGACAGATCATGGAAACAGAAACTAAACAGAGATACAATGAAATTAACAAAATTTAAATTAATTAATTAAATTAAGTTATGAACCAAATGAATTTAATAAATATTTATAGAACATTTCATTCTAAAACAAAAAGAATATACCTTTTTCTCAGCACATTATGGTACCTTCTTAAAATAGACCATATAATTGGTCACAAAACAGTCCTCAACAGATAAAAAAAGATTGAAATAATTCCTTGCACCCTATCAGATCGCCATGGACTAAGGCTGGTCTTTAATAATGACAAAAACAATGGAAAGGCCACATACACGTGGAAACTGAACAACACTCTACTCAATAATGACTTGGTCAAGGAAGAAATAAAGAAAAAAATTAAAGACTTTTTAGAATTTAATGAAAATGAGGACACATCATACCAAAATTTGTGGGATTCCATGAAAGCAGTGCTAAGAGGAAAAGATCTTTACCAGTCCTACATCCGGTAGAGCATTAATATCCAATATATACAAAGAACTCAAGAAATTAGACTCCAGACAACCAAATAACCCTATTAAAAAAATGGGATACAGAGCTAAACAAAGAATTCTCATCTGAAGAATCTTGAATGAACCAGAAGCACGTAAAGAAATGTTCAACATCCTTAGTCATCAGGGAAATGAGTATCAAAACAATCCTGAGATTCCACCTCACACCAGTCAGAATGGCTAAGATCAAAAACTCAGGTGATAGTAGATGCTAGCAAGGATGTGGAGAAAGAGGAACACTCCTCCATTGTTGGTGGGGTTGCAAGCTGGTACAACCACTCTGGAACTCAGTCTGGTGGTTCCTCAGAAAATTGGACATAGCATTACCTGAGGACCCAGCTATACCACTCCTTGGCATATACCCAAAAGATGATCCAACATATAATAAGGACATATGCTCCACTATGTTCATAGCAGCCTTATTTATAATAGCCAGAAGCTGGAAAGAACCCAGTTGTCCCTCAACAGAGGAATGGATACAAAAAATGTGGTACATTTACACAACGGAATATTACTCAGCTATAAAAAACAATGAATTCAAGAAATTCTTAGGTAAATGGATGGAACTAGAAAATATCATCCTGAGTGAGTTAACCCAATCACAAAAGAACACACATGGTATTCACTCACTGATCATTGGATCTTAGCCCAGAAGCTTGAAATATTCAAGATTCAACTCACAGACCACATGAAGGTCATGAAGAAGAAAAACCAAGTGTGGATGCTTCAGTCCTTCTTAAAAGGAGTAGCAAAATACTCAAGGGAGCAACTATGGAGACAAAGTGTGGGACAGAAATTGAAGGAGGGACCATCTGGAGACCATTCCTCCTGGGTATCCATCCCATATGCAGTCACCAAAGGTAGATGCTGATGTGGATGTCAGAAAGTGCATGCTGACAGGAGCCTGATTAGCTGTCTCCTTAGAGGTCTGCCAGAGTCTGACATATTCAGAGGCAGACCTCACAGCTAACCATTGATCTGATCAAAGGGTTCCCAATGGAGGAGTTAGAGAGAAGACTGAAGGAGCCGAAAGGGTTTGAGGCCCCATGAGGAGAGCAACAACACCAACTAACCAGCGCTCCCCAGGGTCTAAACCACCAGCCTGGGAGCACATAGGGAGGGATCCATGACTCCAGTTGAATATGCAGGGGAGGATGACCTTATCGGGCATAGGTGGGAGAGGAGACCCTTGGTCCCATGAAGGCTGAACACCGAGTGTATGGGGGGGAATTCAAAGGTGGAGAGGTGGGAGTGGGGGGATTGCTGGGGGCACATCCTCATAGAAGCAGGAAAAGGGAGAATGAGATGGAGGTTCCTGGGCAGGGATCGGGGGAGAAATGGGGTAAGGGGATAACATCTGAAATGTAAATAAAATATCCATTTAAAAAAAAAAACTCATAGAGATCCACCTGCCTCTGCTTCCTGAGTGCTGGAATTAAAGACATGGTTTATTCCTTATCTTTTCAAGACCAGGAAAATGGTTTTCTGCTGTCTTCTTTGTTTCTTTGTTTGTGACTATGTCTTGTTTTGTTTTGGGTAAAAAATTCAAAAATGGGAGCTAGGAAATAAAACTGCAGATTAATCTGGAGGGTTGACTTTGTTCTGGGTTTTTTCATACTGTCACTTCATTACTCCAGCAGTAAGAAGCCAGGACAGAAGCTCAAATCTCAAGCAGCTGAGCGGCTGGCGGCCTGATGAGGCAGTTCGAAGATCTGAGCACCAATGCAGAGCCAGAAGCAGGTAAAACACAGCAGGTGTGGGGAGGGTGGGAATGGGATGGGAAGGTGGTAGGAGGGAGAAAAAGAGATGCGGTTGGGAGATGGAGTAAATGTGTAACAATATTGAAGAAAAAAAATAACTAAAGTTGTCATGTCCAGAAAAGACTTTTAGAAACATTGGAGAAAAATCAAGAAAGAAAGAAAGAAAGAAAGAAAGAAAGAAAGAAAGAAAGAAAG
>JADRCG010010420.1:2103110-2132615 GCA_019844195.1 Rhabdomys dilectus | reverse complement strand
AAGGAAGGAAGGAAGGAAGGAAGGAAGGAAGGAAGGAAGGAAGGAAGGAAGGAAGGAAGGAAGGAAGGAAGGAAAGAAAGAAAGAGAAAGGAAGAACAACTGAGGAGTTGAACTGGAATTGAGTTATGAGTAAGGACTCCTGTCATAGATAGATAGATAGATAGATAGATAGATAGATAGATAGATAGATAGATAGATAGATAGATAGATAGATAGATAGATACAAACATACATACATACATACATAGATACACACATAGATACATACATAGATACATACATAGATACATACATAGACACATATATAGATACATACATAGATACGTTCATAGATACATACATAGACACATATATAGATACATACATAGATACATACATAGATACATAGATGATAGATACATAGATACATAGATACATAGAGAGATATACAGAGAGATACATGTGTGTATGTATTATGTACTTAAGCAGATAAATACACAAATAGGTATAGGTGCATGTATGTGCACCTGTATACATATAAATGAGATGAAACTGTTTGGACTTAACAAAAGCACACAGAGACCCCAGACTTTGATTTCTAAATGCTATCCTTTATTAAAAGGAAGCAGAAACTTGCAGGGCAAATGACTTGCTCTGGAGGACTGTACAAAGTGAACCCGGGAACATCTTATGCCTGAAAGAAAGAAAGCACTCCGTGGACAAAGAGGATACATCAAGAGAACAAAGGCTTCAGCATAAAAGACATCAAAAATAATGAGAGTAATGGGTTACAATTCTTGAGTAAACTCAGACCCCGTATGTCTATCCATGTTAATGTAAATAAGTGAATGAATAATTGAAGGAGAAGACTAACTCTCATTATAGTACAATGTCATCCAATAAAAATAGAAGACACTATGGGACTGGACACTCATCATTTAGCAAACAATGTAAAGGCGGCTAATTCTGTCAGTGAAGGCTAAAGTCAGTACTTGGGAGTCTGATAAGGAACTGTAGGGTTTTGCCTCAGACTGTGTCTCCACCAAACACTAATCAATTGCAACAGAGAAAGTGCTGCAGTTAAGGCAGAGGGCCCAAGAGCATCAGCATGCACCTCCAGATGTGAGGCTCTACGCAGAGAGCATTTCCACAAGACTCACAGCCAGGAATGCAAAACCTTGGTCTGATTGTAAGAAAATAAGGCCAAACCGGAGGTCACCATGTAAGGTGTGCAGCTGCCAAGCACCGGGCAAACAGGGGTGGACAGTGGCTGCAGCTGTGTGAAGAGACCTGAGGCATGAGAACCAAAGCACTGTAGGTTCTTGGACTAAGGCCTGGTGCACAGAGGAGAAAGGATTTGGATGATTCTTGGAGAAAATCAAATACAGCTAGTGAACTGGCCAGGGCTATATACGCCACATCAGATAATCAGGTCTAGAGAGCCACATGATGGTGCTGAAGGAAAGAATACTTGTCTGGAGAAAATACATCCTGGAATATGGCAGGGGAAGATTTCATTATGTCTCTAGCTCCCACTCAAATGGATGAGAAGCAAAGACCATTCATATCCCAAAGTAGGGGGACAGTGGGTGACAAATAAACAAAATATCAATGACCAATGAGCCTGGTGAACAGATGAGGGAGTGCTTGCATTCCAGAAACTTCAAAACGATTTCAAGATGAATTAATGCAAATCTATTATATAATATGTATATACAGCTATGTATTTATATAGACACATATCCAGGATGGTGCAAATTAAAACTGCATGAGATTATATGACACATCAACAAAACAGCTAGTTAAAATAGCCATAGTACCCTATGTTCAAAGAGTGTGGAGGAAGAGGAGCACTCAGCCCTGTTCATGGGAATGTAAAATGACCTGGCCATGTTGGTAAAAGACCTGACAGTATTATTGGGCAGTGGTGGTGCATGACTTTAATCCCAGCACTCAGGAAACAGAGACAGGAAAATCTCTGAGTTCAAGGCTAACCTGGTCTACAAAGTGAGTTCCAAGACAGCCAGGGCTACAAAGAGAAACCCTGTCTTAGAAAAGCATATGTGACAGTATTATAAAACTAAACATAACCTCCACACCCTATGTCCCAGGAATTCCACTCCTAGGTTATCCCACCCTCCAAACAATGAAGTTGCATATAAACAAAATAGAAATATTATCAGAGACACTCTACTCATAGAAGTCAAAGGTCAGAAACAGGCCTTCCATCCGAAAGAAACTACACTATATCTATACAAGGCAATGCTACTAAATAGCAATGATGAGCAAAGAATTTATATAAACTATCTAAACAGATAACGGCAAAAAATATGCTATGTGAAGAAGGCCCTGTGGAAAAGACATTAGGAATCATTCCAGAGGTATGGCATTCTCCAGTGGGTATTCATGGTTGAGTTTGGGTAGGGATGATGAAATAGGGTTTGTCTGGAGGGAATTGATGTGGAGGTAGAAGACCAGAGGGCAAAGGCATGTGGGTACTCCCAGGTATGGTCATGTCCTCTCTTGACAGCCATTTGAGTCTTACAGACACAAACATTAATCAAAGCTTATCGAATCACATGCTGAAGATTTTCACATTTCTATATGTGCAGAAAGAATTGCCACACAGGTAAGAGGGAAAAATAAAATGAGAAAGATGAGACAATAGGTTATGTATGTGCATATTGACCTATTCAGGAGAAAGTGCTACATCAGCAATTTGTATTGAAATGCATTTTACCTCGAGGTGGATCAATGGGTGGCTAGAGAAACTTTAAACATAGAATGTAGATGATAGTTTATTGAGTGCTCTGTGTGATTTTTTTATAATCTTTTCTGTATGCTTGATAATTTTCATAATGAAATGTTGAAAAATGCATGTGTATATTAAAATCGAAACCTCTTGCTATAGACCAGCCATTTGAAGCCACTAAGATACAAACAGCAAACTGTGAAGTACCGGGTGAGCTGAGAAACCTGGAAAAATTGCTCCAAGGTATTTTTCCCTAGTGGATGTCCCAGGAGACATGTGACAGAAGAGATTTATGAGTTATCTGTGAACATCATCTTTAATGTGAGAGATCACTCAGAACGACAATGACTCTCCTTGCCCATTGATCAATAGAATACCCCAAAACACCAATTGACCTAAGCATTTTTCTTTGTCTTCTTCTAGAACTGTTAGCAGTTAACCAAGTTGCTTTAAAACAGCTTTTCTGAATGTTATGTAATTTCAAATCTAGAGCCCTGGTTATCTATCAGGAGTGCATCTTAGAATAAAATTCATTGTGTCTTTGTTAGTATATGGCATGGCAATGCTTAATGTAATACATGTCGTATACTGCTACCTGACTGGCTTACCGTATCCTTGGATATTATCCCATGTCGTTATACAAATTATTCTATCTATAAGATGGAAATATGATTGTTGTAAAGACAAATTTACACAATCCTTATAAATAATATGGAACAATGCCTAGCACATAGTGATTACTTAATTTAGATTAGCTATTGTTATTCTTTAGGGAAAATGTCTAGTAATCTGTAAGTAGGCTGCTGCGGTTTCCCTGCTTACACAAAGGACGTGTAAATGAACAATCTTACATATCCTCTTGACTCATGTAGTGTCTCTAAGACCAGTTCTCAGCAGTGCGACTGGGAAGATATCTCAGTGGATAAACGTGGGTAAACTGCTTACTGCACAAGTGCGAGGACTTGTGTTTAGATCCGTAGAACCCATGTAAAGCTAGACATGATAGCACACATCTGTTTCCCCAAATCTTACAGCAAGAGACAGGAGAACATGAGTACCTATCCTGCTGTACATCACTGTGAACATGAGACCCTGTCTCAGACAAGGTATAAGGAGAGGACTGATGCCCAAGGCTGTCCTCTGGTATGATAACATCATCCAAGAGACCACTGGCACTGACATACACACATCCTAGGAGAATCCTATGGGTGGGGCCACTGGACCCCCAGAGAAAGCATCTTGTGACAAGAATCTACATATTGTCTTCCAGCCCAATCCCATTTTCCATATCTTGCTCTGTGATTCTAGGTCTGTATTTCCCAGACTGGCCAGCCCATTGGCTTTTCTGTTTGTTTCTAGGACGATATTGCAAAACTGAGCTCCCAAATGATCAAATAAAGTTGCACTCCCACCAAGAGTAATATGAGACAGGTTCTTCCCCAATAAGAGACCCATTATGACCCTCTGAGAAAAGATCCAAACCTCAGGGCCTGGACCCACCACCAATGGTTTAAAGCATGGCCAGATAAGAACCGTTCTTTTGTATCTTTGATTCTCAAAGTGTACACCCTAGACTATTAGTCTAGTGCTAGCATTGCTGAAGAGTCTGTTAAAAATACAGAATTCCCAAGTGTGAGCATGGTGGGACATGGCCTGTAATCCTGGTACTTGGGAAAAGAAAGCAGAGAGATCCAGATTCCAAGGGCAGCTCCTGATACGTAAGATCCTGTCTCAAAACAACAAAATCATCACAAAGCTGAACAGCATAGGGGGTGTTGTCAAGGCATCCCCAAAGGACTCAGACCCCCACTGAAGTCTGAGAAGTGCTGTTCTGCAACTGATGCAGCAACAGGAGCCCCAGAGCATTCTAGGATGCAGAGCTTCCGGAGGAGCTCCTTTGACCAAGAGGAGAAGAGATACTGCATCCCAAGCCACATTGAGCACAACTGAATATTTATTTACAATGAAGTAATATTGTAATACATTGTAATAAAATGCACATTTGTGATGTGTGTGATTTGCTGGGGAAGGAATTCAGGGCTCTATCCTCTCTAGGAAAGCACTCTCAAACTAAATTATGCCCCCTGCCTTTGTCCTTATGACTCTGTCTGCAATGCTTTTTAACTTCTGCTGTGATAAAAGAGTTTTTTAACATTTTGAGGTTTCTACTAGTCATTTTCATTTTAGTTTAGGTTTTCTGTTTCCAGTAATATATTTTTCTTGCATTCGAATTTTAATATGATCAAAATTAATCTGAAATTTAAGCATATCCAAGAACAAGTCAAATACATTTTAAATTTGTGACCATAATATATTGAGCTGCATAATGATGCATTTAAATTATTTTCATGCTATAACTTTTCCTTGCCAATGAATATAGGCATTATGTAACCAGAACTCTTCATTCTATGGGACGTTCTAATGAATTGTGCCAATACTGCATGCTGTTTCAGCTGAAATTCATCAAGACAAGACAAATCAGGTATATTGAGATTCAGTTGGAGATGCATAAAACCAGAAAAATTGCACACAGATTTAATGTGCATGCAACTATTAAAGGTTTTTTAATCCCTGCAAACATAGGAACTTCAGTCGATTCTGTGTTGGACAATTACCATCAAAGCTGTAAAAGTATGTGCATAATTGTGTATGCTATATTATGAGTATATTCCTGATAGAGCGATTCCATATTGTTTGAGCATCACTGTGAACTAAATTATCCATTTATAATTTTATATATCTCATGATTGGAAGTTTCTCACAGACTCACTGGCGTTTTGTTCTCTTCCACTCTATAGGTTTCTAGTGACAAGCACTGTAAGGTAAATTCAAGTTTACATCATGATACCAAGGGTGTCCCTGAGCCTTCAGACCATGATACTGGGTAGCCCAGCACAGGGGTGATTAATATATATTTCAGGAAGGCATAGCCATACAAGAATGGCTGGCAATAGTGTTGTTATACATAAAGTTGCTTTAAGCTACATAAAGATGTACCAATAAACCCCAAAGCACCATCTCTCCAACTCAGCATTCCTCTGTACCCCTAAAACATATCACTAAAATGCCTAAAGTCTTTTTTGAGCCACTCCATACCTGGGAGATTGTGATGGAGAAAGAAAGAGAAACAGTTTTTTCTGAGCTTTGATTTTTGTCCTTAGTTTAGGGGTTTTGTTTATTCATATGTTTGTTTAATGGCAAGGCCTCATGTAGCCCAGGATAGCCTCAAACTCACCATGTAGCCAAAATTAACCTTGAACTTCTGATCCTCCTGCCTCTGCCTACCAAGTGCTGAGATCACAGGCTTATACTACAACATTTGATTGTATGCAATGTTAAGTAAGGATCCACCTCAAGGAGCCATCTATGCTCGGCGAGCATTCAACCACTCGAACTACATCCCTCACGCACAAGACATTGATAAGACCCTCAGGACTTTTTGTAAGAGAGGAAACTTGAAGCATGAGCATTGGAAAGTACACAGTCAATCTGTCTCCACAAGGAGACAAAACAATAGAGGAAAGAAATAACTTTCAGAGACCATGTAGTATGACCGTCCTCATGGAAAGACAGAGAAGCTGAGGTTCTGTGGCTCCTTAATAACAAGGCTGAGACTAGATTCTCATATACTTCTTCCAGAGCGCTTCTAGATCTAGGCTTTCCCAAAAGCCCAGGACTTGGAGAGCTAAATTCATGTCCAGTGTATATAAAAGGAGATAAAATGTTGGAAGAAGTGCCACTCTAGATTTCATTTAGGCAAAGTACCAAATAATACCATTCATCCTAGGAATCAGCCTTCTGGCCACACATGAAGTATTTGCCAGTTGAGATACGTAGCTCATTTGTTGACTCTTATTCTAGAAAGACAAAAATCTCATCCCTAAGTTGTAATGTATATGTAGAGGACATGTTGTTTGATACCAAAATAGTCATTATCTACCCCAGAGAACAAAAGGATTAGTGGATGCTATACCAATGCTAATGTTAGCCTATTACAAATGTGTCATGCTGTGGCTCTTTTCTGATTTGTGCCTTGAGACACAGATTTCATATCACTCACAAATTACAGTATCTATTCAGGTTTTATAGGCTGCAGTATGTTCCACACTAATATTTCAGTTTAATCATTTCTCTCCTGAAGATTTATTTTGTCTGACAACCCACATATACCATGTAATCAAAACAACTTAGACATTAGACATCTGGGCCATAGTGTGTTGATCCCTCCTTCATAATACAATCCTTTATTGAATGTTCCTGGATGCCAGACAACATGATAGAGAAAGCAGGCAGGAGACACTGGAGAGAAGTTTACAAGGGTGAATTGGTTAAGTCATTTGCCCTTGGTGGGGCTCTTAGAGTGTTGGAGAAACAGACACATGGCTTGATTATACATACAGTGCAGTATGGTGGTCTCTGGGTGTACAGAGATGGGAAGCAGGAAGCTTACGGAGAATTGGACTTGAACTATGTATCAGGGAACAAGACTCAAAAGAAATTACATATCAGCCAGAGAAGAGGAAGGGAATTTAAAAAGTAACCAGCATGTGAAAAAGTCTAGAGAGGTGGAGGAATTGTTTGGAAAATAACGGAGTGTTTCTTTGGATGAATCTAGAATCTCTGGTACCTAGAAGGTTGGAGCAGGAAAAAAACGCTGAAATTCAAAAAGCATTCCAACATTCTGGGGAGATCTAGGTGTTGTATCGTGAACTTTAGACTTGCTTCTATAGGAAAAAATGCACTTTTATGTGGCATAGGGGCTTAATCATGTCTGTTTAGGAAAGCCAGTAACAGGAAACAGGAGGTATTGCTATGTTATATGCATCAACAGAACGGCAAGAACTAAAGGGCTCGGTTACAAAACTTGTGATCACTGTGATTACATCTATTGGTAAAGAATCCTAAGAGGTATCTTTTATTGACTGTATCATTGTCAATGTCTGCACCTGAAATGCTGGGCTATAGCAAGACTGGAGCCACCCTCGCCTTATTACAAGCAGTTGTCCATAACATAGGGTTCCCATAGCATTCATATAAGCAACAGGCATGTCTCCCAGTGACCTATATTTAGTTCTTTCTTCCTACTTTTTTTGTTCTAGTAACTTTGTATGCTGACCCCTTTCCTCTGCTCTAGGTTGGTCAATAACCAGGATGAGATCTAGAGACACCAATGATGTAACATCACACGGGAAAACAAAGAAATCCATCATCCCAATGAGAAAACAGAAGAGCATATTACTATAAACAGCATCACAAGATCTCCATATTCAGAGCCCATTGATAAATGGTAGACGAGAGCAGAAGATTAAACAGATGGGACATTTGTTTACACCCAACACCATGTCTTAGGACTTGAGAATGGGGGCCTGCCCACACAGCCAGCTTGTGAGTCTGTTGGCTAGATGTTAGAATGGACAAAGTCTGTAGAGACAGCAGTACAGAGAGAGAACCTCCCTCTCCCTCCCCATCGGCAGCTCTGCTTGGGTGAGGGTGTCTTCCACGAGAGCAGAAAGAAAAAAGAACCAATGGCTCCCATGTCTACCAAAGAAGCTGAAGGCCTTGACTTCTGTTGTAAATACTCTGTTGTCCCTGCCAGTCAAATGTGTCCAACGAATCTCACTGAGTCTGAAAGGCCACATTAATCAGTTTCTTCCTATCATGTGTCAGTATGAAGATGGAGAGGCAGGCATACCTTCCCTTGACCCTCAAACATGTGCCCCTCTAAACAAGGGGTCAGACATAGCTAAGCAGAAGACAGCAAATGCCAAATAAAACATCTTATTCAGAACAATTTAGATTTTAGAGAAGCATCAAATACTCATGCAGTACAAGAACATCCAAGCCATTGCATGGGACACTCTTATAATAAAAAAGTTGATGTTTGGGGTGGTGAGATGGCTCAGCGGTTAAGAGCACTGACTGTTCTTCCAGAGGTCATGAGTTCAAATCCCAGCAACCACATGGTGGCTCACAACCATCTGTAATGAGATCTGATGCCCTCTTATGGGGTGTCTGAAGACAGCAACAGTGTACTTACATTAAATAAATAAATAAATAGATAAATAAAAAGATTGTTTTTGGTTTTGTTTTTCAAAAAGCTGATGTTCTAAAATTAAGTAAAACTGGACATTGTGTACTTTCTGTCAACCCTTACTCTCCATGGAGCATAAACTCACATCTCCACATTTGAGTCAAGGCCTCAGAATTCAAGACATGGAGGAGATCTCTGTCAGTCCATCATCTTAAATTAACCCATGATGAGAGTGAGGAGACCCAAAGAATTGCAAGAACTGACCTCAAGTCACACTGTTAATTAATGGGAGACTGGGGAAATACAGTACAGCTCCAGGTTCCTATTGCAGTGTTTCCCCCAACCCACCTTCACAACTGTCACCCTAAGTCCTTTTTGTCCCTTGGCTCACTAATTCCCAAATTACTCAAAATTCCCCAAGGGCAACGGAATTATTTCTTTTACTATTTCTTTCCAATGCTTTACGAGCCCTGGCAGAACAATTGGTACAGAGGAACTGGCCATGTGGCTAAATTACCTGGACACCAGCCACCACTCTTTCCTCATACCTTCTGTGCTCTTGCGCCTGAAAGCCTGTTGTGGTTTTCTGTTTGTTTGGGTTTTTTTTTTGTTTGTTAGGGTTGTTGTTGGCTGCTTTGGCTCCTGGGAGGTTGGCACCAGCCGTTAGCCAGGTGTAAAAATTATTGTCAACCCCCAAAAGGCTATAAACTGTGATTTTTCTGGATAGCACAGCTTTTGGGAAGAATCCTGAGGTAATGAGTTCAAGAAAAACACACCTGAGGCCTGGGACTGTGTGAGAGACAGCTTCCAATCAGCTTCCCTTTGTCCAGAGTCTTTTGCCTGCAAAGAGCCAGTTACACTTTGAAGATTTCCTCTCTCCTTTTCCCTGCCTCCCTCTTGTGGTCAAGCAGGCAAGCCTTTATGACAATAGACATGAAAAGGGAATAAGACCTATGTGGCCACACAGACTGATACCCCTGATGTCTTTGTTGCTTATGGTATATGTTGAATCCGTTTTTTAACAAATGTGAGAAGCAGCGTCTTCAGATCCTTCTATCCCATCTCACATCCTACACAATTTTATCCCCCAAGACCTCTTCCTAATCACTCACCCCATCTATCTCCACATTCCCTATTTCCTTTTGTTATAACCCAATAAAGATGTTGGGTTCTTGAAGTCCTAGATTCCTAGCAACGCCTTTGCCTTTTGGGGAACAGGCTGTGCTAGTTTACTTAGAAGAGTCCGTGTGTACTAAAACGGGATGCTGCTGATGAGAGTAGTATTTATTTAGTACCTAAAATTTCCTTTTCTACTCACTAGCTACACGGTTTCCTCTCTTGTATCTATAATCTTCAGAGCAGCAAGTGAGCCAGACTCTGTGATTTCTGCCCATTTCACCAATCGAAGGGGGGGGTCTATGAACTTTAAATAACTCCCATAAGCTCCCGTGGGAACAGTGGGATTGGGATTCAGAGGCAAGATCTGGCTGTGGACTTAAGAAGGACTTTCTATACCTATGAAATGTTCTGCTTGTCCAATAGGGCAGATATCAGTGACAAGAGGCTACTGAGCATTTGAAATGTAACCATTGTAAATAAGGAACTAAAGTTTTACTGTTTTTCTACTTTTGATTTAAACAGTTACTAATGACAAGAAGCAACTCTGCCAAGCTGAACTATGTATAATGTAGAGCCTGTATTATTCTAGTTAGCTGGGCTCCATATCCGCTGAGCTGCACAGATGCATTCATGTGTAACCCCCTGAGTATATTAAGGATATATTTAACTCCCTCATCCACTGGACCTCACTGCACACACTGGAAAGCTGATAGCTGATGCCTGTCCTGTTTGATTCCATAAGGGAAGAGAAGATGAATTGATAATATAGAAGGCATGGGCTCTTTGCTCTGTAAGTGACAAATCACGTCATTTCTTGCAACCTCCTTTTCTTGCCCTGTTCAAGGACAGATCCAAATCCTAGGATCTCAAAGACCCCCTCCAGCTTTACACTCTGAGGTTGGAAATGCCCCCACAGAGCTCCCCTCCATCCTCAAAGGGGCACATGGAACAACAAGAGCTGCAGGTGAGGAGTCTGGCACCAGCACTGATTGCCTGAGGAACAGACAGCAAGAGTGCTTGATTGTACACATCCAACACCCCATAATATATAGGGTTCTTTTTTTAGCACCCTAATCAGAAATTCATTTGCATAATTAACATCTTTAGGAATAATTGCAAATGACACATCTGTTCACATCACCCCCTCCTTAGCAAACTATGTGTTATAAACATAGTTTTTTTGGCTTTGTAAACACCTGATGCCTGGCCTTTCCTTGTTGCTGTTGTTACCTGCCATTCTAGGGAATTTACAGCCCTAAGTGACCCAGCCCTCGATAGTCTCGTCCTGTTGGGAGTTAAATTAGTTACTCTTTTACTGCTGGGAAGAGACACCATGACCAAGGCAAGTTACAAAAGTATTTAATTGGGGATTTAATTATAGTTTTAGAGGGTGAATCCATGGCCATCATGGCAGGAGTATGGCAATAGACTGGAAGGCATGGCACTGAAGCAATAGCTGAGAGCTTGCATCCTATCTGCAAGTTGGGAACAGAGAGAGAAACTGGGTCTGGTGGAGGCTTTTGAAATCATAAAGCCCATCCCTCCTGGCACACCTCCTCTAACAAAGCCACACCTCCTAATCCTTCTAAAAACAGTTCCACTATCTGAGGAGCAAGCTTTCAAACATAGCCTATGGGGACATTCTCATTCAAACCACCATAGAGGTCACAGGACCTGCTACCAAATTCCCATTTTGACCAAACACAAAGTAAGATTATTAACTCTGGTTCCTTGGACCAAGTTTTCAGAGAATGCATAAAATTTTATAAACCTCTGAGTAAAAAAAGAAGATATAAATTATGTTCTGGGGAGAAAGTTTCCAACTTCCATCAGATGCAAGAGATGTCCTTACCCAACCCCTACACATATACAAATGGCTCACAATCACATACAATATGATTTCGTTCATATGAAAGTCCAGGCTAGAGTATCTACAAGAATAAAGACTTTCTAAAGATTAGGGTTATGGAAAACAGAAAGGTGAGGAGTGATGTCTAAATGATGGGATGTCTTCTTAAGGGGATCCAAATAACCTAAAACTGACTGATAGCCACTACACATATCTGTGACTGTACTAAAAACTATTGAGCCATGTGCTTTAAGTGGTAGATTTAATGGCATATGAACTACATTCCAATTAGACTCTTTAAAAAGAATAATCAAGAACTACATAGGAAAGAAGAGCCATAAGCTATACATAACTACAAAAAATAACACTGAGTGCTCTCTGTTATTAGAAAGCCTGGAATGATACCAACTGTAGTTCTGGTATGATTGAAAGGCTTACAGCCAGAGGGAGCTCCAAACAGTGTTTGTCAAACTCTAATGAACACAACAAGAGTTCCATGATGGTTTTTAGTATTCAGTGGCCCAACGTTCTCCTGATGATTGTGTGTTAATTGCTTTTCATCACAGTGACCAAATACCGGAGAAAATAGCCAAAAGGAAAGAAGAGACAGTTTGGCTCAGAATTTCTGAAGTTTCTATCCATGGTCACGTGGCAAGGCCCATGGTAAGGCAAACTCATCATGCTGGTAGGGAATGGTGGAAGAACATGGCTTATTTTATCATGGCCAAAAAGTAAAAAATTAAAGAAGAGCCTTGGAACAAGATGTGAACTTCTCACCTCAGCCCAGTGACTTGAATCCTCCAGCCTAACTCCTATGGTCCATCACTAGACTACATGGGTGAACATAGCATCCTTGTGATCCATTCTCCTGTCTACATACAAGGACCAAGTCTTCAACACATGAACCTTGTTCGTGATCAAAAGGCATTTTTCATATATAAAACACAACACCTGTGGCTAACATAGCTCTGGATACAATAGTAGCACTATTTGAGATCCAGAGCCAAGGCTTTAAGATGGCTTTTAACTTCTTCCCTCTTCAGACACGGCCCTGAGACCACTATGAAAAGAAACCAGTCCAGCCAAACACACTAAAAACTATCACAGAGGCACCAGATAGTGCTTAGTACCATCTGCTATGTTCATGAAGGAAGTTGTCTTGAATCTTCAAGTTTAAGCCAGCCACATAGTGATCCAGGTAAAAACAACAAAGGAGCCACTCAGTCAACCCACAGGACTTAGCAAATAACAAATCACTTTTAGTAACTGCATTTGAGACACTGATAGACAATAGCAGAAAGCAGATGGGAGGGTTAAAACACATAGCATGGAGTCTCTTTAGCTACGACCCTTCTCTCTCAGACATCTGGGGTTTATTAGTCCTGCTCCAGTCAAGCCTTTTCTTCCACACATGCATGGCAATGTCACCACACATATAGCTTTTGTTGCTGACCTGCCATGTGAGGAAGGCAAGAAATCCCCCCCACACTAAGAATCTCTTTAAATTTTCACTGACTTCATTTCTCAGCGTGCCTTGTCTGAACAGAAGTAGGGATTTTAGATGTTTTATTATACTGGAGTTAGGTCATATTTCTTCCCTGTTATGAGGGTGATGATTGGGGGTTAAGGATGGAATAGTACTAATGCAGGGTGCCCAGAAATCAAGAAAGAAAATAGGGATGATAGCAGTGAGGAGGGGACAGTATTCCCCTACCATGACTCTCAACTCATAGCAAAGGTCTAATTCAGGGAAAAGAAAGTATGGAGATTTGTGGTGTTTCATCTGTTTTTAACTTTACTGGGTTTAGACTCACCAAGGAAATGCACCTCTGGCTGTGTCTACGAGTGTGTTTCTAGGAAGGTTTAACTGAAGAAGGAAGACCTAGCCTGTATGTAGATGGCAACATCCCAGGGACAGGAGTTCCCAGCTGAATGAAAACAGAGAGATGAACAGGACCATTCATCTCTCTGTTTCCTGAATATGGATGTAATGAACCAGCTACTTCTACAGCTATGCCTTTCCCATCATAGTGGACTATATTCTCACACATGAGCCAGAATCAACCCATCCTTTCACAAACAGTGTTTGCTTGATATTTTGTCACAGCAGCAAGAGCAAAAACAATTAGTAGGAGATTTGGTTTTGCTATAATTACTGTTACTGTTTAGATTAAGTTTGGTTTGGATGTTATGGCTCTAGAAATGGAACCGAGAGCCTTACAAACGTTAGGTGAACACTCTACCACGGAGCCGTATCCTCAGCATGAAGGTCTAATTTTGAGAGAAGAGAACTGATACCAGAAGCTGAAAGAGAGCTGCTATGTCTCCTCTAGTTGCTTTAGAGGCCAGGAGGGAGAGCAGGCTGGCAGTCTCCCCTCCCTTCCACCCCACACTGCCATGTGTACAGATAATTATCTGCTTTCTCAGGAGGAACGTGACATAGTGGAGTCTCATTCTCAATGAAGATACAGTCATTCTGCAAGGTCCCCTGACAAGCCAAAACACTGTATGAGCCCCTCTTCAAAACAAAAGTCACTGTTTTAGTAGAGACTGTAGGTGGAGGTAACATGCAAATAGTCTCTTCCTTCTGTCTCAAGGAATTATTTCCAAGACAACTCCTTACTTAGATGTCAAAAATTGTCAGGTTCTTTTTTTTTATTGGATATTTTATTTACTTACAATACAGATGTCATCCTCTTTCCCTATTTCCCCTCTCTATAATCCCCTATTCTATACCCCCTCTTTCTTTATGCTTTTATACCATTTTGATTACTTGCATGTAATAAGGTCGGTTCTAGGTTGAGGGTCTAGCAATACAATTGATGCAAATAGTAGAGGAATAAGCAATACAAAAAACACAAATAGTCAAAGAAAAACCAAGGCATTAAACCCAGTTACTTAAACACTCCTGTCATCACTGTTTCTAAAGGTTTATCAGGATGACCAAAGTATCTGAGCCTACTTCCCTATACTAGCCTGTGGGAAGCCAGGCAAGACCTTATTCTTGGCAAACACTCACCCTTGGCTCTCCTATCTAATATTCTTCTTTCTGCTTGCCTTCCATGATTCACTTGCTGTATTTTCAGTTCTCAGAACTTCAAACAAGGCCTCATAGCAACTCACCTTAGTAACTCTTCCTCCTGATCTTTAGATTTAGCCAACATCCTTCTAGATAGATGTTTTTAGAATCCCTGGTAACAGCAAGGCGTTGTGAGACTAACATAGTTAGACCCCACAGCTACGGCCAGCTTCCTTCACCTACAAAGCTCCTTTCCCTTCCTGCCCCTCTCCATATTCTGTTTTCAAAGTATATAACCTGTGTGAACAATAAAATTTTTGCCAGCTTGATCAGACTTCTTGACTTGCTGTGCCTTCTTATTTTCTTGTACATCTCAGTCCTCTCCACAGGGTCTAAGGGTCCCACTTGATTGTCCAGGTGAACTGGACAAGAATGACCAAAGTGTCTGAGCCTACTTCCCTATCCTAGCCCAAGGTCATTTTCATGTCTGAAGCCTACTTCCTTGTTCTAGCCTAAAATGTAGAATCCTGTCTGAAATTGCTTCTTTGTTCTGGCCTAATATTTAGATTCCTGCCTGAGATTACTTCTTTGTTGTAGCCTGCAATTTAGAATCCTACCTGATATTACTTCTTTGTTCTAGTCTAATGTCAGATTCCTGCTTGAAGCCTACTTCCTTGTCCTTGGCCAATGTCATATTCCTGTCAAGCATCCCCTTTCCTTGTCTTTGGCCCATGTCAGCTTCTTGCCAAGCAGCCCCAAAGGCACTCCACCTCTCCCCTTTTTTAAATTTGTTAACAAGACTGAGCCTATCTTAGGTCATTCTGACAAGAATGCCTTTCTTACCCATCATAGAATATTCATTATCAAAGGCAATGCATTTCTGTATTAGGCTGGTAAGGCTCTGTGCAGAATCTTACCCGTCCTTGGCTTGCCAGCCTGTTAATTTAATAACTTTGTCTGGGGGTTCATTTTCAGTTTTAAGCCATGTACTTTGGCTGCCAGCATGTTGATGTTGTTAAAGATAAGCTTTAACACGTTGGGCAGGAATAAAAGTATTCCCAGGAGAAGAAGGACTAGCCTGATCAAGCTATATATGCCATTCCTAAGGTTTGTCTAAAATGGAAATACTGAGCTCAGGCCATGGATAATTTTATTGGTATTAACTGCAGCATCAAACGTCAACAGAGCAGTATTCTTTAAATTCATAATCTCATTATGCAAAGTTAACACACCCAGAGAGGTGTTAGGATTATGCCAAATATCCTACAAGTGTCTTTAAACTTTTTTCTAATTATAATGACAATCATTGTGAATTTCAAAAGTAACACTACTCCAATAACATTTGTCATGACACTTGGGATGGCTCCTGACTCTTGAACCCTGAACCTCCTTCAGATAATTTGAATGGGTTATAGAGCATCATTTGTTGTTCCAGATACCTATATAAATCCTTTTGTATACTCAGTACATTAGTAACATTTTTTGCTAGATGGTTAACAAAAATAGTTGTCTTAACTCCTTGTGTCAATGCTATTGCAAAAACAGTGGTACTAGCAATTAATGGAATTAATGTTGTTGTACCAGCAACAATCAAGCCCACTATCTTCTTGCTTCTGTTTAAAGCCTGACTCACTTCTTCCAGCACTTTCAAGCTTTTTTCAGAGAATCAAGGTTTTCTAATACTCAGGGCAGTGAGGCAAAAGCTGGTTGATAGACACCCATAATAGACATGCCAGGTTTCAACACATCAACACAATTGGAAATTATACAGTCAATACAACTTACAATACTGTAGAAGAGACAAAACCAATTTTAGCTTGACAATTAAAAGAGCCTTAAAACATGCACTAACCCTTGTTTGAAAACCAGATCCTGTCCCAACATTATCTCTTGCTATCCTAACATCATAGCAAGCTACAGCTAGCTTCCAAATATGTTCCTGACAAAGTCCAGCTCCAGTCTTTGTCTCAGCAACAGTATGTCTCCTGATTGAGAGCCAGGGTTCGGTTCCTACCACCCACATAACAGCTTACAACATTCTGTATCTCTAGTTCCAGTCAATCTGACAACCTTGTGTGTCCTCTTTAGGTACCAGGCACACAAGTGGTGCACATGCACACAAACATGCAACCAAAACACTCATACACATAAAATAAAAATAAGTACATCTTTAAAATGGCATGCTTGCATCTAACCTATGCACATCCTCCTGTAGACTTGGAATCATACTTAAAGCATACTTAGTTGATACAGTCGCCTACTTTATATGCTTAAATATTTTATATTTTATACTTCAAGATATTGCTTATAACATTTAACACTATGTAAGTGATATGAAAATGATTGCTATTCTGTATCACTTAAGAAATAGTAAGGAAAACATGCTCAAGTCATATACAATGTTGTCTAAATAATTTTAGCCCATAGTTGATTGAACTATGAATCTGAAATGGCTGAATGTGGAGGACTCACCGTATATCTATAAGTATCATGGGCAAGGTTATAGGAAACAATCATGTTTCCAATTTAGCTACTTTTCTGTGACATGGTCCTGTACTTGAATTCCCTACAGTCTAGCCTTTAGCTTGACCTTAGGGGGATGCTGTGCCAACTAACTTTAGCTGCACAATTTGACAATTTGGTAATATCTGGTAACATTGTAGAAAAATTCTTCCTTGTGCCCCAGTAATTCCACTTCTAGGTACAAACCCTGTAGAACCAAATTCTTACATGAGTCTCAGTAAAGAAGTACAGTCCAGCATTTTCTATATTTTCCTTTTCTATAAGAAAAGCATGCTTATAAAATGGTAAAGTTAAAGTTAGGGTTATTTGTGAACTATGTTCCAATGGAGCAGCTAAAATAATTGAATTAGATCTGTTAGCATCAACATAGATAATTACAGTAGAATGTTTGTGTTTCAAAAATATTGAGGTATAGGAGTTGAATATGTATCTCATTGGTAAAGTGCTTGCCTAACAGGAGACAAGAAGTCCTGAGTTCTATTTCTAACATCACACACATCCTTGATTACGTAGTAAGTTGTAGGGTAGAAGCTTCAAAGTGCGCACGAAGAACAATGGTTTTTAATCTGTGGGTCACAACCCCTTTAAGACTATTGGAAAAAAATCACATATTTACATTATGATACATAAAGTAGCAAAATTACAGTGATGAAGTAGCAACAAAAATAATTTAGTGGTTGGGCTTATCACAACATGAGGAACTGTATAAAAGGGTTCCTGCATTAGGAAGGTTGAGGACCACAGATGTAAAATATACCACATGGGTTAATAAGAGAAGTTCAGCCCCAAAGAATAGCACATACTCTTTCAGCATAGTCAAAGTAATTTTAATGAAGAAGAAATGTGGATTATGATGTTGTGATATGAGTTCCCTCTGATAGAAAGGGAAGAAAAAGAAGAGAGTTGGAAGATAAGATAATAGATTATATAACTATAGTACACATGAAAAGGGGGAGAAAAACAAGAAAATTCTGATCTCAAAAAAATGATGATTCTTAACAAATACATGGTTGGTAAATGTGTGTTGATTGGGTTATTGGGTTGTAGTTTTTTTTCCACTTTTCTTATACATTTAAATTATGTTAAATTTTTAAATTTTAAAATGATGGACAGGACTGAGAGTATAGCTCCATGGTTGTGTTTGTCTAGCATGCTTGGGGCCCTTGGTTTAATTCTTGAAGGAAAAAAGGCAGGAAGAGAGGGAATAGAAGAAAGGGAAGGGAGCACAGGAAAAGAAAAGTGGAAGGAAGAGGGAGAGGGGAGAAAGGGGAAGGAAAAGGGATGGGGAGGAAGCCATACATAACAATGGCTAACTCACCAGTCAAGGAACTTCACTCCCTCTGACGAGGTGCCTCTCTTCTCTGGGAGCCGTTTAGACTTATTAATGACTTGTGTACAGCCAGGTTCATCCTAGAAAGCAACACTAATAGATACCTCTCCTCATTCCCATACAAGTTCATCTTCAGTGTCATTTGTATACATTAGGCCCTGGAGAAAGGATAAGAGAGAGAGGGAAAAACATAAAACCAAAGCCTGGTAAGAAGTGAAGAAACACTCTCATTACAACCCACGTTGGGGCATTCTGTGTTTCTGTCACCTCAGGCATTTGAATTCACTCTGAGCATCTCCTCCAGACACAAGTCATTTAGCCAGCTGACAAGAGGAACAATTACTGCTGGCTTAAAAGATTGGTTGATTTCTCTGGTGTCTATTTGCCTGCAGTCCTGGCTCTCTGACAAATCAAGTCAGATCACTTTGTACCCTAAAGAAGAAATGGGAGGATGTGATTATTTTCTGGTTCAACAGAAAAGCATTTTATTTCAAAGGGCTGTTGCACATTTCTTCTGAGAATCAATGAGAATGGTCAGGTCTGTGGAGAGCAAATGGTGGGGTTTCAGGAGGATGGATGACTGCCACAGCTTCTCACCTACATTCTGGAGACAAAGATGGAAAACTGAGGAAGCAGAAAGTCCTCACTGACGGGGACCTCTACACAGTGTTTAAAGAATGTTTTCTTTGCCTCTTCAGAAGCAGTGAGTCTGCATCTAATTGAGCCATTAGCCAAAGGGGTTTTATGGGAACTTCCCAAATAACCCAGGCCAAGAGTATAGGTTGCTCTCTACAGCCTGGCAATAGGGCCCCATTGCTGAAGACAACACCTACACAACTCATTGAACGTGGAGAAGTTAAACTGGTGCCTGCATAGAACCGCTACCCCTCTGTGTTAGTAAACACGGGTACAGGAAGGTACTCTGCACACGATCGGTGGAAAAACAGAAACACCAATCCACCTACAAACCTTTCAAACTACGACGGAGTCTGTCTGCAAGATATGCTTGGGCAATGATAGCACAAAGCTTGTGGGAGTAGCCAACCAATGTCTGACTTGGTTAAAGGTCTTCTCCATGAGATGGAACTCATATCTGATACTGCTTGGGTGACTGAGAACCTGAGACTTGATAGACCAGAGACCTAGGATAAACCAAATACTACTGTTCTACTGAAGACTCCCAAATTCGGGAGACCCTTACTCAAGTCTCGGGAAGTCGCGAACACCCACAAACTCCAAGACACCGTACCTGGATGCAATCAGCAGAGGTTTATTAGGGAAGAGAGCTGGCAGCCAGCGTTCAAGTTCAAACAGCACACTTGTGTAGGAGTACAGTTTGATCTCACGTGGTAGACTAAGGAGCTTTTTATAGTAAGGGGTAGGGAAAGGAAGGAATTTTCGTGCGGTTACACATGATTGGTTGTTTTATAAATTTTGAACTCAGCAAGCTGTAACACTGGAAAAGATCTCAAGGGGGGGAAGGGGTAACCAAGATCAGTGGAAAGTTAGTTAGTTCTTGGAACCACCCAGATGTCTTACATCTTTCTTTGTGGCCAGCAATGTGTCTTCCTGCTTTGGGCCTACCCCACCCACAGGTGGATTTTCTTCCCTGAGGCTTAAGGAATGTATCCCGGGGCAGTGAAAGGCCTGGAATCTTATATTCAGTTCTGTTTTCTTGGAACTAGTGAGCCTGTATATATTTTATAAAATGGTCTTTATAATTTTTCACTCTACACTACCTTTTAAAAAGGTAGCAATAAAATGATTCTTGATATTCCTCTCTACTCACAGATCAGTGTCTTCTCAGTCACCATCAGAGACGCTTACTCCTGAAGCTGATGGGAGCAAAAGTTGAAGGGAACCCTGTGGAAGAAGAAACCATGTGTAAGAGCCAGAGGGGATGGAGGATACCAAGGAAACAAGGCCTTGATAGTCTCCTGAGAATGGGGGAAGAAAGGAAGAAGAGTTCCAGCAGGTAGTCTGCTATAGGGCTGGGGATAAAGATGGGGGATGAGGATTGGAGAACAAGAAGGACAGTGGAAACTGTCTGCCTGCTTTCCTGGCTGCTGTGGCCAGTGCGTTTGTTTCCAGGTTTAGAGTGCCTCTGGGTATTGGCAGTTGAGACAATGGGATGGGATGAGAAAAGAAGGCTGTGTCTCATGAGCTCTACAGATTCCCCAAGGAATGTAGGCGGAGAGAAAAGATGAACCCCTTAAGGCTTTTGGTTTCTAATTAATTACTTGGATATTTTTAAATCCTAATTTTAGCAGATCTATTGTCCGTTATCTGAGCATCAGATAGACATATTCTAGTGAGCTTCTTGCTAGGCACAGGGCAAAGGCTTTCTGAATCAGTTTCATCTCCCTTGAGAGTGGTCCCCTTCCTTATATGGATTTACTCTGAAATCACATGACTTGCTTCTTTCTCTCACGCCACAGAGGCACATTTATCCAGGAGCACAGTACTGTACATTTAGATCTGCGTCTCCCAAAGGCTCTTGAGGTAAAGACTTGTCCCTATGCAAACTTTAGAATAACAGATCTAGTTAAATAAAATGGGTCATCAGAGGTCTATTCTTGAAAAGTCTATTCTCTTTTTCTTCCTCCTTTCTCCCTTCTGTTGTGGGGTGAACAGTCTTCCTCCACCATTCATCTCAGGTATATCATCCTGTTTGACCATTGACCTAAATCCACCAATGGGGCTAAGCGTCCATGAACTCAGCCCTCTGAATCCAGTAAACTGAATACTTTTTTTGCCTCTTTCAAAAAAGTGTGCTTGTCTCAGATATTTTGTCAGGACAGACTAGAATGCTGTAGGGACGGACAAGAAGTCCGAAGGTGAGAACTTGAGTTCTTCCCATTGTATCGGCCAGCTGTGTATGTGAGCAATTTAGTTCTTGTTTCTGATTTCTTTCTTCCTGTACAAAGTGACAGTCGTTTTTAATGCTCTACTTGCTTTACTAGGCTATGAAAAAGTAGAAAATTATGTTAACCTGTAAAATCAACAGGAAGAGGTGATGTGCTGTTGTTGACTGGTAATGTTTGTCCAGACATCTGCAAGTTTTTGAGTGAACAGAGAATAGTCTAAGGTGACCACACTCATTGTAGCAAGTGTGTTCACAATACTGCCATTCACAGGGCTCATACTGTGAAAAACACTACCGTGGATGTCATAAATACTACCGGTGATAGTGGATTCGTGAACTGAGGTTTGAAAGTTTGAGATGCATACTGCAATTTTGTTCTGCAAATTGCTCATCACTGTTCACATAACATAAGCCTAGCAAATCCAAAACCTTTCATCCTGAAATTTAAAACCAACCAAGTACAAAAATCCACTGGATCTTCACCCTCACTTCCCAAATTCAGCCACAGAGTAAAAACATGTGCTTATGTGATGGGTTTTAGTGACTGTCAACTTGAAAAGACCCAGAATCACCTCAGAAGGGAGCCTCATTCATGTCTCTGCAGGATCTTCCTGACTAACTTGACCAAGTGTGGTGGTTGGGATAACTATGGCCCCATAGACTCATGTGTTTTAATGATTGGTATATAAAAAGGGGCACTATTAGGAAGTGTGGCCTTATCAGAGTAGGTGTGGCCATGTTGGAGGAAGTGTGTCACTATGGAGGCAGACTTTAAGGTCATATATAGCTCAAGCTATGCTCAGTGTGAAAGACAGTCCACTTCTGCTGCCTATGGATCAAGATGTAGAATTCTCAGCTCCTTCTCCAGCATCATGTCTGCCTACATGCTGCCATGCTTCCCACCATGAGATAATGGACTGAACCTCTGAAACTGTAAGCCAGCCCCAATTAAATGTTTTTCTTTATAAGAGTTGCCTTGGTCATGGTGTCTGTTCTCAGCAATGGAAACCCTAACTAAGACACTGAGCTTAATGTACCCTAATGTGGGTCGCATCATCTCATAGGTTGGGTCTTATGTGGAATAAAGAGGAGGAGGGATGAGCATTATCATTCATCTCCCTCTGATCCCTTACTGTAGACAGTGGGACCAGCTGTGCTCCCTCACTGTAGGCAGTGGGACCAGCTGTGCTCCCTCACTGTAGGCAGTGGGACCAGCTGTGCTCCCTTACTGTAGGCAGTGGGACCAGTTGTGCTCCCTTACTGTAGACACAGTGATCCACTGTGCAGGCTCCTTCTGTCATGATTTTGCTACCACAATGAACTGTACACTTGAACTGTGAGCTAAAAGAAAGTCTTCCATCCTTAAATTGCTCTTGTCAGTATACTTTATCATAGCAATAGAACAAGTAACTAAAAGACTGTACATAAAGTATTTTGAGATACTCTAATCACATAACTTTTATTGTAGTGTATTATTGCGACTGTTCTAATTTATTGTTGTTTTGTTGTTAATCTCTTACTGTACCTATTTTAAAATTAGGTCTTACCAAGAAAATGTTGGGGTGACATCATATATACAGGATCTGGGACTCTCCATGATTCCTGTAATTCATTGTAGGGGGGAGCTACAGAACATTCCTTTGTTGGTTCATTAACAATATTTATATTTGATTATTGCTTTTTTCATAAAGAAATGAAACAAATAATAAATTCATATTTGCTTCTTTATTTAAAATAATACAACTATATAAATTATTTTAAATTTTTCTATTTTCTGTCCTTGTATTAAAAGCCCCAAACTGAAGCCTAGCCCATCAAAACTGTGTTGCAATTAAACTTATAATCCTGTCTCAACCTCTGAATGGTTGGGATGACATACCTATGACACAACATCCAGCTAGAAATGCCTTCTGCTTTGGAGTATTGTAAGCATAAATATTTTACACCTACTTTTAGTATGGGTTCAACCTCTCCTCTAGCCCACCACCCAGCGAAGGAAGTGGAAGAGAAAATTTATTAGGATGTGGGGAAAATGGACCTGTTCAGCAGTAGTCCTTTGTGGGAGAATTTGATCTTCTTTGGCAGCAGCTCAGTCCTGTAGCAAACACTAAATCCAATTCAGCAGCTGCAGACCAGTCCTCCAGACAGGCAGACACCAAGCACGAACCAGCAGCTACAGTCCAGTCCTTTCAGCAAGCAGACAACAGGCAGCTGTAGTTCAATCATGAAGAAACTGCCAGGCTTGCCAACTGGCCTAAGGTGAGGCTGTGGATGCAGCAAGCTGCTGCTGGAATCTCATGAGCAGTTCTTGGGCAACTTTCTCTCAACAGCCACGTTTTAACAAGTTGAGCTCAACGCTATGTAAGCAAACTGGTACATGTGTGTCTTTAGTGAAGAATAGCAAAGCAGAGCAAACCAAACTGAGGCTCAATGCTCGTCTCCTACTGTCTGTGGGGTCATATTTATACTCCTGCATCAAGTATCCTTTCATGTGTCTGCTATAGCCAAACATCCTTTCACCTGTGTCTGCTTCAGGAAAACAGTCTGTCACTTGTTTGCTTTAGCAAGACACCCTTTCATCTGTATCCCCAGCAAAACATCATTTGATGTAACTAACTTTCCAAAGAAACTAGAAGTTTCCCTTCAGAGTATTTTTCTGTTTGTTCAGCCAAAGCAGATACATACCGACATTGTTCTCTACTATGTAACCAAAACGATATTCACAAAGTAAACGGTAAATAGTTAATTTACAACACACATTTCCTGCTGTTAAAGACTGTGAACACCCTGTTTCACATCCTTGAGCAATTTGGAGATGATTAATCACCCCTCCTGCTTAGAGGATGCAAATATAATCAACTTGGGAAAAAATACTTATTGGTATTAATGGAATTTATTTTGGATTTTTAAATAGCAGGCAATCTTCCCTAGCTGTGGCAAGACCAGAACTCTCAGGCCCTTTTGTTCTAAGGAAATTACTATGCACTAATATTACTTTTCCTCAGTCTAGATTCTCCAACACTCTATCTGTCCAAATTCTTTCATATACTACCTACTGTGGCTCCTCCCACTCAGTCCCAATCCTAATGACTCTTCTCTAAACTCTCAGAGCCATTCATATGCATGTGGGTCAGGTCTTCATTTTTTTGTGTTTCCTGAGGACTTGACCTCATCATATTTATCTCTATGCCCATATATGGCTGTAATGCACCCATCTGGTGCTTTGTACATAGTAAGTGCATAACAAATGTTAACTGATAGAACAGCTATCATGCGGTCATCCAGTAAGAATCTATTCAGTACTTCCTGTGGAACAAGCATGTGCCAGACCCTTAAACTGGAAAGTCTTCACAAGGATAAACAAGACACAATCTAATGAAGGAGACGGCTGTGTTAATACAATTACAATGTGCTGTGATGAATGAGTTGATTAAAAATATGCAAAACAGTGAAGAAATCCAGGGCAAAAGAAACTGACTGTACCCAGAGAAGTTGAGACAGCCACTGAGCAGAGGGAGATGGAACCAGATAGTGCAATATTTTAAATGCCAGGTCAGTGAGTTTCACCTTGACTATCCAGCAGGCAGGAGTCCTGTCTCAGTGATGCTGCAGGAGAGGCAGGTCAGGGCTGTTTTAGAGCCTGAGCTCCTTCCTGGCTGGTGGCTCTGTTGGCCACAGATGAGGGCCCTTGTTTGGGTCTGCTGTTCCCGTTCACTACTCTCTGGAGAATTTAGAGTAAATATATGGTGAGTTCCCAAGAACTGGTAATTCTCTTTAACACTACAGACCAAAGCAATCCCATTCTCAGAATACAAATTTACTTTTGCATACTTTCACATAGGCGGTCACAATAAAACAAATGCTGTTAATTAGTTTGGGCTTAAAGACCAACAACATTTAATTTCTCCTCCCTGCCAACACATACACAGACCATGAAATAGTACTGTTTTCATAAGGAGTCAGAAAGAAAAGTTAAGAGGAAGTCTGTGCCCAGCTAACAGAGAAATCACAGTCGGTTGGGCTCTATTACACATCTCAGGCTGTCCAGATGGCACTCACTATGTAGCTCAGAGTGGCCTTGAGCTTATAATCTTTGTACCTCAGCCTCTCAAGTGCTGGGACTATTGGAATACACCACCATTCCTAAATACCTTGTGTCTTTGAATTTCAAATCATCCTTTCTAAAGGAGAAGAAATGTAACTAGTAGGGACCCTTTCACACCCTTCCATTCCACAGGCTTTGAGGGTCTAAGTGAAATGTTTTTCAAGAAGTGGCAGGACAAGCAGTTAGTTAGTAGCAACCCTCCATACCTTCTACCAATGCCTAAAGTACATCACAAGTCCTGTAGTGAGCAGAAAGAATATTCTGTACTTAACAAACAATGAGAAAGGAAAGTATAATGACTGGAATATTAGTCACTGTTGCATTACTATAATGAAATACCAGAGGCGATCAGCTTATTGGGAAAAGGGGTTATGTAGCTCACAGCTTGGGGCTTCAAGTCCAAGATCTGGCATCCTCACTCCTTTGAGCACCTAGCAAGAATAGAACACCATGACAGAGTCTGTATTAGAGCTACTTTCATGTCTTCAGCCAGGAAAGGAATGAGGGAGACTCTTATGATCCCTTTTAATGACATGTCCCCGGTGACCTAAGGACCTCCTTCAGACCCACCTCTTTAAAGTCCACAGCAGCTCCCCAAACAGTCACCAAGGGAACCAAGCCTTTTTATATAGTCCTTTAGGGAACAACATCCAAACCTCAGCAATGGGGGAGGCTCTAACTCTTAATCAGGTCTCACCACCCTTTAGCAAGTGTTTTGAACAAGAACTTGCTATGAGCTAAAAACATTTCTCAAACATGGGACCATATTTTATCAGTATGGAATACACAATTACCATTCCAATAGCCAGCATTTCCTAGTTCTTACCCTTCAGTGGAAAATGAAATGCCTTTCTCATTTTGGCTGCCAGTGTCTCTAGCCATTAAGACCAAGAGTTTAAATTTGAATCTGGAAATCAGATTTCTTAAGTTCTGATTGTGTGTGTGTGTGTGTGTGTGTGTGTGTGTGGTTTAGATGTATGGGCACATGCATGTATAAGCCAGAAGTTGACATCAGGTATCTTCCACCATCGATCACATCCACCTTGCCTTTTGCGACAATTTCTCACTGAGCAGGAAGCTCATGGATACAGTCTGACCTAGCCAGCAAGCCCCATGGATCCTCTTATCTCAGGCCCATGACCACTCACAGAACAGCACCCACAGACCAGCACCAGGATTGCAAGTTTGAACCGCAAACACAGCCTCTTTATGTGGGTATCTGGGATCTGATCACAGGTTTTCAAAGGCTTGTACAATACACAATCCATTGGCTAACCCATCTCCCTGTCTCCCAAGATCCTTGATCTACGATTTTCTATGTGAGTTTGTACAAGTTAAACTTTTCACGCCTGATCTATAGATAAAAGGAAAAAATGTAGGCATGAAACTGAGGGTAAAGGAATACAATAGATGTGCCTGGCACAGACATTACCCTCGTCTGCAACAGTCAATCAGACCTACTAACCTACTAACTGTTATCTAGGAATACTAATTATAGTGTGAGTTGAAGTGTGAGTTATCGCATTCCTTTGTAAGTACCATTGTAGAAGTTGGGTCCTACATGCCAAAGTACAAGAAGCCCAACCTCTATGCTGTTCAGAGGAAGACAATGGAGCTCATGGCCTGCCAGTGAACCACTACTTCTTTGGTGGTGTGACAGACCAGCTCCTGCCGTCCAAATCCAACTTACTGGCCTCTCCACACCGTCATACTTTCACCTGTGAGGGAAAAAAGCATGTAAAAGGAAATGTAGCTGAGGACTCAAGAAGCCAGAGGTCCGTTATTTACAACACTTGCGTTAGAATTGTGTCGCCCACCTGTCTGAGTTTGCCCACAGCTAGAAGGTTTTCTGAGGTGCAGAATTTTCAGATTAAAACCGAGACAGTACCAAATACATAGAACAGTTGGTCAGCATCTTGGTCCATGCTGTGCTGCTGTAGTATACAGCAGTATATTAGCATTACCTGGCCCAGACCAGGCAAACTACAAAGTACATAACTATATAGTCATAGTTCTGGAGTATGGGAATTTCCCATGTCAAGGTACCACAATCACAATTGTCCAAGTCAGGGCTGTTCTGCAGTTTCAAGACAGTGGTGCCTTGCTGTAGCATCCTCCTAAACACACACACACACACACACACACACACACACACACATGCACACGCATGCATGCACATGCACACATGTACACACTAAAAATAAACGAATAAATGTAACTTTCAAATATAAAAACAATAACAAATAGCTATAGTCAGAGAGTAGGCTTGACGCAGCTTGCACTCCCTAGGTTCAGGAACAGGAATGAAGCCAGAGCTCCCCACTGGTGTCAGAAAAGCCACGGCATTGCTACAAGGCAAGGACTAGCCCTATGACAGCATCTCTGAGTGGAATGGATAGATAAACTGAAGGGACGGATAGATACACTGTAAGGAAAGAAGGTGCTGAGCCCAGAGATGGAACAGTTCATGATGCAGACACTGGAAGGACACGGGAAAGAATGCGGTTAGCTAATGGTTTTCAGAATAATCAAAGGATTTTTGTGCCACCAGTCAGTGAACTAGTCCAGTCTGGAAGAACAGAGCCAAATTCAGGGCTCAAGAACTTGCTATGTAGAAAGAGCAATCACTCTCTCTCAAATACTGACTCCTACCTCACCCTTACCCCCCAATCTATTACATCATTAACATGGCAAAATAAGTACCTTCCTGCAACACATTGTGTAAAATCATGTATCACTAATATGCCAAACTGAGTGTATGGAAGCTCTTGTTTCCCCTTTTAGTGACAATAGTTTACTGAATTAAATTTGATGGTGAGAGATGCTAACTGTGCCCATTTTTAATTCCTTCCTGGAAATTTTTCACTTCAACCAGAATCTTCTTCAGGTCAACCTTGAGCAAATCACAGCTCCTCTCTGGACCTGAGACTCTCTCCTATTTTTCATTCTTCTCTCTGACAACACATTAACAGAGGGATTCTGCTCCTATGGACCAAGGCACTGAGGTTCTGAGTAGACGCAGACTGTTCATAGGACCTGTCCCCTGTGACAGACCCAAGGCAAGATGAACCAGACAGGTGTCTCCAAGCTCCCAGAAGTTGGCTTCAGACCCAAGAGTGCAATTTGCCAAGATTAACCAGATCAACCCTTTAAGAATAAGACACATAGAAAGGCGCAGAGAGGTTCCCACTCCCTGGTCCTCATCCAATAGCTTTACAGCTGCTTCAGTGGCTAATTCATGCACAAGTTATTCTTGCAGCTGGGCCAAGACCACTGAACCTGAAAAGAAGCCCACATGTTCCATGGTAAAGTCAGGCAGCGAGGCTGTGGTCAGGGATGGTTTTGCATGGAATTGGTTTGCACAGAGTGCGGTCTTTTATTCTCATCCTCACTCAGAGATGCTCTTTCTCATCTGTGTCTGTTGCCTCTCTTGTTGCTTACCAAGGTGTTTTCAGCAGGGTGTTGTGCAAACTAGCAGAAGATGGAATCCGCTCAAAAGAATCCATCTTTCAGTAGTCTTCCACGTTTGGGGTGGTGCATTTTCATTGTGTCATTGTGGCAAGAGAGTAATAGAGAAAGATGCCAGACGCCTTCTGCTAGGTGCCAAGCATCCGTGTGCATCCGTGCATGTGTGTGTGCGTGCATGCGTGTATGTGTGTTTGTGTGTGTGCGTGCCCATGCATCTTTAGGAGAGAATCTAATTAGTACCTGGGTTCATTAAAATCTGATGGGATGAGGTGTCTATGGAAATCTGTGATCAGAGATATAGTCAAAGGCATACAACCCAAAAGGTCATTCCCCACACTCAGGCAGAAGCAGGTGTCCTCTTTGAAAGGTAGTTAAGTGAGGACAGGAGCTTGCAGCCCTAATCCAAACAAGACTGACTTGAGAGAGAGAGAGAGAGAGAGAGAGAGAGAGAGAGAGAGAGAGAG
>JADRCG010010420.1:2083362-2099420 GCA_019844195.1 Rhabdomys dilectus | reverse complement strand
AGAGAGAGAGAGAGAGAGAGAGAGAGAGAGAGAGAGAGAGAGAGAGAATATTTTAGTGCAGGTACATGTTCATGAGTATGATTCCTAGAGCTCAAGATTAGGTATCTTCCTCATTGAATCTGGAGCTTATGAATTCAGCTAGCCTATCTAGCTAATGAACTTCAAGACTCCTCCTGTCTCCACCACCCACAAGCATTGAAGTTACAGACACATGCCACCAAGCCTATCTTTTACGTGGATGCCAAGGATCCAAACTCAGGTCCTCATGCTTGCACAGTAGACATTTGATTGACTGATCCAGTCAGTCTGTTAATGTATCTTTTAATTACACCCAGAGGCCACAGCAGTTGGTCGAACTATTCCATCTACATTTGTGTATATAGACTGTGATTTGCATAATGACAAAATTGCTTCACAGTCTCCTCTGACTATATCTTGTCACTAAATTGTGTGTTACTGTAGATATTTATAGACAGAGACATGGTTAAAATACCTATTAGTTATCCTTCTCTGCATATGCATTCACCATAAAATAATGTTTTGGAGCTTATCATTCAACCTAAGAAATAGTTTTCTGCTGTTTGCCTCTATTCTCCAGCTACTGTCCTAGATCTCTAAGAACATATTAAACACCTTTTTAATATTTTGATGATTTCCCATTCTGTTGGTCCTGCCCTTTGAACAATTTTTTAAACTATATTTAGACCAGAGTGCAGTTCAGTGGCAGAATACTTGTCTAGCATATGTGACACCCAAACTTTGATCCCCAATACTGTAAGAAAAAAAAAAGAGAGAGACAAGAAGAAAAGCTATATTTTCCAGATTTTGTACTAAGATGCTTGCATTTGATTAAAATCCCACCAAAAAAAAATGCATCCACATCTGGTTGATTCAGAACTGAGGTAAATGGGGAAGGGATGGGAGGGTCATGTGTATTTTTAGCATGGACTGGAATCAGTGGTTTTGTTGGATTCCCAATCACAACAGAGGCTGTAGCCCACCATTTGTGAGTGCGGAAGTACCCAGAGGTTACACTTGACGGCTGCCCTAGACTTTGCCTATGCAGCCTTAGCAATGACTCTTCAATCTTCCTGTCCCTTAACAAATTCTTTTCTCCTTAAAGCAACCGGAAGAAATTCATTGACCACAACTAAGGAACTCTGACCAATAAAAGAAACTGGAGCAGAAGTAATTGCAAACAAACAAACTTCAAAGACAAGGCGTCCTTATATTGGCTGTGTGACCTAGTTGAGTTTGAAGTGATGGTTGGGTATCATTAACTGATGGGCACTTGTAATTCATGGGATATGAAGTGGTAAAGCAGCTCCTTGCCTGATTACCCATGATCACTTTGAAAGAACCTCTGCCAAGGTAAAGACTTGGCATTCCATTTCGATTGCTACAATAAACTATTGTGTGGACAGAGGGACATGCAGCCTATGGATCGTGACAGCTGATTCTATTAGTGTCAGTAGCTTTTCCAAGACACAGATAGGTGGAGGAGAGGTGGGCAAGGAGAATAAATATGATGAAAAGACATTGTATGAAATTCTCAAATTAAAAGATAGACGTGGGGCTCGACAGATTGCTCAGCAGTTAATATACTACTCTTGAGGGAAACCCGAGTTCAGTTCCTACCATCGGCATTACACAGCATTGCAATGCCTGTAAACCCAGCTCCAGGAGACCTAACACCTCTGGTCTCTTTGGGAGCTCACACACATGCAAGCAAGCATGAAGACCAGAGTTCGGATCCACAGCACTCTCATAAAAAGCTGGACTTGTTTGCACCTATAATCCCAGTAGGGTAGCAACAGAGACAGGAAGCTGCCTGGGGCTTGCTGCTCAGCCAGTAAAGCCAAGCAATTAAGTTCCAGGTTAAGTGAGAGGCCTTATCTCAAAATTAATAATAGTAGTAGTAGTAGAAATAACGACAACATGGCAGAGAGACTTGAAGAAAACATCTAATCATGATCTCTGGCCTCCATACCACTCACACACGAAACAGGTTGAAAATGTTAAGTTCTCAGATGAAATAGATTTTAGAAAAATGGGGTGTTTCTAGGCCTCCACCAAAGTTTATTTTTATTTTGTTGTGGGGTTAAAATTCAAACCAGGGCCTCATGCGTCTACCAATGTCCTTGACCACTGAACACATTTTGTAATATTTTAGATGCACGGAACTACCAGAACCAAAACCAAATGCACAATGAAATCCAGCCAGTTACTTAATTTCTATACAGGGTTGAATTTATGTCCTTACAGATCTCTTCAATGAAAGTCAGGGCGTGAGTTGGAAAAGAAAAAAGCCACTGGAGTCAGAATGAGAGCATTTAGGAGGAGCCAGAGGACTTGGCATCTCTAACACCATAGCATCTCCTGTACCAAAGGAATAACTTTCTAATGGCCTCCCATGAATCACTCGCTTCATACAGGGGTTCTAACTCTCCCTGCGTCCTTCCCCGGTGTCTTTCATTCCAACTAAGCATGACCACATCCAGATCCCAGAATCAGAATACCCAGAGGAGCCAATTTTAAAAAAGCAAACTTGGAAAGAAACAATTCACACCACAAAAGAACTGCAAGCTTTCCTAATTAACATTGGCAAAAGATTAGATTATATACAGAGTGTTCTACCAGGGAAAAAGAGTATGTGCCAAATTGTTAACCTGGGTACACTAACCAGAAATTCAGGATTTGGACTTCGCTTGCAAGATTGTTAAGTCACTTGGTTGGGTCGAGTTTGTATTCTACTGTGGCTTATTGCTAAGGAAATGAAAACACCAAGACTCCAGAGAGGTAGAGAAATCAGAACAAATTTCCAATCTCACACACACCCAAAATAATCCCGGAAGAAATTCTCTTTTCTAATGCTTTGAGAAAAACATTGCTGAAGTACCCGGCTCTTTGAAGAGTGCTTTGCTGAATGTCTTCAGGACCCTGGAGATGAGGTAGGAGACATTGCTACTGAAGTTAGTTCCCTCATCCCAGTGAATCTGGTGGATGCCCAGAGGGATAGACACCAAATTTAACTGGCAGAAACAGAGTGGATATGGTTACATAATAACAGGGTGATTTGACTTGCAGGGTCTTTTGCTGCTGGCTATCTGGAAATGGTATTCCTAAAATTGAACCAGATGGATAGCCTACAATGCCTTGCCCTCTCTGGATCTTTGACCTACCTAATTAAGAGGAAAAAAATCCACATATTTGCAGTCAATTAATTTTCAACAAAGATGCCAAGAACACATGATAGGGAGAATTTGATCTTTTTGTAAACAGTGTTGGAAAAACTGGCTCTCCACATGCAGAAGAATGGAATTAGACCAAACTCCTGGTTGTTTAAAGATAAATATAAGACATTAAACTGTAAGACTAGCAGACTGTGATGGCCTACATTTTAAGCAGCACTTGGGAAGCAGAGGGATGTATCTCTGTGAGTTTGAAGCCAGTCTGATGTATATAGTGAATTCTGCACAGCCAGGGAAACAGGCCACCAAGTAAAGAGACAGTCTACATAAAGGAGAACATATCTGTAAACCATATGTCTGACAAGGAGTCAATATTCAAGATACAGAAGGAGCTTAACAGTAAAACACACACCAATGTAAACAGGAACAAGCACTTGAACAAGTATTTCTCAAAAGAAGACATTCAGAAAACCAGTACATCTCTAAAAAGACATCCAACAACATTAATCATTGGGGAAATATTAATCAAACCCCCAAGGAGAAACCGCTGCACACCTGTCAGAATGGCTATTGTCAAAAAAAAAAATCAGAAGATCATAAGAGCCAGAATACCAGGAAATTTGCTGTGAAACAGTTTCTCCTAGAAATGACTACATAAACCAGACCAGAACAACGGCAGTATCAATGAATGTGCAGAATGGGGGAAATTCCTGAGTCCCACCCATCCCTAGACAAAGAATATAGGCAAAATATAGTCAACTAATGATTGCTGGGAGAAGGAGAGTTAGCCTCTCCCAGGGATGAACCACTTTATTGGTTACTCAATGTCACCCTTAAAACCATATACACACAAACAACAAAAATGGGCTCAGTAGATTGTATGTGTGAGTATTTGTGCTTACACGTATATACATACATATGCATGGAAAAGAGGCTATCAACTTAAGAATAGGGGATGGGTAATTGGGGAGGTTCCAGAGATTGTATCTGGGAGGGGGAAGAGATGAAAAGAAGGGAAGAAACAGATATAATTCTATTTCAATCAAAAATATATAAATAAATATTATATATATATATATATATATATATATATATATATATATATTAAAAAGCCAAAAGATAACAAATGTCATCAAATGCACCTAACTGTTCACAGGTGGGTGAATGGATAAAGAAATACGCTATAGATACACAATGGAATACTATAAAACCTTGAAAAGGAAACCCTATCATCTGCAACAACATAGAGGAACTTGGAACACATTATATTATGTAAAATAAACATGACACCTGCTATGGTTCAGATATTGAACAGTCTCTCAAATGCCCACATGTTAAAGGCTTGGCCCGGGGTGTTATGAGATAATACGTAAAAGGTAGGACTTCATGGAAGGTTAGGGCTAATTGGAAGAGTAGCCTTGAAGAGGATTGTGGGGCCTGGTTGTTTCTGCTCTCTTCTTAGGCAAATAGGTATCATGTGTCCCCCACTTTGATGGGCTGAGCTACCACAGAACCAACCAATCATGGATCTTGTGTCAAAAGAGACTTTTCCTCTTTATTGTTTATTTCTCTCAGATAACGTGTTGCGGTAATAGAACACTGATTGGATCTAGGGAGATGGCTTACTCAGTAAAATACTTGCATCAAGCGTGAGGCTCTGGATTTGATCCCTAATACCCATTGTAAAAGCTGAATATGGAGTGTGCACCTGCACTCCCAGGCTAGGGAATGTTGTAGGACGATCCCCAGAGTCAGCTTCCATATCGAGGAGAGTTTCTGTCTCAAAACTAAAGTGGGAAAGAGCTGAGGAAGATATTTGATATGGCCTCCGCACATATGTGCATGCAAACTAACATACACCTATGCACACATTTACATGAATGTGAACAGATACAACTCACACACAAGGAATGCTAACACAGAGAAGATATACTATGTTACTGCACTCACATGTGGTACAAAGAAAAGTCAACTCATAGATGCAAGGAGCAGAATTGTTTACTGGAATCTAGAGAGTAGTAGGATTGGAGAGTGGTTGATATGAAATCTCAGTTAAGGAGAGCAATAATTTCAAGAGGTCTACCATATAGACCATCTATACATGTGATGCACCATAAACATATACAATTTTTAGCTAGGTATGACAGCACAGACCTGTAGTCCCAACCCTCAAGAGATTGACAGTTCGAGACCCGCCTACTTTATGAACCACAGTCTCAGCAAATACGTACAAGAACATATATGCATATACGTTACCTTTATTTAACAGTTAAAAGCAAGTTTAGTCTTAGCAAAGTGAAAAACTAACTGAGAGATTATTAATTTTACTACAGACCCTACTTCAGATAGGCAGAGAACCATTGGATTTGAGGGTTTATCAAAATCCTGACCAGAAACGTCAATGCTACTATTCCTAAAGCTGTTTCTAATGCAACCCATGGCTGCAAGCCTGACCTATAGTGCATAGTTATTCCTTTTTAAAATGCTTTTCTCTTTATCCTAACAAGCCTGGAACACCAGAAGCAAGTCACCTTTTCTTGGTTGGGATGAATGGTACCTCTCTGCTTTATTTCTGAGCTGTAGCAACTCTCTTCTTTCAGTAAGGGAAAAGGAAAAAAAAAAGCCCTTCTCTCTCACATAAGAATTCTTCAGATCTCCTCTCCTAATAACCAAAGAAAATTCCTATCAGAAATACAGAGCATGTCAAAAATCCATAACTGTCTGTGGATGCTGCAAGAAGGATTTGTGGATATTGAAAGCTTTCTTAGGGAATAAATGCCCAAGAATAAAAATTTGAATTCAGATTATTTTTTCTCAGGGGTTGCTAGAAAGATGACTTTCATTAAAATTATTTGCGCACATTCAATTTATCAGGCTTCTAACATTCAGAAGTTTCTGTGCTTAGAAAAATAAAGCTAACACGGTGAGGATGGGAATGAACGGCTTGTTGTTCCATGGAACTAACAAGTCAGTTCTAATTAAATCCCTGAACAGAGTGAAGTGACTGGGACTCCACTGTCTTTGACTAACTGTCTACCCTTGCTGAACAATGGTTTTTTTTTTAATTCCTGTTGTTTTTAACTCTGGCCTAACTACAAACCTGTGCCTTTCCTCCTTGGCTGGAAGTTCTATGAAACTCACTAGTTTGACTGAAGGTTTAAGCTCACTTTGTGAAAGAATAATAATACCTTCACCAGAAATCCCATCAGTAGAGAAGTTATGGAGATGAACGAAGCCATGCTGGGCCAATTTCCTATCTTATGTAAATCTGACTCAGTCACAGTCATACAGGATTAGAGCCATAGGCACTGTTTCTCAGAGTCCTGGGAAAAAGTTGCTTTATCAGCCTACATTTGACACAATTTGGAAACACAACAACATCCATCTTGCCAACCCACTGACTTATTATAGCAGGTTGTGATATGCATTAGGCCCAGAGCCACATAAGAGTAGCATTACAAGTTAAGCAAACAACACAATAGGTACTGCTTCCTTTGCTGGTGATATTAAAGCTCCTTCCTTTAGCCAGCTTCCTGAGGACCACAGACAGGCACACATGTGCCATGGAGACAGTCAGTACAGTTTTCCTAATGCTCAACCCACAGATTAATGTCTATATTCAGTCGTTGGAAGATAAGGAAGAGCAGATAGGAGAAGCAGACAGACACTGTCAGATATGGAGTAATGAATCTAATTAGAGAATCTACTGCTTATGAATAAGAGGGAGGATTTGTGCTGATCTCGGGGCCAATAACAAGCATGGATTTTATGGATGATGAAGTAGCCATGAATTAGCACTTCCAGGGAGAGCTACCTGCTGGTTTCCAGATTTTCAAAAGATTACCTCCACCAAGAACTCTTGTTGAAGATGTCAACTACCTGCTGAAGACTGAAAGAGCCAATGAGGCTGTACGTGTGAGAGTGTATCATCAAAGGAAGAAGGGAGGAGATTCTAGGTGCTGCTGGGGCATAAGAATGGGTTCATCATTTTGAATGTTGGTAGTCAAGTGCCTGGACTGTAATATGCATCTCAACATTCACCATGAAACTGAAATTTAATGGAAGGCTCACATGGGGTTTAGCAGAGTCCTTAAACAATCCAAAATTGAAAAGACAAATATGTGAGCTAACTCTTTTTTTCCCTTTTAAAATTTTAAATTCATTTACTTATTTATTTTGTGTGTGTACATGTACATACACATGCACATACATGTGTATGCATGTACTTGCACATGTACATACATACACATGTGTGCACACGTGCATGTGTTTAAGTATAGAAGGTCAACTTCTTATGTCTTCCTCTATTACTCTCTACCTTATTCCGAGACTCTCATTGAACCTTGAGTTAACCAATTGGCTAGACTAGCTGACCAGAAATCCCCCAGGATCCTCCTGTTTCTGCTTGCCACCTTTGGGTTTAACTTGACTGGGCTGAGGGAGGAATAAAGAAATGATGACAGAAACATGTATAGGAAAGCTGGGATTGGGGTGGGGTCTGATAGAGATGCACCAGTCTAAAATATATGTGTGAGATATATATATCATATATATATGGAATATATAAAATACATCTCAACAAGGAGGCTAGTTAGCTACTCTTGGTAGGTCTCTGGATGGTAGCAGTCTCAGGCTGCAGTTACCCAGGAGGAGAAAACTGCATAGACGCTTCTTACACATACCGTCAACATCTGTACTGGACCAGAGAAAAGCTTAACCATTCCCATGGGTTTGAGGCTCTGGTATCCTTGACATAGTAGCATTCATATCATGAACATTCATTCACATAGGAGCACCCTCACTCTCCACGGGTGTCCTACGTGGCTTTTTTCGTAACTGCTAGGGTTCCAAACTCAGACCCTCATACTTGAACAGTAAGCACTTTACCCAGTGAGGCATCTCCAAAACGTAACCTTTAACATACTGATGTTCTCAGATTATGCCTTTCCACCATACACAAAATGTCAGTTTTCCCCCAGTGTGGTGCTTTGAAAGAAAATGGCCCCCAGAGGCTCATAGTGAATGCTAATATTAGGAGGCGTGGCCTTGCTGGAGTAGGTGTGGTTTTGTTGGAGGAAGTGTGTCACACTGGGGTGGGGGGGTGGGGGGGAGCTGGGTTTTGAGGTCTCTGATGCTCAAACCAGGTCCAGTGTCACAGTGTCACTCTCTCTTTCTTGTTGTCTGTAGATCCAGATGCAGAACTCTCAGATCATTCTCTAGCATTATGCCTGCCTGCATGCCACCATGCTTCCCACCATGATGATAATGGTTAAACTTCTGAACTGTAAGCCAGCCCTAATCACATGTTTTCCCTTACAAGAGTTGCCATGGTCATGGTGTCTCTTCACAGCAGTAAAACCCTAACTAATACTCCCTAGTCACTGACTTCTCGTCGGCCAGTTGGAGATGTCATTTTTCTACACACTTACAGAACTTTGAATCCAGACCAGGAGAGTGACAGGATAAGACACAGGAGGAAACCTGAAATGAAAGATGAGGTGACATACCAATAAAAGAATGGTGGGGGAGATAGAGACAGGAGGGAGGTGGGAGTCTCTTCATGCTGTGAAAGACTGGAGAGAAGAGTTGCAAGGAGATCCAGTCTCCGTTGCTTTTATGTTGGGTATCTCTGAAGATCAGGTTTCCTTTTTATGGTTTTGGGCTACTCTGTTGCTTTTTTATTATTATTCTGTCTACTTGTACACATCAGACCAGATGGGACCCCAGGACTGGAGCACATCCGTCTTCCAGGTCTTTGCTCATAGAGCACCAGTCACCCAGGCTGATAGGAAACAACAGTGCACAAAGAAGCTCACGTCCTTGTGGCTACACATATAAAACTGGAAAAGCAAACATTAAAGTCAGCCTCAGAATCACTGCTATAAGATATTGGATAAGGTATAGCGCAAGAGGCATCCTGGCACGCAAAGAATTAGCTTGGGGAGTAGAGAGAGTGGCTGCTTAGCCGCACCAATTAAAGTGGCCACCATCAAAAATGAACGCTAAAACCCAGGGCTGAGGTGAGAGCACAGCAGGTAAAGCTCTTGCATACAATCGTAAGGGCCTGAGTTCAAGGCAAAGAATCCAAGTAAAATGGGTAGGCATGATAGCTTGCCCGTGGGATCCTGGTCACGGGAGGCCGGAGTAAAGAGACGCATACACACTAGTTCAGAGGTTCTCAACCTGTGGGTCGCATTTCAGATATTCTGAATATTGGATATTTACATTACGATTCTTAACAGTAGCTAAATTACAGTTATAAAGTAGTAATGAAATCATTTTATGGTTGGGGGTCAACACAACATGAGGAACTGTACTAAAGGAAGGTTGAGAACCACAGCCCTAGAGTCAGTGAGTCCTAGATCAAACACACACACACACAGGTACATACACAGGCACGAGCACATAATAAATAAATGAACAAACGAACAAACAAACAAACAAACAAACAAAAACAGAATGTACCAATTATTGACAAAGGCTTGGAAAAGATGGAACCTTCATGAAAACCAGTATGATGACTTCTCAAAAGACTAAGTAAGCCTGCTATTCCCAGACAACTCTCAAGTCTGCTTTAGGATCTCAGAGAGAGATTTTTAAGTTTTAAAAAGGAAGGAAATTCTGGCACAGCCTGAAGCTGAAGAGTGAACTTTGAGAACATTATGCTAATTTAGCTAGTCACTGCAAAGCAAATACTATATAATCCACTTACATAAGGGACCTAGAGTAGTCAAATACACCCCAAGTGCAGTGGAGTTTGAGGGTTTGGGGGAGGGGAGTCAGGGCCGGACATGTGGTTTAACAAGTTTAGAGTTGCAGTTTTAAAATATGAAAAGAATATTCTAGACTGGTTGCACATTGCTGCGAGCATACTTAATACCCCAAAACTAAACACTTCAAAATGGTTAAGACAGTAAATCATGACATGTGTATTTTACCACAATTTAAATTGTGTTTAAAATGCAGATTAAGATAATTACATCTGCTCTGGGGCTAGAAATTCTTCCGAGTTTAATCATCTGTGTCTTATCTACATGAATCCTGGGGAAGAATGTCTTTGAAATTTCGGAGTTCGAGCTGCAGTAAAGATTAAATTAACGCAACCTGTAGGAACCAGGTCCAGGCAGAAATAGTTGGGTGGTGGTGGTTGTTGTTTTCGTTTGGTTTTTGATGGTGGTGGTGGTGGTGGATTTGGGCGGGGAGGGTTGTTGTTTATTTGTTTGGGTTCTTGTTTTGTTTTGTTTTTTGTAGCCTTCAGGGTGGTGGCAAAGCTAAGAAAGCTGAGTCAGTTCTATCTTATTCTATTTAGTAAAGAGTAAACCTAGCCCAAAGCAGGGCTCTCACGTAGGATTACATAAGGGGCATTTACAAATACCTGCAAGTCGGTCCATCATTCCCATCCCTGAAAAGGTTCTTACTGATCTGAAAGGCTCAGACCAGGGTGAATTTTAAGGATTCATCCTCAAGTAGTGCTGGTTGAAAACTGCTAGCTGTTTAAATGTTAACTGAGCCTTCGCCTCAGTCTACCTGTTCCCGCTTTGGCTGCAATCCACCCACACAGACTGCCCTTCCTCTGTCCTCTCTGCGTCCCTCATCCCACACTCCGTTGCTTTGATTATATAAGTACTGAAGGTGGCTGATGATTAAAGGAACACCGTGCCCTCTAATCAAGTGTAGCCAGCAGGTATTAAATGCCGTCAGAAATCTCAAATCGTATCCTTTTGTGCCAATTAGCTTTGTGCAAGGAAAATTCTGATCTTTAGCCTGAGCTACAGTTTTCTTCAGCCTCACACATCACCCACTGCAAAAGCCCAGGAAAGGGTGGATGGGTCGTACAGCTTCTCCTCTGAGAGTGGCTGGGCAGCGGTTCGCAGAGTATATATCCAATGGTATATAACCTATACGTTTACCAACTATATATACTTGTTGAAAACCTACTAAGTACTGCCCATATTTTAAAATGTGTGAATAAAATCAATAAGTCAGTTTAGGGAGATGATTCAGAGGTTAAGAGCACTTCCAGAGGACCCAGGTTCAATTCTCAGCATCTACATGGTAGCTCAAAATCATCTGTCATTCTTTCAGGGGATATGACACCCCTTTCTGGCCACTTTGGGCACCACTCATATATAATTATAGACACGCACAGAGGAAAAACATACACATAAATTTTTGTTTTTGATTAAATTTTGAAATAAATAAATTTTTATTTTATTTTTATAAAATAAAAATAAATAATTTTTCTCTCTTTTTTTGTCAGCAAGTACATTCCCAGCTGTGGAAATTACCCTTTGCCTAAATAGTGTCAAAATCCAAAGATTTCCTCTAAAAATATGTTAAGATAATAAACTTTATGTTGAATAAGGTTATTTTATTTTACTTTTTGGTCTTACAAACCAATCCCAGGACTTCAGGCATGCTAGATTGGTTCTGTACCAGTGAGGTACACCTAAGCTCTGTGTTACATTTAATCACAATTAAAATTAATTAAAAGAAAACAAAAGACTTAGCCAGGTGCATTAACACACACCTGTAAATCCCAACACTGGGAAGGCTGAGGCAGGAGAATTATGGATTCCAGGTCTGCCTGGACTGTTTTACAAGAAACATACACACATATACACACACGTACACACACACACACACACACACACACACACGCACGCACGCACGCACGCACGCACGCACGCACCATCAATCAATCAATTAAATAAAAATAGATTTGTACCTCAAATGCAAAATAAGAATAAAGAATTCATTTGTGTTATCAGGGTACCATTGCACTGGTCAAAGAAACATCTTAGAGCATGTTTTCAAAATTCTGAAAAAAAAATTCTGGAGCCACCGGAAGTTATCAGACAGGCAGCGTCTTAAACTATTTGCAATGTCAGACTTGAGAGTTTATTTAACCTCTGGAGCATGGAGTCAGGTGGTCTGAGGAGAAAACACACCACTGTTACAAACGCTGATTGCTTCTTCTTCTAGCTGCTAATGTAATCTGCTTTGCAGATTGGAATTTGCATAGCATCCCTGGTAATGCCAGCCAAACATGGTCAGAGCTGCGGTGCTGTTTGGGGAGTTGGTTTTGTTTTTTGATAAGTTACTTTATGGGAGCAAGGCAAGACCTCACACTTTCTTGGCAGGATTGGCAGAGACAACCACTCCACTGCCCTTTCCTTCTTCAAACAGTAAGCAGTGAGCGTTACCAAGCTGCTGCATGGAGTCCTGCCTGAGTGCTGCTGGCCCAAGAACATTTAAAACAAGTCTGTTGTCACCGGTGTTATTTTTCCCCCAGTTCTGTTTGACCTTTCAGAAGGAAACTGTGACTAACACGAATGCTTGAGACAATTACATTTAGCCTGCGCTATCTGTAAAGAGCCTAAGCTGTGCCCTTTCTAGCAATACACGCTTGCACACACCTACACAAAAGTACCAGTTTTCTGAGCACTAATTTTCTATTGATTTTGTGCTGGCCTCTCTCACCTGTTATAATTCTCTCTAAATCTCTGCCAGGCAGAGGACTCCTGCGTTCACTGGGATATGCTTCATGCTTTTCTGATTTTGGATTTCTTGGAGCTCCTCAGTTATGAATTATTACCCTCCTTTAATATTGCTCATTGATAAGGACTGACCATGAATAAGAAATGGATCCTGTAACCACCTTGGAGCCCCAACAGGCCTGTGGCACATTCTGGATCTTGAGAATTCTTGTGGAGTGGGTAGGCTGCCTGTGGGATAGTAGCTGCGGCCCTTAGCTTTACTTAGTGTGGTGGTTTGAATATGCTTGGCTGAGGGAGTAGGAGGTGTGGCCTTGTTGAAGGAAGTCACTGTGGGGGTGGGCTTTGAGAGTTTCCTCCTATTTCCTTGAGGAAGCCAGTCTTCTCCTGTTTGCCTTTTGGAACAAAATGTAAAACTCTCAGCAATTCCAGAGCTATGCCTGCCTGGAAGCTGCCATGTTTCCTGACTTGATGATCATGGACTGAAGCTCAGAACCAGTAAGCCAGCCTCAATTAAACATTGTCCTTTAGAAGAGTTGCCTTGATCATGGTCTCTGTTCACAGCAATGGAAATCGTGACTAAAACACTGTTTTACCCATCCTCGCTGGATCTCAGCCTCCCCCACTGATGCCCGTTTGTCCACTCTGCATTAAGCTTCCGTCTTCATCTTCTGGAACCACCTTATACCCAGACGTTTTCTTCCACTCACAACCCAGGACAGAGCACATTATCTTCTGAACAAGGTATTGACCGAGACATTCATCCAACAGACAAAGGAGAGCCTGGACCTAAGGATGCTTACTCAAGCTTGTGATTTTTGTGATGGTACAACTACAAGAGGAATGTGGGGCTTTGGATTTTCCGCTGTGAAGAAGGAAGAGCAAGGAGACTGTGCTGGCCAATGGAATCTCCTCTTTGGAAAGCCACTTTCCACCCTGGAGCACAGCGCTGACCTCATGACTGACCTCAAACACCTCTGGTGAAGCCTGTCTTCACCCTCTCCTGGCTTCAGCTATTTCCATCACTGCTATTGTTCTCCTCCAGGTTAATGACACAGATCTGTGGTGATTTTCTTGAGTGCCTCACTCAAAGACTGTTCAGATTTTAACTTGCAAGTACTTGAGATCAAGCCACCTGAATGGCGTCCTAATGAAAGGTCAAGGGAACTATCAGTGTACAACTAATTTTTTTCTGTGTGTATTTCCCTTAATTAGGATGTCTTCATTCTGTGTCTCCAGACATAAAAATAGAACTTGTTCATTATTTTAAAATTCAGGCAGAATAGAAGTACTAACATGAAAAAGTAAAACTCTTTATAATCCCACCGACTTTGGGCATTTTTACTGATTGAAATGTAGTTCATGTGCTTTAACAGTCACTTAAAAAAAAAAGTAGCTTGTCTGTTTGAGATTTTTGTATCTCCATTGTCTTAGCATTGAAAAGATTGATCAGTTATTAACAGCACTTATTTCCAGAACTTCTCTATGACACACAAAGAACTGCATTCCTAAAGCAGTTACCCCGTAGCCCACTCCTCAGTCCCTAGTCATCACTAGCCTGACTTCTGGATTTTTCTATTTTGAATTAACCAATATAAATTAATTAATACAATATGTAGTTGGGATGGTTCATTTTCTCATCGCTGTGATGAAGGCAACATAGGCAGGAAGACTTCCTTTTGCCTCACAGTCTGAGGGCATAGTCCATCCTGGTAGGGATGTCATGGAGGCAGAATCCTACAAAGGATGGATAGAGTCCACAGCCAGGCATGCTCGGCTTGCTTTTTCTTTTGGCTCAGTTCTGGAACAGCAACACCCATTCCAACACACACACATACACACACACACACACACACACACACACACAGAGAGAGAGAGAGAGAGAGAGAGAGAGAGAGAGAGAGACAGAGACAGAGACAGAGACAGAGACAGAGACAGAGACAGAGACACAGAGAGAGACAGAGAGAGAGAATAGAATCACCCACATTTAGAGTGGCATTCCCATCCCAGTTAACTTGATCAAGATAAACATTCACAGTAATTCTCAGAGACTTGTTCTGCGGTGACTCTAAGTCCTGCCACATTGACAACACAAACCACCATGATGGTCCTTCTCAACAGGAGGCTTTCAAACAGCATCTCTAGGTTCAGCTGCATAGCCTGTAATAATACATTACTTCCGTCTGTGCCCGTATGACTAGTCCACATTTCTTATCTACCTGTTTTTTTACTCACTGCTGAACATTTGAAGCCCATGTTTAGAACATAGTGAGTAATGGTGATTTACTTTCCTATAGAAAGATTTGTGTGAATATGTTTCAATTTTTCCTGACCTGAGTACTTTGGTGAATAAACTTCGGAATGTTTTCTACATGCCTCCATATTGACAGGTAAATCTATTGTGACATATTATTTTTCCCAACTGCTTGCTCTGCTTTCCCATACAGAATTAGAAGCTCACCCCCCCCACCAGTTGCCAAATGACTTGAGTGTCCTCTGTTGGAAGAATACATGCAAACATACTGATTGACAGTGGCCTACATGTCACTGTCCTTGACAAGTGACCTACCCAAATGGATCCAAAGCTCCATGGATATGGCAAAGCTGAACTTTCTCAGCCTCTTTCTCTCTTTTCCTCTGCCATGGATAGGGACTTCTTAAGCCTGTGCCCTATAATAATGGACTCAGGGAGCTGAAATGAAGAGCCGGGGTCCCTAATATATGGTGGAGGGAAATTAACATTATAAGTAATCCAGATTTGGCTTTTACAGTCATGAATATGGCAAAGCCAACTAATGAAAGAATAAGTCATTTATTATCCTACTCAAGAGTGTGTAATCTTTACACACGTAAACTCACAGCTATTTCAGAAACTGAGGTCTAAACAGATTAAGCATTTTTTTCAAAGTGAGATAAATAATAAGAGAGGTAAAGTCAACCTTTTTTTTAACATTTATTTTTTTGGGAGGGGCTTGTACCACTGTGCACACACGAGGTAAGAGGACAACTCTCAGGTATTGGTTCTCTCTCTCTCTCTGCCATGTAGGTTCTGGTGACCGAACTCAGATATCATCAGCCTTGGCAGCAAGTGCCTTTATCCTCTGAACCATCTTGCCAGCATCTCAAAGCCAATTTTTAGGTCTATATTTCTATCAAGGTGAAGAAAGAGGTAATTTTGAAAGTTTTGGAGGAATGTCTGTGAAGACCTCATGCTGTTGGGTGACTGTTGGGCTGAAACTCCAAACTAATTCTTGCTATACTAATGAGTTCATGCTAATTGGAAACTTACAATAAGTCAAACTCTATGCTGTGGTTTTCCATTCATAGATAGATAGATAGATAGATAGATAGATAGATAGATAGATAGATA
>JADRCG010010420.1:2071815-2083352 GCA_019844195.1 Rhabdomys dilectus | reverse complement strand
ATAGATAGATAGATAGATAGATAGATAGATAGATAGATAGATAGATAGATAGACAGACAGACAGACAAGCAGGTGGCAGGCAGGCAGAGAGATTAATGGGGGAAGGAGGAAAGTTACTATAAGACTAAATCCTAATTCCTTATCTCTGCAGCCACTGGGTTGGGATCTATACTAACAAATAGCTGGCTGCTTTCAGTCTATTCTGCACCAAACTGCACTTGTCCAGCCTGACTTTGGCTTAATTTTGCCTGACTGTGCCCCAGAGGTCAACTACCCTTGCCTGCAAGGGGCCCCAATGATGGAAGGAATCTCAGTCAGCATCCACTTCCATCTGATTTAAGGGACTGTTTCTTCATCTCTCTCTTATCATAACTAAATAACAACCTTATGTAACTAACCTCCAGAAACAAAGGACGTTGTTCCCGTGCCACTGTTGTTAAACAATAACCAGCTACCTAACAAGTCCCTGGGGTTAGACCACTCCAGGCTTTGGGACTCCATGGCACTTGTAGATGACAAATGTTCACTGGGGGACTCCAGAAACCTAGAGCAGGAGGCAACTGAGGAAGACTTTTCTTTCCAGATACTATTGTGAATACACAAAACTCCACTAAAAATAATTGATTTGCATACCTTAAACCAGGTGTGCATAAGTAGATAGGGAGTTACTTTTTTTTTTTTTCAAACTGGCTTGTACTTATACTAAAACATTTAACATATGTTTTTTAGTTGAATTTATTTATATTTTATAGATATGAGTATTGTGCCTATATGTATGTCTGTGCACTGTGTGTGTGTGTGTGTGTGTGCACTGTGAGTGTGCAGTGTGTGTGTGTGTGTGTGTGTGTGTGTGTGTGTTGCTCACAAAAGACATAAGACAGCTCTGGACCCTCTGGAACTGGAGTTAGAGACAGTTGTGAATCACCACATGGGTGCTGGGAATTGACCGTTCTGAAGCACAGCAATCGATCTTTGCCACTGAGCTATCTCTCCAGCCCCTCAGCATACTTTTAAAAGACTACATGTCGCAAACCTTTTTTCACCAAGTCAGTATCAGATCGTCTTAAAGAGATTCAATTTACAAACAAGAAAAAAGCTATTAAAATCTAAAGGACATTTCCAAGGTCATAAGACAGTGTGACTGAAGCCCTATATAACCCATGTTGCTTATTCAGCAAATGCAGAACCAAGATAGGAAGTGTGAAACCTACTCAAGACAGAAATCAGATGTTACCACTGAATCTTCTAGAAGGTTAACCATCCATAAAGAGTTCCCTAACAGTAGGCGTGAGCCCTGGAAAAGACTAGGGGCATGGCTATTTAATAAGGTGTTGAATAGATAGGGTCGTGGCCCTGAATTTGGGGGCAGAATCATAGGCATGTACACTCTTCATACTGTCGCCTCTGCTTCAAACAGAGTCGGAGATCACTGTACCCCAAGGAAAATGAGGAAAGTCTGTGAGTGTTTGCCTACAATGCACAAAGCCCTGGACTCCATCCCAGCACTGCAGGAACCTGTTCATGATTGCACTTTCCTGTAATACCAGCATCTCCCAACTGAGGCAGGAGGATCAGAGGTTTGAACTCAAGGCCAATTTGTAAGAACCTATCTCCAAAATGAAAGAAGCAAAGAAGAGAAGGAAGAAGGGAATGAGGGAGAAAGACAAGAAGGAGGAGGAAGAGAAGAAACACAAAAGCTAGATAAAAGAAAAAATCTGTCCCTGATTCCCTCAAGGTTCAAGGTTCTTTTCTTCTTACCCAGAACCTTGGCTCTCCAGGGCTGGAGGGATGCCCACACTCTCTGTTGTGCTTCCAGACCTTACCAGGGTGCCCTTATCTGGCCATGGCCCAGGTATCCTCTGGAATTGAGAGAAATGTGGGAAGCAAGATTCTAACAAAAAGCTCCAGAAGAGGAAATTGAACTCAGCAAGGGACCCTAAAATCATATTTTATTGCTGACTCCCATCCAAGCTTGGATTTCCTGGTGGGGAATTAGAAATGACCTTCCTGGGAGGCTTTCCCAGAAGTTGGGTCTATTTGTTCTTAACACACTAGGTTATTCTTAGGCACAAATGTTTCACAAGGTCCCTAAGATAAGGCAGATACAAAGGTGAGACAGCCAGGCTTAAGTGCAGGACCTGTAGAGCGGGTTGGGGGGTGGGGGTGGGGGAAGAGGCCATACATTGTTCTGAGGCCTCTGGGGGCCAACAATGTACTGGGGTTTGCCTAGGGCTTTAGACAATTGCTGGGGTGGGAAGCAGGGGCAGGAAGCCCAGAAAAGGCAGGGAGAAAAACAGATGTGGTATGAATAAGCCCAATAGAAAGATCTTTTCACATGAACAGGAAGAGGGAGGAAGTGCTCCATAGATTATTCTTGGCACTTTAAATTTCTTTCCTTTTCTTCTTTCTCTCAACGCCTTCAAATGGCCTGTGCTCACTGAAAAAAACAAATTCAAAATGCCAAATAAATCCTCCTTCTCTCTGCAGAGCTCCATGGGGTAGGCATTCTGTCACTGCTTGTTATGAAGTAATTTCTGTTTTCAAAATGTAACACACCCCTCCCCTTTTCTCTTCCAACTCTGGCTGCCATCTGCACTCTCCCCATAGCCGTTTGACAAGACCTCTCAGGTCACAGAGAGTGTTCTCTGCACTTTCCACCGAGCCCAGGAAGTGGGGTTAAATGGCAAAATCAAGGAAAGAGAGGCAGCCAGGGGCAGACTGAGAGCCCGGAGGCCCTGCCACCCAAGGCTATGCTTACTCATTATTGCGATGCTCTAAGAAACCCTTGCTGAGACTGGAGTTCTTTCAGCTTTTATTGTCACTATTAAGAATATTAATGGTTCAAGGATCCAGAAGGCCAATGAGCATTTTCTTGAAATGCTTTTCTCAGGGTGGAGGCACAACTCTGTGTGACACATCATTAAATCCCACTGCCCGCTGACCCAGCAAGGGCAGAGAACAGTAGAATCCCACCAGTGAAACAGAGTACAAAGATCATCCTTGCCAGCCTGAGCCTGCTGCTCTTACTACAACCACAGCTCCATTAGCAAGGGGGCCCACCATGGTAGCATTCCGGTGTTAGTATCCTGATTCCCAAATATAGAAATGCTATCTGTAATTCTAAAATGTGTGTAAGGACCAGTTCCTTCTCCTCCTAGGAGATTCTCTCTGCTCTCTATTCATTGTTTTGCAGTTGCTTCTTCCACATTGGCAATGGGAGTCCAGTGCCACCTCCCAAGGGCTAGGCTCAGAAACACAAGCTGCTTTGAAGCCACAGGCTCCAAATGTGACTCTCCCCTAGGGAATCAGAGTAGAGCAGCACTTCTGGAATGTAACTAGCCATGTCTGGTCACTCAGTGAATTACAGATGCTGCTTGAATTCTAGGTGTCAGATCCCATAGGGAGCCACTCCTGGACCATGGTTGAGGAGATCCATCAATACAATGAGTGACACTAAGCCCGTGTTAGAGCACAAATCATCCAACTCACAGATTGGAGCTGTATTGATGTATTGATATATCAACAAATGCTAATCATTCATTCTGAGATCTTTGACATCAAGGCAATGTGTCCTCCGAGGCTGATTCTTGGCGATGAATTCCTGAATTTTATCTGGCAATGCCATGCAAAAGAGGAAACTGTACCCAGTTTCCCCATGTATCTATAACCAACCTGTCATAGGACATCTCTTAGGTCAGTGGTTCTCGACCTGTGGGTCACAACCCCTTTGGGGGTTGTATATCAGATATCCTGCTTATCAGCTATTTACATTACAACTCATAAGAATAGGAAAACTACAGTTACAAAATAGCAAAGTAGTTTTGTGGTGGGGGGGGAAGGTGTCACCACGACATGAAGAACTGTGTTAAAGAGTCACAGCATTAGGAAGGTTGAGAACCTGTAGGCTTGTTTTATGTCAGCTTGACACAAGCTATAATTTTCTGAAGAGAGGAAACCTCTGTGGAAGCACTGAGAAAATGTCTCCCTAAGAGCACACAAAGCTATATTTTATTAATTGATGATTAATGAGAAAGGGCCCAGTCCATTTTTGGTGAAGTCATGCCTAGGTTAGTGGTCTTGGGTTCTATAAGAAAGCAAACTGACCAAGCCATGGAGAGCAAGTCAGTAAGCAACCCTCCGTGGTCTTTTCATCCATTCTTGCCTCCAGGTTCCTGTCCTGACTTCCTTTGATGATGAATGATGTAGAAGTGTAAGCCAAATAAACACTTTCTTACCCAAGTTGCATTGGGCATGTTGTTTTGTCATAGCTAAGACCAGTGTATATACATAGCTAAGACCCAGTCCAAGATCAGGTGGCCCTATTGATTTGTGCCTCTGGAAATAATGTCAATTCATGACAGAAGCCTATCCAAAGCAAACTAACTACATCACAAGCCAGGACCAGAGATATGAATGCACCACTGGATCCCACATCCCTCTCAAAAGCACAATTCCCATTAACTTGAGCCTCTCTCATAAGGCTGGACTTCCTGAAAATCCCCAACACCTTTTGGCATTGGCCCCTGGGATTGAGCCTTTAAGTCATGATCATCTTCCATAATCCACCATGCCAAGCTTCTGTATTTTTAATGCGGATGGCCTATTACACACCCTGGAGGCCTCAGTCATTATTCAAGCTGAGGAAGGAGGATTGAGAGTTTAAAGTCAGTTTCAGTTATATAGTGAGACCCTGTCTGAAAAAGAGAGTCAGAAACAGACAGAGAGAAGAGAAAAAGGTGAGAGGGGAAAGGATTTAAAAGACATAAAATCATAATGGCATACATTATAACAGACAATGATGCAATGATATACACACTGATACAATGGTATACACATTGATACAATGCTATACACATTGATACAATGCTATACACATTGATACAATGGTATACACATTTATACAATGATATACACACTGATATAATGCTATACACATTGATACAATGGTATACACACTAATACTGTGATATATACATTGAAGCAATACTTAGGAAGGAATTTGTTTGTGACAATCTTTCCCCAATGCCTATAACTGTAATCCAACCAGGAGAAAAGCTCAAATTCAAATCGAGAGACATCCTCAAAGCATCCCACTAGTACTCTTCAGAATTGTCTGTCATGAAAGCCAGGACTGAGCAACTGTTAAAAACAGAAGAGTCCGAGGACTCGCCATGCCTATGTGCACCAGGTCCTTCTGGGTTGAATCCAAGGACAAAAAGGAAGCCGTTAAGGGGGAAAACAAAATCTGAATAAAAGCCCATAGGTAGTTAATAGCAATTTACCCATATTAAACTCTCAATTTTGCAAACTATGAAATGGTTGTATAAGGCGCAGTTAGAGGGAAAGAGAACTATGAGTTCTGAGTATGTTTACAACTGCTCTGCAAGGCCACAATCATTCCTGAATAAACTTCCTTCCAAAAAGAGAGAGAGACTTAACAAACATGTCAAACAATCATTTTGTGGGGACACTGCTTGACTTATGATCAAACAAACTATTGAGTCCAGGCATGACAGCACAGGCCTGTAATCCTAGGACTCATGAGGCAGAATGGAAGTTCAATGCATCCTTGATGCCAAAACCAAAGCAACAAACAAACAAGAAATACTTAAAATTTTTATTTATGAGGTAACTGCAATTTTAAGTGTTGTATGTTTGAGGGAATAATAGTCACTTTTAAGTATACATAGTTTACATTTTTAATTTTCTTATTTTTGTGTGTAGTTCTGGGACTTTAACACAGGGCTCATGCAGGGTAAGCAAGGATCCTACCGTGGAACTATACCTCTCCACCTCTGTAGTTGTATTTTTTGAAAGAAGTTTTCATTTTTTAGAAATAAAATCTAAAAGATTTATGAATAAAGTGAGGATACGATGTCATGAATTTGTTTCAAAAACAATACAGGAGCCAGGAAGCTGGAGGAAGTGAATCATAGCTTAAGAAACCAGGAGGGAATGCTGGGGATGAGTGATGGAGCATGGGAATTTGTCATTCTATGATGCCTTTTCCAAATTAAAACATTTTTGAAATCCAAAGTAGGAGGCTGAGGAGATACAAGACAGTACAGCCCTTGCCTCGAAACTGTGAAGACCTGAGTTCAGGTCTCTAGAGCCTCCATAGAAAACAAGTGTAGTTGTAGGGGTCTGTAATCCCAGCATTAGATAGCAGAGACAAGCAGCTGATTGAAGGTCATTGACCAGTTGGCCTAGATGAGCCACTGAGCTTCTGATTCAGCGAGATGGACTCATCTCAAAACATCTGATGGAGAGGGTAGGCCAGCAAGGCGACTGAGAGGGTAAGGGAGTTTTTGCGTATGCCTGATTATCTGTGTTCAATCCCAAGATCTCATAAGGTAGTGGGAGAGAACTGACTTCCAAGAGCTGCTCTCTGACCTCCCCACTTATACCATTGCACGCATTCACGCGCGCGCGCGCGCACACACACACACACACACACACACACACACACACTCAATATAATAGATGAATGAGTGAATAAATAAATGATAAATAAATAAAATTTAAAACATAGAGGATGCTACAACCAAGGCAGACCCCTGCAGTCAACTTCTGGCCTCCACATGCCCTCTGATCCACACATGGGCCACTCAATGAACAAGCAAATACACCACGGGCATTCACAAATAAATAATCCGAAGAAGAAAAGCCATGACCACTAGCCCTTGATCACACAGCAGCATCCTGTCTGTTGCATTGTATCTGACTTAGCAACTTCCTCATGACTTCATTTGGCCCCTATATCATCACACCTACGGACCAGACCTGAGGCTTGGGCTCCTCTCTAATTCCATCTACTCGCCCAAGCTCTGGAATGTATCAGAAATCTTAGAGCATCATCATCCAGCTTGGCAACTTCTCCAGGAACATGAAGAGGAACCCCCTAATCTGGGGGCCTTAGGATCCCCTAAGCCTTACAGTAAGGAGATGAAGGTACTTGATTCTCGCCTAAGAATGGTGTCCCTCCTCGGTCAACTCTAGAAGCTCGAAGGTCTCCCTCTCCCTGCCAACCATCTCAGCAATGGTTAACGTTAAGTCTTTTGGTTCTTCTCAGGCTCACCATGAACTGGATCCAAATGCCAACAAGCAGGGAAGGGGACGATGACAAGTCGGGGCTTAATTTTAATACTGACTCCTCTTCTTCCCTGGGCAGGAGTCTTATTAAGGGAACAGCAGGATACTGACAGGAAACTGTTTGTAAGTAGAAATAACACTTATTATAACAAGTCAGAACAGCAGGCAGATACATTTGTTTGTTTGTTAATTATATCTGGTTTTATTTTCTAATGAGTGCCGTAAGAAAGGCGGGAATCATTCTGACGGCTGCTGGAAGCCAGCTTTGAAATCCTCTCAGAAAAAGGGTACAGAGGGGGTTCCCCACTCCTTTGTAGATCAGATCTGTAAGGCTTAATGATATGTAATCCCATGAATAGGGATCTAAATTCCCATTTTAAGTGATGCCTGTGTCAATAGAAAGTGTTATACTCACCACTGGGGAAGTAACCAGTGGAGTTAGGCACAGAATGCATTTGTAGTTTGCCCACATTTATGAAATATAACAAACAATCTTTGTCGTATAAACACATCCCCGGAAAGATTAAATGTATTTGCTTTTAGAGGAAAGTACAGGCTGTATTTAGATTAACTAAATGCCTACATAACCAAAACTCAGAAAAAAAAAATAATCAACCTTCACTTTTTTTTTTTTTTTTTTTGAGATGGAGTCTAATGTTGTCCAAACTGGTTGGTCCTGAACTCCTAGACTCAAGGGATCCTCCTGCCTCAGCTTACTGAGTAGTTGATATGATGTCATTAAAAGGAAAATGTCTATGAAATTCTTAAAGACCTTTCAGTGTTCTTTATTTTCTCTGCATGACCCTCAGGAATGTTGCCCAGTGACCTTGAAGGTCTGGATCTGTTCTAGAATCTCCCCAGATCACAGCAAGAGAGTAGACAGAGAGATGAGGAATCTCTGAGGCACTTTCTTATTGCCTTGATGAAATTCCTGACAAGAACAACTCATGAAAAGGGTTTGTTCTGGCTCACAACTTAGTGGTGAAGGCATGCTGACCGATGCATCCACAGTCAGAAATCAGGAAAGTAGATGCTTATCTCGTGTGTGTGTGTGTGTGTGTGTGTGTGTGTGTGTGTGTGTGTGTGTGTGTATGTGTGTGTGTGTGTATCTGTCTGTCTGTCTGTCTGTCTGTGTGTCTGTGTATCTACTTCTCTGTGTCTGTCTTTGTGTCTGTATGTGTTTGTGTGTCTATGTCTCTCTGTGTCTGTTTGTGTGTCTGTCTGTATGTGTCTGTATGTGTCTCTGTGAGTGTGTCTGTCTGTGTGTATGTCTGTGTCTGTGTGTTTACTTGTCTCTGTGTGTCTGTGTGTCTGTATGTCTGTGTGTGTGTGTGTTATGTGTCTCTGTGAGTGTGTTTGTCTGTGTGTATGTCTGTGTCTGTGTGTCTACTTGTCTCTGTATGTCTGTGTGTATGTCTACACATCTCTGTGTGTGTGTGTGTGTGTGTGTGTGTGTGTGTGTGTGTGTTTCTGTTCCCCAACCCATGGAATGGTGTCTCAATATTTAGGATGAGTCTTCTCACTTCAATTAAACCAACCAAATATATGTCTAGATGTTTGTCTCCTAGATAATTCTAGATTAGCCATTATTCATAGATGGATGGATGGATGGACGGACGGACAGACAGATAGATGAATAAACTAATATAAATTTTCTCTCCATTTTCCCACTCCTTTGTGTTTTAAAACTGGCTTCGCTTGGTTTTAACTGAAGCAAAGGTTTGTTTGAATTCTCAAACCAGCCAGTGAACTGGACACAAGGCTGGACCAGCATAAGCATGTGACAAAGTCTCTTCAAAGGAGACAAGTCACTGCTACACACAGAAGTTAGCCCAGCGTCTACAGCTTTGGGGTGTCTGAGAGAATAAAGGAATCTGAAGTCTTCCAGCCTCTAGGGTTAAGAAAAGAAATAGAATTCTTTATTAAATTCTTTAGTTCGTGGAATTCTGGCCAACAACAGACATGCTTAATTCAAGAGGGAATGAATTATGGTAGAGCAAAGGATTGGGAACTGGCTTCCTAGGGGTTGAAGTAATGGAATTTTTTATTTGAGAAATTCTCAACCCAGGACTTTTTCTACCTTCCTTATTAGCATCTGCTGTTTTCCGGAGCCTGTCCTGAGGCTAAGCTGCAATTTGCAGGATTGCCTTAGGAATTAGTGCATGATGAGATTTGGGAAGGGAGCAAACTCCATGTGAGGGGATCTGTCTTTTCTGCTCCTGAGACCTCAGTCAGAAAATCCAAACAACAAGCCATTGTTCTTAAGTAGCTTTGTTTGCAGCCGCACCACACAAAACTGCTCCCGATATTCTCAAGGAAAACCATGGAGGAGGTCATGGCGAACTCACAAGGGGCTGTATGTAGTCAAAGGGCGAGCTAAGAAGGTCACACTGAAGGTGGGAATGAGATATGCACCAAGGGAAGAGCATTTGCTCTTGCACAGCACCAAAGCTTGGTTCCCACCACCCACATACTGGCTCACAGCCCTCCCTCCATAACGCCAGTGCCAGTGAACCTAATGTCTTCTTCTGACCATTAGGAACACTGGGGAGAGGAAAGTCCAAGAGAAGGACGGTGAGCTCAGAGAGCAGGGGGCCAGGGGTCCAGGGACCTGACATTTCAATGGCTTCTCTAGAACCACAGTCGATGTGATAATGGCAACTGTACTGGACACTGTTTCCTGTGTGGAGGGCTGACTGAATGCCTCACACTGTTGGAGCCCCAGGAGATCTGAGCATCCCACTTTCCATCTGTCTTAGTTGACTGACTTTTTTTATTCTTACAATCATCAAAGCCAGAGATGTGGTCTTACGTGTCTCAAAAGCCAGATTCTGGGAATTTAGGAGAATGGCCACAGAAGTCATAGGCAAGTCGGTATGCAACTTAAAAATTAATTTTAAAAATTAATATCTTGTTAAAAGGGAAATCATGGTCATCACACACATGACTTAATCATGTAGCCTTGGGTCTCTGGTACACCTGTGTCCTAAGTAAGACATTCTCTCTTAGAGATTTTCATTTTACCATTCCTTCTTTAAAAAATCTCATATTAAAGTCACCCTTTTCTTGGATAAGGTAGAGTCTATGCTGCTGCTGTTCATAGCTCATGACTTTGTATTAAGTAGTTAGGCTGTGCTTGCTTTACTGTGGCATGGTATGAAATTAACCCTTGATACCTGTCTTAGTTAGGCCTGTGAAGAGACACCAGGACCACAGCAACACTTACAAAGAAAAACATTTCACTGGGGCTGGCTTACAGTTTCGTCCATTATCATTGTGGTAGGAAGCATGGCAGTGTGCAGGCAGACATGATGCTGGAGAAGCCAAGAGTTCTATGTCTTGATTTGAAAGCAACAGAAGAAGACTGTATACCACACTGGGTGTAGCTTGAGCATAGGAGACTTCAAAGACTGCCCCCACAGTGACACACTTCCTCCAACATGTCATACCTCCTGATACTACCATTCCCTACAAGCCAAGCACTGAAGCATATGAGTCTATAGGGGCAAAACTTATGCAAACCACCACACCTTAAATGTAGAGTCTGAGAAATGGAACAGTAACAATACGACAATGGACTGAGTTTAAGCTTTTGTTTAAAAGCTTTTGTCTGCATCTTGGAATTTTACTTTCTTTCTTCCTATTTATTTATTTATTTATTTATTTATGGGGATAAAGTGATCAGAACACATATGAGTATGAGGGTATGTGTGCTAAGATGGACTCTCCTATTGAGCCCTCAACTTCATTTTATCTCAGGAGATACTGAGAAGGGAAACAGAGCCTAAGCACACTAAGTACACACTCATGGTGTGTGTGTGTGTGTGTGTGTGTGTGTGTGTGTGTGTGTGTGTGTGCATTGAAATGGGCTATGCATACATGAATGCAGGTACTGAGATGGCCTGAAGAAGGTTTCAGTCAGATATCCTGGAGCTGAAATTAAAGGAGGGTTTCCCAGCTGCATAACTACGCTCTGCTAAGAACTGATTTCTGGTCCTCTAGAAGGACAGCAAAGGCTCTCAGCTGCTGGGCCATCTCTGTAGCCCTGGCCTTTGAAATCTTTAATAATGAGGGCACTGTTTCCATTGTGTAGAGCCCATCAAATTATGTAGTTACGATATATTACGTGAAATAGGGTATTAAGTAATCTAGACTGTATTCATCTATTTATTTTATATTTTAGGCTGTCAATAAAGTCATCCAAGAAAAGTTAGAGTGATGGACTGGGTATGGTAGAGCATGATTTTAATCCCAGCCCTTGAAGGATAAGACATATGTGTACAGCCTTGGCTGCATAGCTGATTTGAGGTCAGCCTAGGCTGCACGTCTTTTAAAAAGTGACAAAAAGACAAAAACGTTTTAGGAAGAAAACAATTCTTAAACATTTTATTTTATTTACTTGTGTGTGTGTGTGTGTGTGTGTGTGTGTGTGTGTGTGTGTGTGT
>JADRCG010010420.1:2058688-2071805 GCA_019844195.1 Rhabdomys dilectus | reverse complement strand
TGTGTGTGTGTGTGTGTGTGTGTGTGTGTGTGTGTGTGTGTGTGTTTGTGTGTCTTCCTGGCCAAGTGCAGTATCCAAAAAGGCCAGAAGAGGGCAATGGACTCCTGGAACTAGAGTTGGAAACAGTCTTGAGTCACTCAACCTGGGTCCTGGAAACTGAATAGTGTGCCCTGGATCCTGGAAACTGAATAGTGTGCATAAGTGCATGTGTATCGGAGAATTCATACACACATGGAGGGCAGTGAATAACCTTAGCTGCTTCGGGACACTGTCATCTTGAATTTTTAGACAGGAACTTTCCATGTAGGCGAGGCTGACTGGTCTGCAAGCCCAGGGATTCACCTGTCTCCCCAGAGCTGCAATTACAAACGGGTCCACCAGGCCCTGCTTTTCTTTTTTCCCTGGGTTCTAGAAATCAAAAGGAGGCCCTTGCACTTGCAAGGCAAGTGCTTTGTCGACAGAGCTGCTGCTCCAGCCCTATAAAACTATTTTAATTGTCTGGCTCTTTCAGTGCTAGGCCCTATTCATTCTTAACCATAATTCTCATTAAATAATTCAACATAGTAAATGAGTCTCTTTCAGTTTATGGTTACAACAATTGTGTTTAAGGTCATAGTCATTGTCATAATGGAAAACAAACATTCGTAAAACACTGAATAGGTGCTGGGGGGTGTGGCTCAGTGATGTGTACAAAGCCTTGGGTTCAATACCCAGTAACACTTCCCAAAAATGAAAGGATAGAGGAGAGGAAGGGATAAAGGAAGGGAGTGACCAGTGGGAGGGAGGGACAGTGGAAGGGAAGGAGAGAAGAAAAAAGGGAGGGAAGGAAGAAAGCAGGGTGGGAGTGGGCTGGGGAGATGTGAAGGTCTCGAGAGACAGCTCAGTGACTAAGAGCTTTTTTGTTCTTGCAAAGGACTAGAATTTGGTTCCTACCACCCAGGATAGGTAGCTTCTCAGCTGCCTGTCACTCAGCTCCAGGACCTCCAATGTCCTCTTCTGGCCTTCCCTCTATGAGCAGCGGCATACACACAGACATAAATAAATGATAAAACAGAACTCTGGGGTATAAGATCGGATATGTGTGAAGGATTCTTGCCATACTCTGGGATTTCAGAGATAGCCTTAGCACTAGGGTCAGGACAAGAGTTTAGGTGGAGGCTCGATATATATGTAAATAAATAGCCAAATACAGAGATACAGAAACATCCACATACAAATAGACAAAGAAAGAAATCTCAGTTAAGAGACGAGAGGCATCAAAGAAACTGCAGAATTCAAATGAGAAGAGACTCTTGGGAACCAGAAAGTCCAAATCAACACATCCGCTATACTCATCTGTTGGTGTTACTAGGAGAGGCTCTGATCATAATGACAGAGCCCTCACCAATGGGCTTAGTGTCCTTATAGCAGGCAGTTCAGAGAGTTGCTTTTCTTTCATTTCTTTCACCCTGCGAGAACACAACACAAGCACACTATCATCTAAGCTGAAGAGTAAAACTTCAGTAGACACCAGATCTGCCAACACCTTGATCTTAAACTTCCAACTCTCCAGAACTGGGAAAAATAAACGTCTGCTATCTGTGGTGTTTCATTAAAGCAGCCTGAATAGATGCCATCCAAGATGTCACAGTCTCTTTTGTGGAGACGGAGTGAACTGAACTCCTGGCACCAATGTCAAGCATTACCATAGAGCCGGTGTATGTAGAGGCAAGATAGTTAATCTTATTAGTTAACTTGATTGTGCTCCAGATAAACATGGAATCAAATCCTGGACATGTTGTAAAGTTTCTAGATTGGGTTAATTGCGGTAGGAGACCCATCCTGAGTGTGGGTGGCACCATTCCCTAGGCAATGTCTAAAATGTCTAAGAATGACTAAAAATTAGAAAGAATGCTGGATCTCTCTCTCTCTCTCTCTCTCTCTCTCTCTCTCTCTCTCTCTCTCTCTCTTTCTCTCTCTCTCTCTCTTCTTACTATGGATGCTTTGTGACCCGTTGCCTCAAGTTAATGTATAGCATCCTATGGGAAGCTATGTCAGCCTATGGAGATATGGTGTTGCAGATATAGTTCAGTGGTCGAGCATATGCTGAGCATACATGAGGCCCTGGTTCAATCCACAGCGCCAAGAAAAGTGGGAATGTTATAATGTACAACCTGGGAGTCTCCTTGTCACACAGCTCCAGCTCTGAGAAGTGGGGCACACACATGTGACTAGCGCCTCAACAACGAGATCCTGGCTCTCTTGCTGCCAAGTAAGAGAAAAAGACATTGTTGGAAAGATGAACAAATAGAATTCTCTTTTAATTATTGGTTGAGGCCATTTGAAAAATAAAGTTATCAGTGAAGTCAAAGAGAATCAAAACTGCAAGGTTTTGATTTGGCTCAGGGTGAGGCTTCCAGTTTTGACTCACTGGTTGCCTGGATCCCACAGAATTCCCAATCCTACCTTCTCAGGGTGACATTCACCAAAGCTGATGCGAGGCTACTTGCTTCTGCATCTAAAAGCAAAGAGACAGATGATATATTTACCTTACTTTTAAGTGACCCTGATAATTACAATCCAAACAAAGAGATAAATCACTGGAACATTCTTGACTTTATAAACTGTCTCACCACAAGATGGCCTTGAAAACCTAACTCCCCAAGTAACAGCTGAGGCAGAATTTGACTTACAAAGAAGAGGATTTATATGCAGCATCTGCTCTATAAAGGCAGGTAGCCTTGCAGCTGATCCAAAATCATAAATGAAGCACAGTCATCCTTCACTGGCGTTACTCAATTGAGAAATCTGGGAGAGTGATCGAAGCCACAATCTCCCTGTCACTGGCTATATGATTAGCCTGAAGCTTTCCTGCTCTCTAGACGTGGACAGAAGCTGTTCTCCTGAAGAAAGAATAAGATAGCCTGTACCCCTGCCATCATTTCTTTAGTCCATTAAATATCAGTCAAGACCAGTGGCCTATACATTCTACTTCCTCTGCTGGGAGAACCAGAAGTTGCCCTCTGGTGTGATTTCCAGTTAAGTTTTAGAATGAAGTACTTGGAGGATGCCTTTTGGACACTTACAAATTAAAGCAAATAAATCAGTGAACCTCAGGCTGCTTAGGAAGATACTGTGATGTCTGACTTTTTTTTTCCGTTACTGTTGCTAGTATCAATGAGAAATTCCATAGATGAACCCCGAGTTCACTCAAGTCATCAAGTCATAATTCAGTGGGGAAGATGTGGGTTCAATGAAAAGGTAGTTCCATGGATGTGTGGGGTTTTGATTGGCTATCGTAAATGGCTGATGAATGTGCTCATAGGAACCCGGAAGGAGAGCCCCGATAGAGTACCACAGGGCTCTCTCCTGCTCCGTGTTTTATCAATGTCTGGTGTAAGGATTTGGGAAGCCGTACTATGTACTATGTACTATGAAGACCACATTGCATGCAAAGCTAGAAGTATACTGTGCATTACATAATCTATATTAGGTAGCAGAATCTGGATTAGAAAGTGTTCAGTATGACAGAAGCGAGACTCAAGACCGCTTATAAGGCACACATATAAAACGTTTACATTGGCGCTAGAAAGATGGCCCAATGGTTAAGAGCACTTCCCAGTCCCAAATTTGGTTCTCAGCACCCTCATCTGGAATCTTACAACTCCCTGTAACTGCAATGCCAGGGTATCCTTTCCTGGCCTCACTGGGCACTTAGGTGCATGTGCACATACCCACACACAGGCATACACACATAAATATATATACACACATAAATAAAAATAAAATTATAAATACATTTAATATGTGCACACATGTGATTGCTATGGACCATGTGTGGAGGTCCCAGTACAATGTAAAGGAGTTGGTTCTCTCCTTCCACCATGTGTGTCTCAGGGATCCAATTCAGGTTATCAGGCCTTGAGTACAAGATCTTACATAAAGACAAAATCAAGCTTGATGAGAACTACATGCCAGTTATCAAGGAGTTTTGATTGGTCCCAAGTTTGACACATGCCCTGGACAAAATACACGTTAGAAAGCAGAACCTACAAGCCAAGAGATTCTTGGTAATTAACATTTATTTTGCTCTTTGGTTATCAAGAATTTTTTTTCTCCTTTATATCACTCTGAATTTTTACAAATTCTCCATAATGAGCATATGTTACTTTAATGAACACAAAATACTATTCTTAGTATTTGAAAATATTTGAATGATTGTCTTCTGGAAGTGCGAGCAGGGTATTTCATATCATTTTAAAGGCTGGAACTAGAAAAACAAAAGCCTTGGCATTACTGGGGAAAACTTTAGGATAGAAATGGAGCTTGGTGGATGTGAATTTCTGTGTCTGGAACTATTTGCATGATCACTGGCTAACTGCAGATAGAGGATATCAGGGGAGGAAATCAGCTACTCCCTCCCGCTTACATAAGTCACTCCATTATTTCATGTCCTATAAAAGAAAAGGAGGGTGAGCATGATGCCGTTTATCCATGAGATTGGTAACATCTAAATGGAGTCACTCGGGTAAAACACTGAGGAAAGAATTCACCATATGATCAATAAACTTTTGGAAGCAAGTTATTAAAAATTGAATCCAGGGCCTCATACATTCTTGATAAGCATTCATTGACTGAGCTACATCTCCAGAATTAAGAAACATAATTAACCAGAGTGGTTTCCCCTTAGAGCCAATGAGATGACTCACTGGGTAAAGGAGCTTGTCACCAAGCCTGACAGTCTGAGCTTGATCCCTGGTACTCATATGGTAAAAGAAGTGAACCAACTTTGCACAGGTTGTTCTCTGATCTGTGCGTTTGTGCACGCATGCACGTGTGTGTGTATGTGTGTGTGTGTGTGTGTGTGTGTGCACAATAAACAAACAAACAAACAAACAAACAAACCCACAACCCTGGCATTCAGAAATAGACCCTTCGCAGATGCCTGACCCACAGACAAAAAACAAGCCCTAGAATTCAGTGTATATTGTGCCCTCTGGCTACATTTGTAGGCTGAGGTGTAACTGAGAATTAGCATAATGGCCCCCTTGCCATGGTTTCATGCATACACTTGATCTTACCACAGTTTTTAGGGACTTCAATGTGTTCCCCTCCCCTGTCTCTTTCTGTAGAGATAGATCTTTAACCTTTTTGGTTGAAGGCAGGCCCTTCCAGCTTCCCCTAAACACATTTGAATAGCCAGTTTCAGTACTCTTCCCCATCCCCCTTCGGAGCTTTTTATTATGTAAAACAGAGGTTACTTGAATACCTGTGCAAGCCTGCCCACTGTGAGACTAACAGGGGGGTGGGGGGGGGTAAGATACGCAGTATGGATGCGATAGGCAGAATAATTGACTTCTCCAAAGCTTGCACTCATCCATAGACTTCTGATAATAACAAAATTATTGCAGGAGAGGGAAATATTGTCTGACAATGCATGTGAGTCACTATATACACAAACACACATGACCACACGTATACTTAAGACAGAGCTGCAGAGAGACAGCAGATGGGAAATCAGAGAAAATAAGAGAAATAAAAAAAGTGTATATCACTAAAATCAAGAAAAGACAGCATTGCACTTAGCCTTTAGGGGTGTAGCTCTGTGGGAAAGTGCTGGCCTCCTGCATGAGGCCCTGAGTTAGTTCCTCAGCACTAAAGTTAACAAAAAACCAGGAGGATGGGAAGAGAGATGGTCAGTTGTGGCTTCCACAGCCCGAGGTGTCTAGGGAGGTAAGTGATTCTGCCTCAAGCTGTTTTGGTGTCTGATAGTGACCTGAGAAATGAGTGGGAAGTAAACAAATAGGGTTAGCAAATACATGTATTCCTTCTAGAACTTTCTATGAAGGAAGAAAGAGAATATGCTAGTTTGAGGAGAAGGTTATGTTGAGACAGAGTGGTCTTTGCTCACACCATACATCCCCAGTGGAAATCAGTGTGTGCTTGCAAGGGACGGATGCTCAGTGTGGAATTAGATGAAGGGTAAAAGAGCAGACAGCCAGGGGCACTTCCTCCTGACCAAGGACATGAGACCCGAGAACTCCATCAACAGGATGAGAGTGTGGAACAGCTGGGATTGACGTCTGCATGTCAGCCACAGGGCTTGGACTTCCAAAAAAATTATCTGTGCAAAGTTGAGAAGAAACCCTAGGTCAGCCATCTCCAGATCCTGGCCCTGAACTGAAATGACAGGAGCCCCTGTGGCGCAAGTGTTCACAGAAATCCAGACTGTTTTCCATGCCACATTTCTTCAGGCCAAATTATTTCCCTGCCCTGTGGTGCTTTGTAAGTGAGGAGTCTAAATGGCAGCCCTGACCATGACTCATCTCAAATAGCACTGGAAAATGTGGAGACCACAGCGAACCGAGTTTCCACATCTAAGAGTGTGGAATACCTGTGTGGCACAGCGGACACCCACACACTCCAAGCCTTTGTGAAGTCACAGCAGGGACGGAAATCGACTTCATTCTGAGCATCTGCTGGTACTGGGCTCTGTGTAGGTGGCTCCTGCAGACATTATATTACTCAGTCCTGGTAATGTTCCATAGCAGCAGGACCCGAGCCTCTACGCTGGGTAGGAGAAATGTATCTTCCTGTTTTGCTGAGAGCTCCAGACTCTCCAGTGTAAAGTACAGGCAAAGCAGACCTCTCTAGCCCACTTGGGACGTACAGCGGGATGTGTCTCTGATCACCTCCTCATATCTGCCACCAACCCACAGGCAGGTGAGAGTTGGCATTATAAATCTGTTCAACTTTCTTTTTTCCTAAATTACACTCCAGACAAGGATTACCTGGCATTGCCTAATTACATCAAAATATGCAAACGACCTCTGATTATTTAAAAGGAAAGGTGAGAGTCTTTTCCAAGGACCTCTTTCAAGCCAACATCACTAACTCAGAATCTTCATCCCTGAATGAGAATCTCCTGCGTAGGCCTTGGGTGTTTGGGTACTTGGTCCTCAGCTGGTGGCACTGTTCCGGGAGGTTTAGGAAGTACAGCCTTGATGGAGGAGATATGTCCCTGGAGAGGGGTCTTAAGAGTAAAAAACTTCACCTTCCCAGTTCGTGAAGAACCAGGACCACAGCACTTTGAAAACACATTCTGTGTTCACTGGTAGAAATGACTCATTTCTACTCATTTCATGAAGGGCTGAATGAGGGCTAGAGAGACAGCTCAGTAATAAAGAGTCCCCACTGTTCGTCCAGAGATCATCGTTATGTTCCTAGCACCCGGACAGGGTGACTCACATCTACCTGTAACTCCAGTTCCAAGGGATCGGACACATTCTTCTGGCCTCCTTGGGCCCTTTCACATACAGGCACAGACATAGACATGCATACCTTCTTTCTTTCTTTCTTTTCTTTTTTTAAGAACTGTGGAGTGATGTTGAGAACTAATAATAGCCCTTCTGCCTGAAGAGAATGCAGACGTTTCTGAGGTGAGTAAAATCACTTGTGGAATGCGTTTAGTCATCAAGGTGAGTCAGCATCCACACGTGTGCTCTTCGTGAACGTGATGGAGTTCAGTCAGCCTTGAAGTCATACCTGACACACAAAGGCCGTTCCTCAAGCAGAGCCCCAGGAAGTGTTTCTCCCTTTAACAGACACGCAGCATTGTCAGTTCCTAGGAATAATTCTTAGTGAGGAAGTCATGGGGAGATGAGAGTTGATAATATAAACGTATCTGATGTTTAATCCAGTCCTTCAGTGAGCACGTGCCCATGCCTGCTTATGCCTAAGGCATTAGAGTAAAGCACTGAGATACCAGCGTAAACAAGACAGAGTAGTTCACAACACTCACACAGAAGACAGCATTAGCAGGTAAGTGTTACCATGGCAGCCATTACAGTAGAACCTCAGACGCCAGAGATGGGATTTGCCTTTGGAAGCTCCTACTTCAAACAAGAGTTAAGAAAGTGTTCCTTAACCCAAAAGACATATTTAAATTTCACATCCAGGTATCATTTCTGCACCATTCTGCCAAAAGTCAACACTCTTCATAGAAAAAAAATGCATTATTACCAGAATATATATACCAATTATATATAGTGGTATATATAGCAATATAAAATAATATTGCATTAGCTTAGGAACTGTAGCTGTAGAATTAATTAGCTGGATCACTATGCCTGAGATGTTTTTAATTGACTTTGAGATGTTTTAATTGGCTTTTGAGGTTTGCATTTTCTTTGCAGAGTAATTGTTGTTAAACATTTCTGGCTCTCATAATATAGGGGGAAAAATGAAGAAATGGTCAACTCGTTGTGAAAAAAATTCAAGCCTGGAGTCTACTAATTTTGTGCATCCCTGAACAATTGCTTCTCCTCATAAGTTACATGTGGTAGGCTTGGGTAAGATTGTTTAGTTGGCAGTAGAATAGCAATGTTATTTTTCTTCGTTTTGAAAATTATCCCGTAGTTATATGCATAGCAAAATTAAGAGACTTGAAGAAGGCATGTAGGAGATGCGGTGTTCCTGGCAGAATATTTCTGTACTTGTTCTGCAAGTTTTCAGAAAATTTAAAATTAGCTCAGAGTAAGAAGTAAACAAATATATGTACTTAGATACAAGTTGACTTGATATTTAAATTTTTATGAGTTCAGCAATACTGAGAAGTGTGTTCTACAAACTCTTCATTACCAGTCAATCATAGGTAAACTAAATACAGAAACTTTAAAGTACAATTTGGCATTGCCACAGTATTTAAGCACAGGAACTTATTTGGTTTTTAATGTCATATTTATATTGGTTCTTTGAGAGTTTCATAAACATATACAATGTATTTTCATCATATTCTTCCCTAACTTCTATCCCTAACTCCTTTCTTTGTTTTATAACTCACTGAGTTCAGTTTGTGCTGCTCAGATGTTCATGGATGTGGAGCCATCCACTGGAGCATGGTCGGCCTACCAAGGACCATTATCCTCCAAGAAAACAGATTCTTCCTCCTCCAGAAGCCATCAACTATCAATAGCATCTCAGCTAGGTCAGGGAGCTCATGGGCCTCCCTACTCCACACTGGAATGTTGAGTGCCTTGATCTAGTGCAGGCAACAAAGCTGAGGTCACGAGTGTACTAATCCTGCCATGTCAGGAAGACACTGTTTCTTTCCCAGGCTCCCCAATTTCTGGCTCTTATATCCTTCCCACTCCATCTTCTATGATGGTCTCAGCCTCAGGGGCAAGAGGGATAAAATGAATCTGTCTGTGGAAATTTGTTTTTACTGCATATTTTTAAAAGTCTGCAATAGGGATCTCCAGAGAATCAAATGGATGGATTTGTTTGCATATAGGTAGATGAATGATAGATAGATAGATAGATAGATAGATAGATAGATAGATAGATAGATAGGAGATAATAGATGATGATGACAGATAGATGATAGATAATTTTTGACTTTAGAACATGTACATGTTTATGCATGTGCACATACATAATGCATATGAAGACCAGAGGTTGATGACTAGTGTCTTCTTCAGTCACTGTTTGCATTTAAAAATTTTTATTTATATTAATTTATTGAGTGTGTGTACATGTGCATGTGTGAGCACATGTATACTTGTGTGTGTGTACATGTATGTGCATGTGGGCAAATGCATGTGAGGGTAGTGTGAGTGTGGGTTTGTGTCTGTGTGTGGAAGTCAAAAGAGAACTTAGGGCAACCAGTTCTCTTCTTTCATCCTATGAGTTTCAAGGACCCAACTCAGACTGTCAGGTGAGTTAGCAATTGATTTTACCCACTAGGGTAGCTCACCAGCCCCACCCCATTATGTAAGATAGAATCTCTATAAACCTAGACTAGGTGGCCAGCAAGTTTCAGGGAGTACCTGTCTATATTTCCTCAGGCTGGGATTATAGGCACATGCTGCTGTCCCCAACTTTTTATATGGGTTTGAGAATCGGAATCAGGCCTCAAAGCTCCACAGTGAGCACTCCACCAACTGAGCCATCTGTCTAATCCTAGACATTTCTTTTATAGAGTTGGCGCATGCAGTGAAGGCAGCCTAAAGAACTCAGAGTGTGATGGGGTAAGACCAGTGGACTGGAAATTCTGAACATAGATAGATATAGGCAGTCTCCTAGCAGAATTCCTTCTCGATCAGAGTCAGTCCTCAGTCTATTAGGAACTGTAAGTTGTTAAATGAGGCCCAGCATCTATGTTGGGGAAGACAGTCTGCATTGCTCCATGTCTACTGATGTGATATTAATTTCATTAAAACTAACTCTTACAGAAGCATCCAAATGACATTTTATCTAATATCTGGTTAGTGGCAGCCAGACAAGTTGACGCTGAAAATTAGCCATCAAGTTGTCTGTGACAGGTTAGAAAAAAAATTCAGTAGCCTTCCACTGGAGAGAGCTTACAAGTTATTATATAAGACAACTTTAACAGTCTGTCAAGCAATTGCATTAATAAAGAATACTCAAACCTAGCATGGTGACACACACTTGTAAGCCCAACACTTTGAAGATAGAGGCAAGAATCATGAGTTCAAGGCAAGCCTGTCCATGTGAGATGCTGTCTCAAAAAAAAAAAAGAAAAAAAAAGAAAAGAAAAAGAAAAGAAAGAAGAGAGGCCTAGAGAAATGGTTTAGTAAATAGAGTGTTTGCCTTGCAAGTTCAAAAACCTGAGTTTAATTTCCAAGTCCTCCCTCCCAATATACACAAACCTGAGGAGCTGGAAGCAATACAAAAAATAGGTTAACTTTGGTGCCTTTGTTGCTAATTGTTAACTGTCCCAACTGCACATTAACGCATCTGGAGTTTTTTGTCCAACTGTATTTATTTCACTTGCCCTAACTAAGTTCAGGATCCTGCTAAGTGACTCTGACAGCATGGTTAGTTTGTGGGTTTGTTCCGGTTTTTTTGGTTTTGTTTGGGGAGGGGGGGCATCTTATAAACATAGCTTGCAATCAAACTTCCTGTTTTTTGTTTTCTTTTGGGTCAGTAGCTTATCTTCTTATCACCATTACCATCAGAAGAATACAAACTATCTTGTTTGTCTGCTGTCCACAGTAGGGAAGATGATTTCTTTATGTCTAGCTTTGTCCTGGGCTCATTGTCTGTAGGCAAAGGAAACAAAGGCTACGATGTTTGCCCCGAGCCACCCTGGGAAATCGCCAAGCTCTTAGTGACTTACTCATGGCCACAAACAGTTGATACGACCTGAACTGACGTTAAGCTCCTATCTTGTAACAGAGCCCATATTCCCTTTCCAAGAATAAATCCCGGCTTATCAGAACATATTTTTAAAACCTCTTTCCAATACACAACACAATTTGAGATTGTGGCACAGAGTGGCTTTGCACTCCAGGACAGGCGCCTTCTCGGGTCCCATTCTCTCCAGACCCCTGTTGACTCTCTCCGGTCTTCCTCTCAGCACCTTATCTACAAGCCAGAAGTCAACAAACAAGCCAGACTCTTTATCTTTCAATCTGTTTGGCATTTCGGAAATGGGTTAAGCACAATTTTTTTTTTCAGGAAACCTACTTTTGGATTGCCTCGGGACAGAAGGGTGAGGGGTATATCCCTTAGCTGTAGTGGGATACCTGTTGGAAGCAGATATCCCACAAGCCACCTCACAGTGTTTAGACTCCAATTGGTTCCTAGCTTTACACAGGAAGACTGATGCACAGAGTCCCATAAAAATTAAAAGCCTAGGAAAAGCACAGGCCCTGGAGTCAGAACGGAGCAATTGAATGATGGTCTCTTCTGGAAGTCTGAGTGGGTGCTTTTTCTCGCCCTGCTCCTGGGAATGAAAGTGAAGTCTAATCGTCTTTATAAGGGTGACTAATTCCGCATCCGAAGTGTTAAATGTCCGTCACAGCTTAGAACAGACTACTCCAGACCAAACAGTTGGGGGGGGGAGATAATTCAGGAGATAGGGCAAAGGTGGGGGGAAGAAGATGGGAGAAGAGAGCGAGGTCAGGAGATTCTGCCTGTTTTATATGGGCGATGACGTAGCCTCTCCCAGGTAAAGGTGAGGTAGCCAGGTGGATCCTGGGAATGTATGGCGGTTGCCTTGGCAATGATGTGGGGGTCGCCTAGATGTGATGTCACTGGGTTCGGAGCTTGATACCAACAAGAGGGCCACCAGCTTTTTGCAGAGCTAATTACAGGAATGGTAGATGAAGGGTCTCTGGAGGTGAGAGCTAGCAAAAGAGGAAAGATAGGAAAAGTAAAAATCAAATCCCCAAGCGTTAGTGGATTGCCAAACAGGAGACTAAGGTAGGCCAACCCACCCCCAGGCTTCCTTCAGACATAGTGGTTTTTTTTTCTTCCTCCCTGACTCATCGGGTTTTTTCAGGAACGCCTGGTGAGAAAGGGATTATGAAGCAGTCGAGGGAGCCAGCCTTTTTTGGCAGCACAGACACACTTTGGTTTCAGTTGCTGAAGATCTCCGAGAACAGACTCCGTGTGCTGGCGTTCTAGGCTGGAGTCCAGCAGCAGTTTGACCGCAGATGAAGTGCATCAGATGGTTGGCACTGTCAGCCAGAGCCTCGAGGACTTTCCTGGGGCTACACCTCTCCAGAAGTTTGAAGATGTGGGGACAGGTTTGCCTTCTGAAATGTGCGAATGTCACCAGCTGGGAGTGGCAGATGCCAAGAGCCAGTCTGAAAACAGATCTCCATCTGGCAATGGGCTCGGCTTCCTGGGACACAGATTAGAATGCTTTGTAACCAAGTGGCGGAAGCACGAGTTTAGATTTGCACACACTGTTCCGGTCTTTGGGTCATTTCCTGCCTTTAGAATTCATTTCCTTTCCAGGTCCAACAAAAGCTTGATGAAGGGCAAGAAAGAAGTTGCGGGGGAGGGTTTGCCATTGCTTGGGTCCAAGCAGGGGCAGTACTGCCTCTATGCCCAAGGTCTGCATCCTTCTGTGCTCCTCCTGCCTGCTCACCCTGAGCCAGGATGGAGGAAGCCTCTGGGAAGGGAACATAAAATACAGAAGGGGTCATCCGCAGGCAAGTACTATGAACCCGCTTGTTCCTAGAAAACAGGGTGATGGGGGTGAAAACCCCAGGAGGTTTTATCGAGGAGTGCCCTTCGCCCGCACTGCCTTCAAGGACATAGCTCGCCCCCACCCCCACCACACACACACACACACACACACACACACACACACACACACACACAC
>JADRCG010010420.1:2038314-2055193 GCA_019844195.1 Rhabdomys dilectus | reverse complement strand
AGAGAGAGAGAGAGAGAGAGAGAGAGAGAGAGAGAGAGAGAGAGAGAACGCACAGACTTTAGTCAGTTATTTTCATGATTTGCTGTGAGTCTCTTTTCCATTGTGTAGGTGTATGTAGCACAGCACATACACGTTTACACAGCACTGCACAGCGTATCCTTACTGACCAGTATGTCCACCCACTGCCTCTTTCTCAGACCCTTTCTGTTTCCCTTTTTGCCTATACAGTTTTGTGTCTACTTCCATGTCATAGATGTGTGGTTTTATGTTTCTTTATAGAAGAGAAAACCCAGTATTTGACTTTCCGAGACTGGCTCAATTTGCTTGATATGGTTTTCTCCAAACAGATCCATTTCCCTGAAGACAATACAACCTTGTTCTTCTTTATGGACGAAATCATTTTCATTTATTATGTATGCATTTTCTTTATCCACTCCTCTGCAATTGGACATCAAGGTAGGTTCTGTAAATTAGCTATTATGAATAGTGGTTCATAAACATTGATGAGCAAGTATCTTTCATGGCCCTTTCTTAAATTCTGTATTTGATAACTTGTTCTGGGCAATCTTATCCCACAGGCACAACAACTGTCCCTGGGGTACAAACCAATTACACTACAGCACGCACCTCTGCAGACAGCTTTAGTGGCTGGACTTTCACTCGCTCCTAAATTTGGGTCATTGGAAGCCATCTGGTAAGTGCCCTGAAACTCAGCCCACAACGTGCTCGGTTCCAGTACAGTGCTCACTGCCCAAAGGCTCCCATCTCATCTTTAGCTCGGTGTCTTGGACATTCTAATCCACAAAGGCTTTCAGTGTTGAGCCTTTCATCTTCTCTTTCAGAACCATTCGATGCTACTCATATTTCTGAAACCAAGAACTTCGGAAGAATTTCTGCCCTCGGGCACTCTCATTTTTTGTGCCCAGATTGGCTTCCTTCCCAACTCACCAGAAACATCAGAGAATGAAGCTGTCTGTGGAAGATTATGGACAAACTGGACACAAATTCACTGGGCATCTGATAGATAAAAAGAAAGGTCAAGATGGCCGAAGATTGGTCAGCCTCTCAAGCTCAACAGCAAAAGAAAGAACTGGAATTTCTTCTTGTATGCTGTAGGCTTAAGTTCAAGGCATTTTTTGGCCTAGTAGCCTTTGACCTTTACCCTGAATGGAACAGCCATTGGGCAGGGCCAGGCTCTCATAGGGAGGACACGCTGCTCTTGAGCCCTGCTCCTTCTCCAACATAAGACGCCAGAAACATTGTGTGAACTGAGATGACCCACTCTGTTGGGCTGTGGGATGCTCTAAGTAGCACTAACTGGCCCTGCCCTTGTTAGGAAGGGTGGCTATGGGATGATGTATGCTTATAAGGAGAAATTATACAGGAAGAAAATGAGAATTCAAAAGAATGAGCCTAACTGGTGGTCACTATGTGTGTCTAGAAGAGAATGGGCCCTAATTCTGACAAGGAATTTTCCTTCTAATGTCTTGGTTTCAGGAGAATAAAAACCAAATCACAAATCTAAAAATGAAAACACATTTACCTGGGGAGAGATGGGACTAAATGAGCTGTTCTAGTTTAAACAAAGGACAAGAAATGAGTTCTTATTACTCTGGAAGCATTTGTTTCCTGCTATTCATCATGGATGAGAAGAGATGGTAAGGAGAAGGTTTTACACACCACACACACACACACACACACACACACACACACACACACCATACACACATACATACCATATGCACACATCATACACACACCATACATACACACACACACCACACACACACCACACACACACACACACACACACACACACACACACACACACACGGTACAAGCTAAGATACATTCAATAAAGAGGAAATGGGTTATATAAAATGAACTAGATTTTTAGCACTAAAAGCTCTCCAAGACAAAGCAAAAAGTTAACCACCAGTTATGGAAACCACAGGCTAATAAGGCCAGCCCTAAGCTAAAGCAAGCAGAATCACCGGTATACACTGTGGGAGATGTTCAAAGAGGATAAGTCCCTGAGTCATACCCCAGAGGACCTCATGAGTCTCCATGAGCCCCCAAGACAGGTCTGTGGACAAGAGTATAGGCCAAGACACCTGCTAGTACCTACAGCTAGTTAGACTCACATTATTTACTGATAGCCCCAAGGGAGTGGAGTTGTGTGCCAGCTAGAGATCTCCAAGGAAAGAGGTATGCAGCTGTTGGGTACAAGCCAAACAAACCAAATAAAGACTTGAACTGGGGCCAGAGAGGCAGGGTGTGGCTCACCTGGGAAAGCTGGGTGGGGTTCATTGGCTCTGCACTCAAGGAAGAGGCATCTAAAAAAGTGGGTGTAAGCATTCCACAGCCTAGATGTTTGTGCAAGAAGCTTCAATAAATATGGAATGCACATCATTCTTGCTATCCTAAAACCTTTTTACCAACTGAGGATTCCTTTTGTTGTTCTTCTTCTTTTAAAGCCACGATATAAAGAAGTTTTCAATAGCACTGAAGCTTAAGAGTGAAGCTAGAAATTTGATGCGATGGCCAAGGTTACAGGACATACTTAAGAGACCGATCATCTGCATGCCACTTTGGACTCAGACTTTCCTATGTCCTTAAGGTCATCACTAACATCAACTTGATTCTAGGAAGGCTATAAGTCAGTCAGCAGCATCCTTCTAGACTTCTCTTTCACTTTTGTCCTTTTCCCACTCACTTATCCCCAGTAGTGTGCTGGAGCCACATGGTACCAACTTCCAATTCCATGTTCAATAACCGTAGGTTGGGGCCATCAGATGTCTCAGTAGCCTGACATCTGAACTACATGGTGGAAGGAGAAAACTGGTTTCCACAAGTTAGCCTTTACCCTACACACACACACACACACACACAGTCTGTGTGTGTGTGTGTGTGTGTGTGTGTGTGTGTGTGTGTGTGTGTAATAAAAAAAAATCCCTCAGGCTGGAAGTTTCAATCAGGCATGGTAGGAGGATTCACACAATGGAAATTCACAAACACTGCAAACAAAGGCTTTTTTTTTTCTTTCTGGATAGCCTGTTATTAAACATCTGCCAGTACACCATGTCTTAGAGAGAGGTTTTGTCTGACAGAGGGGATGCTGAGCTGAGGAGGAGGATTAGAGAGTGGAATGGAGAGTGCATGGAGAGAAGTGGGTGGCCAGGACTGGGCTTGCCTCCTTCATGTAAGTTCTCCTCCGCAACTCAAGCTTTGAATCCAATATTTAAGCTAGTTGTCTGAGTGCTTGCTCCGTGCTTCTGTGATGTGGATGTAATTAGCTCTCTGCTGCTTTGTGAGGTTATCATCCTATTTGGTGTGTTTGAGGTTTATGGTACAGAGCATAACAGCTCAAACACACCCTTTGCATACCCTGCATCCTGGATTACTGTACCCTGTACCCAATGTGTCTCTCACAGCTGTGAAGTATTTTCTCTTCAATCCCACCATATGACAGTGTGTCTCTTTCATCTGAAATGTGTTCCCTCTTGACATTTGGGTTTATTAGCTTGTCTCTTTTGAAAGTGTTCCTAGGGCAGATCTATTACTCCCTCTGGACAAGAGTTGTTTATTATCAATGTTTGTTCTCAGTTTTGCATCCCACAGGCATCTCTCCCTTTTATCATCTTTCAGAGTTTCAGTCCCACCTACGTCTCCAGAAGAGGCTGTCTCTTAGCAGGAGAGTGGGCCAGGAGAAGAGCCTGAAGCAAACCACCAAATCCATATGGAAGGTAGGTTTCGATGGTCTTTCCAAGAATCAGAAGACAAAGGCTGCCCTCACCTGAGTCAAAGCCAAGCCTGAGATAGAGGTTTGCATACAACCAGGTATTTGAAGATCCCAGAAACCAAGAACATAATATTTTAGGAGAGGAAGAGAAGAAAACAGGAAACAGTATGAGAATCTGTTTTGAGTTAGGCAAGGCTCTATGGCTGCCTAACCTAGCTGAATCACTGAGTTCTGGGTTTAATGAGAGATTCTGTATGGAGGAGGTTAATTGAGAGAGGCATTGGACATCAACTCCTGGCCTCCACATGAGGCACGTGTGCACATATATTAATATAAGTATATGCACATGCCATGTACATACATATATAATGTATTTCAACCCATTTTAGTTGTTGTCCAATGGAATAATATTCACGTTGGTCCTGAAGCTTTTGGTGCAACCTCAGTAGTGTTTAGTTTCATCTCTCCTTTCTGGTATGATAAACTATTCTACAGGTTTCTGTGGTGATGGGAATGCTATCTGTGCCATGTAGCACTGTAACTACTAATTGCATGTGGCCACTCAATTCTGGACATGAAGCTAATGCAGCTGGGAGTTGAATTTTAACTAATTAAATTTGGATTAATTTTACTTTAAATGGATGCTTGTAGTTAGTCCCTATGCATATAGGTGAGCCTAGTTCTTCTTACACAACAAATGGATATTTTTGACACAATAAAATCCAGGCTTTATTAGAATACTGCAAGGATTGACTTCCTCTAATCCCAGAGACTTTTGTACAATACTGATTTCCTGTAGCAGGAACGATGGGGCCACGTCTTTGTAAACGCCGGAGAGGAGGGGCCCACACTGCCCTAAAAGCGTCTCCTGCAGGAGGACCTAATTGAGGACTGCCTGAGAGACCAAGGATTGCTGGTGTAGACAATGCCAGCCAATCAGGAACTGCTATTTAGAAGAGATGCTTTCTTGGGACCAATGGGGCGCGGGTGGAGGGTATTAAAGGAGCTTGCAGCAGCTCCTGAGTCTCTGTCATTGACTCTGTGCCACCTCCCCTCCAACCCCCAGGGGAGTAGTCCAGGAAACAGGCAACACTTTCCAAGCCTCTCCCCCAGTTACGCATGTCATGGTACTCAGAAATATGCTTTGTCATTGCCACGTGATTCTAATGAGCAGCTAAGTTCAGAAAACACACCTGTCTCATATGGCCGGAGTGCAAAGTTTGTACAGCAGCTCTGGTTGGTTAAAAATTATCCCGGTGAGCCTACATGCATCTTGGCTCTACATGGACAGTTTTAGGACTCAGAGGAACAAAGCTCTCTATTGGTTGCATAAGGAAGAATTACAGATGCTTGTGGAGATTTGCCTCTCTTCAGCCTCCATGCACGCCTCTGGTTCTCCTTCATCCATGGTTTAAAAGAGACCAAGGGGACTAGAAAGATGTCTCAGTTGATAAAGTGCTTGACCCACAAGGATGAGAACCTGAGTCCAACCTCAGACAAACGTGAAAAGCGGGCCATGGTGGTACTAACTTGTGAGCCCTGTTGTGTGGGGTGGAGTAAGGAGGTGGAGACAGGTAGATTCTCAAGGCTTTCTGGCTAGTCAGCCTTGCTGAACCAGCAAGCCCAGCACTCTGAGAGACCTTATTTCAAAAACAGTAGACAAGTACTGACCTGGTAGCCGAGATACCATTACCACAAAGATGTCTTTCCCAGGGTAAGGCTTATCCATGGTACTACAGGTACCATGCTGGCCTCTACAGACTCCCCAAATTCAGGAACCTCAGCCATATTATTGGAGTAATGGTGTGCATGTGTGTGTCTATGTGTGTGTGTGTGTGTGTGTGTGTGTGTGTGCATGTATGTGTGTGTGTGTGTCTGTGTGTGTGTGTGTCTGTGTCTGTGTGTAGGTATTTATTAAAAGGACAGTGTGAATACACACACACACACACACACACACATCAAAACAAGACTACAATCAAAATTAATCTGCAGCCCAGACTTCATGACCCACTGTGCCCCTTGTAGTCTGAGATGTTATTCAGCTTGCATAATGACATGACAGCTTGTCATGGATTTGTGGATGCTGGTGGAACACTAGACTTCTAGACCACAGACGAAAGTATAGTAAGTAACATGAGATTCATGTTAGAATCCATTTCTCTTTGCTCTCTAAGTCTCAAGGGACGTGATAAAACAGCTCCATTACAGCTGCGGATCCCCAATCTTTCATAACGGTCTACAAGAAAACTTAACTCATTTTTTTATCTAAAGGGAGACATTGCCTTTATTATATTCTGCAAAAACAAACAAACAAACAGATAGACAAATAAACAAACCTCTTTCTCAGATGAAGGATACTAACTCCAACTTCTAGGTTGTTCAATATGCAAATATCCCCACAGTGTATGACCCCAGGACGCTGTTGCTGGCCCATTAGCTGTACAATGAACTCTAGTAACATGAACAGAATGCAGTATTCACGTAGAATGCCTTCCATTCGGTCCCAGCTGTGATGAGTCTGACCTTGGTTTCGGCCTCTGCAGTGAGATAGCACAGTCTCCACAGTCGGACTACCTAGGCTCCTGTCTCAGGTATACTTGCTAGCTGTGTGTCTTTGGGAAAGTTAGACAACCTCTCCGAACTTCAGTTTCATATATTATAAGATGTGAAAGATCCCTACTTATAATAAAGGCACTTTCAGGTTATTATCAGGAGTATTTGAGATAAAATACAGGAAGTAACAAGTCCTCAGAAAACACAAATTAGTAAAGATCGCAATTACCACCCAATATCATTAATGTTTTCTCATGCCTTTTCCTGATTGCTTGTATAGAACCCTAATACTCACAAGCTTCTTTGAGTTAAAATTCGAGTGCTTGCTGCTACCCTTTCACTGCAGCCTGGGATCCAGCTTAATACTGGTGTGCTTTCCCCATTCCAGGAGTGGGCCAGCTATGGCTCACATGCCAAATCCATCTGCAGTTTATTGGGGGGAGTTGTTTTGTGTTGTTGAACTAGGCCTGAATCTGACCCTGGACTCCTTATGTAACTGACAATGATCTTGAACTTCCTATCTTACTGCCTTCCACCTCCCTGGTGCTGGGATGACAGACATCTGTCGCTATATCTAGATTATGCAGTACTGGGAATCGAAACCAGGACTTCATACATGCTAGGTGAGCACAGTACCTACTGAGTTACATCTTCAGAGCTGCAGTCTATTTTCAGAGCATAATCACATCTTATTATTTATATACCTTCTCTGGTTACTTTAATGCTATAAATCAAGAACTGAATAGCAAAATCTAGACAATGTACTATTTTCCCTTAAAGAAAAAATAATTTGTGGGTGTGGTAGTGTGGTTCTATTGGCAGAGTATTTGCATTGGCAACGTTCAAATGTAACACCAGTACTGTGTAAACCAGACGTGGTGGAGTATCCCTGCAATCCCAGCCCTGGACAGGCAGACGCAGGAGATCAGGAGTTTAAGGTTATCCTTGACTATACAATGAGTTTGAAGCCAGCTTGGACTATGTGAGACCGTGTCTAAAACAGAAAGAAGATTTAAAACAAGAAAGAGTTTGCCAACTCCTGCCCTATTCTATTCTGTATTGTAGCCACACCCAATGGACTTTAGGATGAGTTACCGTTCACTCAGGAGACCCCTGCCATCTCTTTTCGTTAGTTAAATTATCCCAGAATATTAATTAGTAAGGCATTAATTAAACCTTCTATGGAGACCACTTGATACTATTCTTATCTGAACTGGATAATTTAGATAGCCCATCACTCAGTCCATTTGATGAACTAAATATTAGTATTAGACTAAAAATAGGATGCCTTCTTTTATTTTAAGGGAAATGTTCCCATAATGACAGATTCCACCACCACTCCCCGGGGGAGTACACTAAAAATAAATTAGCCTTTCAAATAGGAGTGAACACAGATAGAATTATCACTTTCATTTTTCTCCAAAAATCTCCTTGACACGTTAATAACCCCCTAGTGGAGACAGACAAGGGATGACTGATGTGATGCTGGGGTTTGAATGATTTATTATCTATGCCTTTAGTCACGAGTGTCACAACTGTGCCATGAGATATGTCTTAGTCATTGTTGTAGCCGAGTATGTACTGTCTGCTGTTAGGCACTTGGTGATGAGATTTCGGATACCCACAGAAAACTTGCAACTTCATGAAATGCTCTTTCAGAACAGAGAGTCAGAACGTGACTTGATAAGCCAAGCTCTAACCAAATGACAGAGATGGTTTTATCATAGTTAGAGGTCAGGCTTCAACATCGTTTAGAGAGACCAACCACACCCAAAAGTGCAGAGAGTGAGAAAGGGTCTCTATGTAACCCTAGCTGTCCTGGGTAGACACTATGTAGACAAGGCTGGCCTTAGACTTAGAGAGATTTACCCGCTTCTGCTCCTGAGTGCTGAGCTAAAGGCATGTACCACCACACCCAGCTTCAGAGAGGGAATATTTTATAAGTACTGTTTGTTATTAGGAAAACAACATACTATTCTAGAAATTCTGAAGAGAAGTATTTTTGATCCCTTCTGTGTGTGTTTCCATCTTAGTCCAAATGTATACAAATATTTATATGTAGGTTTTTTCTCAGTGAATGTTTGTTTATCTTGCTGTGTAGGAACAGGGCTTTGGATCTGGGGGTGTTAGGTATTACTGTGTCAGGTAGTAAAGTAAGAAGTTGCACACGTGTGTCTCTTGTTTATTGTTGGATTTTGCTACAAAGAAATATCTGAAGCAAACCAGCTTTATTTTTAAAACAACAGAAGGAACTTGCTATGATGAAGCACTGCATCTGTACTGTAAAAGTTGATTAATTGATTAATAATTAATTAATTAATAAGGCTTGGTTTGGGGAAATGCCTTAGTGGGTAAAAAAAAAAAAACTCTTAATAGCAAGAGTTCTTGAGTTTGGTTTCCCATAATCCCCATTAGAAGTTGGGCATTGTCCCATGCACTTGTGACCTCAGTAATATACTGGGGAGGATGGTGATAGGAAGAGGATGAGGCTTGCTGACTGCAAACCCAGCTTCAGACTCATTAAGAGGCCTTGTCCCAAGGGAAGAAGACAGGAAGTAACAGAGCATGATGCCTAGTGTTGTTCTGGTCTCTGTGTGCACACACAGACAGGCATATACACTCGCACGCACGCTCGAGCGCACACACACATACACATACGTACACCACACAAATATACACCACCCTGCATATAAAGCACACACATACATACACAAACACATACACACCACCCTGCATATAAGCCTCATGCATGTAGGCACATATACAATATAAATAAATATAAAAAAATAAAATTTAAAGGGCTCATTTAGTTCCTAGTCTTGAAGATTAGAAGAAAGGGCACTGGTTAAGCCTCTGTCTCTATCAAGGATATAAGAGGACAGCTTTACAGCACACGGACTTTACAGGAGGAGGAAATAAGATCACACCTCCAAACTGAAAGTTGGGAAGGATTCTAGCTGTCTTCTGGCTCCTGCGACAGAACTCTCAACACACAGCTCAGGGATCTCAGGAGATTTACTTAATCCCTTTAAAGGCAAGGATCCCAGCCACCTAAAAACTTCCCAGTGGGGCCTCATCATATGAAGCTTCCACCATCTTCCAATTGGACCAAGCTTCCATCCTACCCACAAACTACAGAACTTGGGAAAGTTGCCTTAGTTTGTTGTTGTTGTGTTTTTGTTTTGTTTTGTTTTTTATATTTTTTATATTTTATATTTTTAATATTTTGTGCCCTACCTGCCAAAGATCTTGATTTAATTAACCTGAGTTGGGGTCTTAGCTCAGGGTTTTCTTGGGAGTAGGTATTTGTTTGTTTGAGACTCTGTCTCCTTACACAGCCCAGGTCAACCTTGAATTCCCATTCCTCCTGCCTTGGTTTCTCAAGCCTAAGATTACAGGCATGCGCTGTCATTCCTCGATTTTGATCTAGGTGTTACAATAAAGTTTCACAGATGACTTCATGCCTGGTACTGTAAAACTGGTCAAAACCACATTTGGTCTCAGGAGGTCATAGACACTGGGGTGAGGGGAACCTACTACAGTTCTTCTGCTAAATGGACATGCTGTCAAACTGCTTCCTAAATATTTATAGCTATGTCCATAGATTAGTACTGTTCTCAGTCTTGGTCACCGATTCTTCTATCTGCAGCAGACACTAGTTATAGAAACTTATAACTAGACAGTGTGTGGACAATAAGTGACTGTTGAGTGCTTGGTCCTAACCAGAACCCCTGCATCAATCCTACCAGCCCCAAGGCTCAGGGAATGTCACACAGAGCTAGTAGACTTGAAATAGAAGAATGCTGGGAAATGCCGTCTTCTAGCTACTGAACTCATGACCTCACTGGAGCTATGGTTACCACACAAGACCTACACAAGATCAAGCCACTGGGATCAGTTAGTATTCTAGTGGGCAACACTCAATGAGTCGGTCCAAAAGAAGGGGGAAGGACATTATAGTGGGTAGGGGGTGTGTCAATGGGTCATAATGGGGATTGTAGGACCTGAAAGAGTGAGTTGGGGTGAATATGATCAAGATATATCCTATGCGATATGTATCTAAGAATAAATAAAAGATGTTCTAATGTTCCTCAGCAGATTCTGTGTAGACAAGGTAACCCATTGATCACTCCAACGATTCAGTCTTGCTAAAGCTGTAACCCTTTAATACAGTTCCACTGTATTGGTGGCCTCCCCAACCACAAAATTATTCCCACTGCTACTTCATAACTGTAACTTTGCTACTGCTGTGAATTGTAATGTAAATATCTGTGTTTTCTGATAGTCTTGGACCTGTTAAAAACAGATAAAAAGGTTGTTTGTCACCCCCCTGCACATAAGGAGTCATAACCCACAGGTTGAGAGCAGTTGGGGCACCCCAACTTCTTACCTACACACCTGTGCTTCAAGTTTGCTGCCCGTTCCACAGACAAATGCTTCCCAGAGCACTACCCCAACCTACCCCAATCTCCAGCAGCACTGAAGAAGAGCTTTGGTCTTCAAATACAGCGCTAGGGCTTGAGCCCAGGGCTTCCTTCGTGCAAGTGAGGGTGTGACCAACTCAGCTATGTCTCCAGTCAGTGAAGGTCTTCTACGAAAAACAAAATATTCAGACCTGTCCTTGGAGAAGGTACTAGGAGTTGGGGAAGGGTTTCCTGGTTCAGAGAATAAGGACTCACCCTTACAATAGATTAAGACTTTGTGAAAGAATCAGGCTCTACCACTCCATAAATGCAGGGCGTGGTGCAATCCTTTAATTGCCTCTACACCTTCCACCTAGTTAGTCTGTATGGTCCAAATGCTCAGAATTGAATTCTGTCCATCCTGCCCTCTGTTTAATATTCAACAGTTTGACCAAGTTACTGTAGACTCTCCTGAGAGCAGACTCCCAAACTGAGAACTTGGCAAAGTCTCCTTTATCTCTTGTGCTATTGCAATTTAAAATGCTTCAGTCCTTTGGGGACTTCCTCTGGAGCTGAAGATTAATCAACATGCAAATACTCAATACTTGGAAAGTTCTAGACAGAAGGGGAATTTGTTTAAGTAATCCTCTTACTGTAGTTTAAATGAGCAATAACAAACAGCTGTTGGAACTTGACCTGCATTCAAGCTCTACTGTGTGGTTTGTAGGATACCAAATTATATTTAATTTTTTTTTCCTGAGATTTATATGTGGTTTCGCCAGAACCTCTGGTTTCCCATAAATCTCCGGATATGGTGTATCAACCATCACTCAGACTTGTTTGCACTCCTTCCAAGACCTAAAGGCAATTCTGGGAAACGACAGAGTCAAACATTTCTCTCACTCGGGATGTTTGTTCGACCGAGATGTTATTTGGATTTTTTAAATAGACTGAATGCCTGGGGTGAAGTGAAGGGAAACTGAAGCATCTGATGTTGCTAATAAATAGGGCAAGTCATGCTTGCTCAGGCACAACCCTGGGACGAGCAGAGTCCTCCCTCTTGGCTCCAAGGTCAAAATGCCTTGGCTTCATTTGTCATACTCTTTCCTTCTGTGTCTTCTCATGTTTCTAAGCAATAGACTGGTAGTTAATTCCTTATATTAAGCTTTCCTTATTTCTTGTAATGTCTCTTTCCTGCCCTGACCCACACTGCTAAAGGACGTTTGCTCAGTGTTGAATTCCCTAAGAGCAGAAGTCAGGCCACGCAGTACTTGAGCCAAGGCAAGGCAGCCAGGCACATAGCTAGGAAATCGGAAGATCAAGTGGAAGACACCAGCTGTTGAGTGAGCCCTGCCGTGCTGTATGTAGTCTAGGCTATCCTTCCATCCCTCTGTCCCTCTGTCCCTTCCTCTCTTCTTATTCTTTCCTTTCTTCCTTCCTTCAGAGTACAATCTAGAATATGCATGAAACTCTAGAAGTTGGTCAATTAGAATTTACTCAAAGCCTGAATTAACTTTTGTTTCTTGGAATCAGTTCCTTAGTGTAGCTTAATAAAACACTCGAGGGTGGCTGAGAGTGTAGCTCAGTGGTGGAGTATTCGCCTAACATGTATAAGCTCTGGGTTCTGTTCCCAGATGCCCTCCCCATCATGGGAGGGAAAAAAGAGATGAGGTGGGGAGTAGCCAGTGGTGTATGCCTAACACATGCAAGGCCTTGGGATCCCCAGCACTAAGGAGGGAGGGAGAGAGGAAGGAGGGAACAGAGAAAGGAAGGCAAGCATACATTTACATGTCAATGCACTATAGGCTAAAGTTCAGATGCTGGGCTTGGAAGGTTCATTTCAGACACAGCTTCAAAATGGCAGCCTCACTAAGACTCTGTCAGGTTTCTCTCTGACTCAGTATTTAGTTGCAAAACAGGCATAATAACAATAGCTACTTAATGAGGATGTAGGAAGCATTAAGTAAGGTTATACACACAGAGGCCTTAGCTCAAATTCTTCTAATGCTAGCTTATAGTGTTGATGGTAGACATGTCACACTCCTTTTCATTATACTAGAATCCTTCCTAGTCTAAGGCACAGAGGATTTAATGAAAACCAGAATCCATCATATTAATAATTAGCCTGAAGTCACACAAGGTTGACACTGCCTTTTTCTGTCCCAAGAGCTGACCAGCTGCCAATGTAAATACTGTTTAGGAAGGAATGTACCAAGCAGCAATACTGTCCCTTAGAGAGAGGGTTTGAAATAAGTACTCAAGTCTGACATTTTAACATTTCAGAAAGTGAAAACGATTCTTTAATCTCGTGTTCAGAGGATGTTTGGGTCTCCTTCCATGTCTCAGAAACTTTGCTAGGCAGTAAAAACACAGAAGTTTTCCATCTTCCTTCTGCACAAGCGTGGATGACCACATTCTATTGTAGTAGGAGAGTGGAAAGAGACCATACTGCTGCAATAGACAAACAGCAACAGGACATTGCTGTGCTGGACACTTGGTGAGTGTTCACTCTGAGCTTATCTTAGTCATTCATGCTGTTATAATAACGTGCTATAAATAGTAAACTTAGAAACAGCAGAACGTACCAAGCAGCAATACCGTCCCTTGGAGAGAGGGTTAAAATAAGTACTCAAGTTTGATATTTTAACATTTCAAAAAGTGGAAAAGTGAGTCAACAACACCATTGTGCCATCCTTAAGTCCAAGTTCAGCATGCAAGCAGGGTCAGGTTCTGGGGACAGCCCTTCTGCAAGCTACATAAGCACTCCTTCATTCACTTCATACTTTCCTGTGACAGAGAAATGAGCTCTCTAGAGTCTTCTATAAGGTAATAGATTCCTCCCCTGTGAGGTGACCTAGTCGTTACCAATTTCTTAATATCAGTGGAGGCTCGGATATCAACACATGTATGGGAGATACAAAATCTAGCCAATCTACTGATATTGACAATGGCAGTTGCCACTTTTTTGAATACTCTGTATATAACCAGGTAGTTCATAATTCAATTTATTTCTGATCCTTTCTCAAATGCTGGGAGATAAGAATTCTTATCATAATTTTACAGATAAAGAAACTGGAGCACTGAGAGATGAGGTGACTGTCAGCCATGGTAATGAATCAACATCACCATCATCTCTGCCCTTAGTGTGCTGTTGACTTTCTCCATTTCTTGGAATCCATTTTCTGCTTGTACACACAATGACATAGAGCCTAAAGAACATTCCTAAGCTGAGCAAACCTGACCTGGATTCCTTCAGAAAACATTAGCTGCCCTATAAAGCAGACATAACATTTCAGCAGAAATCTAGAGATGCTACCTAAATCCAGCCAACATCGTACAGTATATCTCTAACCTACTTTAACACTGTCATTGCAGCAATGAGAGAAGATACAGGAAACAACCCTTGGACTTTATACCAACGCATTCATCTACTACACTAGCACCAATCCTCACACAAAGCAACAACTTTACATACCAGTGTGTTAATTCCCTGCCAATATATGTACTTGCCACCTTCCCCCTTGAAGTCCTACATTGGTGGAAGAGATAAGGTCAGTAAGAGTAATCAAGAGGTGGGGGTTGGAGAGATGGTCAAGGGTTAAGAGTGTGTATCGCTCTCACAGAGAGCCCTGGTTCAGTTCCAAGCACCCGTATTAGATGGCTCACAACACAGGCATGCACTCGAACTCACATGTACATACCCAAGCCCACCCCAACATGCATACACATACATGTGATTTATTTACTGAAAGAAAAGACAGACAAATAACGAAGCGATAGAGTTGGGTGCTGTGAGACTGGGATGAGGACAGTGGATGGTGTAAAATGAGATCCCCTGGACAATTCCATAAACAGCACAAGAAATGCCATGGCAGTCCAGTGTGGAGGGAAGCGGGGCACATGTAATGTTCATTTCTATCCTCATGCTCCAAAAAGAGACTTTCTGACATTTGAATACTAACTCTTGATTTGGGACAGAATAATAATGAGATACGATAATAATACAGTAAGCTCTTTGTCTTGTACACAGAAGGTCTTTGCTAAAGAAGAGTGAGCACTTTCTGCCTTCTTTATTACTAACACTGTGGTTTGGTAAATATGTTCCATGTGAATAGTCTGTGTGGATGTGTGCATATGTGTACATGAAAGCGCCGAGGTGCCTTGTGAGTGAGTGGAAAAACAGCCCTTTCAAAGACGCTAGGTCTGGTTAGATTTTCATTGCTAAGACAAAACACTTAAAGAAACAATGTGAGAGACAAGAATTTGACTCCTAGGTTCAGAGGTTTCATCAGTTCACTGTCACTCGAGTTCTTTGGCCTGAGTCAGTGTATGGGGAGACAGAACATCATGGCGGGAACATTCAAGGGATGAGATCAGTCTGCCTAGTGGCAGACAGGGGCCTTTGGTTAGGCCCCACCTTTCCAGATGCCATCAAATTATGACTCACTCAATGAACTGATTTGTCGATGATGTCTCACACACACACACACACACACACACACACACACACACACACACCATGATCGAATCAGTCATGAAAACTCACCAACTTAAACACTCGTGATATTAGGAGGCAGTTTTAAATCAAACCACAAGATTCTAAAACCTGGAAATTGTAATTGCTATATTTGTAAAGAGGAAAAAGGAAATGTCTCCTTCAGATGAGATTATTGGGGGTATGTACCAGAGGAGACTACTTGGACACAATATAATGTCTTTATTAGATGGCTGGCAACTACACTGGGGGGCTTTGGGACCCAGGGGTAAAGCCAAACCTTTCTCACAATGAGCTTTTAAGCATAAAATCTATATTTTGGATTGACATACTTCAGTTAACAAGAACAGTTTGCAGAATCAGAACTACAAAAGCCAAGCAGCAAGGTTATTATATTTAGAGACGTTCCCAGACCCATGGACTTTGGTTTTTGTTGAGGCAGGTGGTGCTGTCTGTATGCTGAGTTTTATGGCCTGAATGGTACTTCCATCATGGAGTCGGTTATGCTAAGGTTGGGGGAACTACTAAGGTCTTGGAGCCTGTTACAAGATTAAATTAAGGGTCTAGAGATGGAGGAGAATGTCTGGACTATCTTGGTAGGTTTTTAAGGACATCAAAGTGTCTTTATTAGAAAGGAGCTGGGGGTAGGAACTGATACAGGTAAAAGCACCTGTCACACAGATCTGACAACCTGAATTTGATTCCCTGGACTCACAGGAGGGTGGCAGTAGAGAATGCTCCTGGAGGTTCTCTTCTCTCTCTCTCTCTCTCTCTCTCTCTCTCTCTCTCTCTCTCTCTCTCTCTTCCCCCTCTCTCTCCCCCTCTTTCTCTCTCTCTCACACACACATGCATGCTATGGCACACATGCCCCCCCCACTAATAAAATCAGAAAGGGGAGGTGCCAGATGTGTGGCCACACAGGCCTGTGATTCCGACTTTGAGTCCTGCTGCCTAAATATCTAAGAAAGACTCTGTCTCAAAGTAAAAAATAAAATTAAGATGCTCATGGTGGAATGCTTTGCTTTGCTAAGCGTGTATGAGGCCTTCCATCCCATCTCCAGCACTGCAGAGAAATGGGGTACAGGAGGGTTCCATAGCACACTCCTGCTGACAGTTGCATTTCCACCCACTGACAGATCCCTGGGCTCCGAACTGTGAGATCATGATGGTTTAAATCAGCGACTTTGTGGTGATTTGTCCCAGCAGTCACAGAGGATAATGCTGGGGTTAACTGGCCCTTTAAGCAGAGTGAGTCCACTGTTCCAGTGAATGGGTTTTAGTCAAATTAGCAGTCTCAGAGGCACAGCAAGTTATGTGCTGGTGAACTGGCTCTCTGTGGAGACCTCCAACTTTTAGCAGTTGCCAGGTTTTCAGGGATTTTTTTTTTTCTGTGCAAATCAGGCATCATGGCCTGATTTATTTTTTGTTTCTTAATTTTTAAAGTCTTTTTTATACAATATATTTTATCATGTTTTCCCCTCCTTCAACTCATCTCACATCTTCCCCACCTCTCTACCTAACCAACTTTACTTCATTCTCTCTCCTCCTCCTCCCTCTCCCCCTCCCCCACCCTCCCCTCCCCCTCTCCATCTCTGTCCCCTCTCCTCCACCTCCCTCTCTCTCCCCTCTCCCCCTCTCTCCCTCTCCCTCCCTTTCTCCTCTACACACATTTTTTGGTTTTTTTTT
>JADRCG010010420.1:1998512-2012217 GCA_019844195.1 Rhabdomys dilectus | reverse complement strand
GTGTGTGTGTGTGTGTGTGTGTGTGTGTGTGTGTGTGTGTGTGTGCGCGCGCGCGCGCGAGCGTGTGTGTGGAGGCCAAAGGTCAATGTTAGGGATCGTCCGCTACCATTCTCCATATTATTTTTTGAAAAAGAGTTTCTCGTTAAACCTGGCTCTCTCTAAGGCTAAAACGGGCCAGCCAGAGAGGTCCTGGGATCTGCCTGTCTGCGGCCCTCGGAACTGGGGTCACAGGCATGTTCTGAGGCACCCAGTTTTTACTGTGGATCCTAGGAACCTGCACTCAGATCCTCATGCTTGTGCTGCAGCGAGCTTCTTACCTGCTGCGCATGCCCTCAGCCCTGATGCGGTTTTTTTTTTTTTTTTTTTTTTTTTTTAGTAACCACATTTCAAATTACATCTTATCCTAGCCACCACAGTCACTGTTCTGTTCCCAGAGGCAATCCTGTCCATCCTGTCCACACTTCACAGGCAAAAGAGAAGCCCTCAGAGATGATCTGCTCCATCTCCAATCACCCCATCTCGAATTTGTGCCCTTATTGCTTCAGCCTTCCCAGTAGTAGAATTATAGACATGTGGAACTATGGGTAATTATCCTCCGCCGCCGGTAAAATGAGCCAATTCAAACCAGATTAGAATATATAGACGCGGGTTCATTGGGAAGCAGCTCTCAGGCAAGTTCGCTGGTCTCAAAGAAACAAGGCCAGGGAAGTCGTCATGGGGAGAAGACAGAGGGGATGGGGAAGAGAAAGAAAGAAAAACCATGTACACATGCACTCAGGGAAAAGGAAAATGGTGGGAGGAGAGGGTGGGAAAAGGGAAAGGGAGAGGGAGAGCAAGATATCTGGATTATATAGGGAAGAGCAGCTTCTAGGGAAGAGAAGACTCAGCTCCTTGACTGGAAAGTTCAAGGCAGAGGGTAGGGAACTCCAGTCATGCCCTGTAACAGGTAGGGACTGAGGGACACTGGGAGAACCTGCTTTGGTATGTTAAATGTGCACCACAGCTGCTTGTCCTGAGTCTGAATACCAACAATGGGTACATCTTTTCTCCTCTTCTTCCTCCTCTTCCTCCTCCTCCTCCTCCTCCTTTTTAACACAGAGTCTCACTGAGTAATTCTGGCTGGCTGCCTGGCCTGGAACTCCCTATATACACCAAGCTGGCTCAGAACTCACAGAAATTCACCTGCCTCTGCCTCCCAAGTACTAGGATTAAGGGTATGTACCACCATGCCTAGCACTTAATGTTTATTTATTAATTTTATGGGTATTTTATTTATCTACATGCATCTGTGTGCACTGTGTGTGCATCTGGTGCCTGTGAGGTCAGAAGAGGACATCAGAGCCCCTGGAACTGGAGTTAAAAGATAGTTGGGAGCTGCCAAGTGGAGGCTGGGAATCAAACCCAGGTCTACTGCAAGAGGAACCAGTGCTCTTAACCACTGAGCCATCTCTCCAGCCAATCATAATTTTCATTCCCACATTTTCCTTGCATTTTTGATTATTCCTTTTCTGCACCCCGGCTCTTGTCTATTTTCTGGAATCTCTCAAGATAATAGAAGCCATACTGTTCTTGACAGACTCCTACAATGTCTTTCCTATCAGCCTTGTGGGACCTGGACACTGCCCCTCAGTGGATACTGACCATAGCATAACAGTGCTCTGGGACACACTCCGGAGTGTCACACTTCACCTGGGGTCTCACTGCCTAGTGTACCACAAATTAAACTCATATTTTCCCCACACACCTTCCTGGGTTTTTTTTTTCTCTCAGTAAGTGGTACTAGCATTCACTGAAATTACCCATGTCAGAGACTAGCTTCATATGTGACTGTTTTCCTCATATTATAAGCAACATATAAATCCCCAGTGATCTAGCTCATTAGCACTCATTGTTATCCAGATGTTTCCTGCTTTGATGAAGCAGCACAGGTGCCATGAAAGCTGGCTACTCTCCCTATGTGTAAGCACTCTATTTAAGGGAGGGTACAGCAACTCTGGTTCCAAATTAGCTCATACTGAGGTCAAGTGATCAGGATTTTCTGTTCCCTACTTTAATGAGTCATTGGGTATTGGCATCCCTGGGAAAGTGAGCACAATTTTTAGCCACTGGTGGCTAATATCTGAGCATATCTGCCTATAGCACTTCTAGCAGCCAAGGGAGTGATTTTTTTATGATGGAAGTTTCTTGCGGTACCCTATCTTTTACCTCAGAGGCGGCTGTCTTAGACTTGAGGTACACAGCATTTTGTTTGACTTTCACACAAAACCCCCAAATGTAGTTTTTTTTCTCCAGTGACAGTGATAAACAGTGTATTTCAGAGTCCATCCACCAATCCTTTGTATAGACCCAGGCTGGGACAAGGGATGCTTTTCAAACTTAGACATTTCTCAGTATCAATTCTACAAATCTATAAGATCAGGTCAGTCTTGTTCCTTTCCCATTTCCCACCTGGGCATCTCTCTTCACTATTACCTGTATTGGTCAGACTTTTTGTCACTGTGACAAACTCTACAAAGAAACAGTCTGAAGGAGGAGACTTTATTTTGGTGTATGGTTTCGAAGGTTTCAATCTATGCTCAGTTCTGACACCGAACATCACGGCAAGCATGTGTGTTATAGTAAAGCTGTTCACCTCTTGGTGCTCAAGGAAGCAGAGACAGATAAAACACATACCCTTCAACATATACCTTAGTGGCATACTTTAGCTGGATCCTATGTCTGTAGCTTCCACTATTCCCCAGTAATACTATCAAATCATTAATCCAACAAGGGAATAATGTATTGATTAAACCAGGGCCCTTATGATCCAATAATCTCTCAGTGATTTGATTTACTAGGTGCAAACCAAACCATCAACACATGAATCCTTTGAAGGACACTTCACATCCCAAATACAGCATGACCGTGGTGGTTTGAATATGCTTGGCCCATGGGACATGGTGCTACTAAGAGGTATGGCCTTGTTGGAATAGGTGTGGCTTTGTTGGAGGAAGTGTGTCACTGTGTAGGTGGGTTTTGAGATCTTCTAGTGCTTAAGCTCTGCCCAGTGCAAAAGAGAGTCTCCTCCTGACTGCCTTTGGATCAAGATGTAGAACTCTTGCCTCCTCTATCATCAAGTCTTTCCAGAACACTGCCATGTTTCTCAACATAATGATAATGGATTGAACCTCTGAAACTGTAAGCCAGCCCCAGTTAAATGTTATCTTTATAAGAGTTGCCTTGGTCATGGTATCTCTTCACAACAATGAAACCCTACCTAAATCAATAGTTTTCTGTAGGGCTTTCTGTCCATGTTCATGTGTGAAGGGAGCGTTCCAAATCACAAAGATACTCATTTCACTGTGAGTCATTTAAAACTCACCTTGATTTTCTATCATCCTCAAGGACTGGAGCCCATTCTTCTTAACCTGTCTAAATATGCAAGTGGGATGTGATTTGGACTTGCCTATCTAGTCTGATTCTCTCTTCTTCTCTCCTGCACCTCTCTACCTGATGCATTAGCAAGACAGAATTATTGAAGTCTTCATTACCAACCAACCAGCTACTTGACTTTGAATTTTAAATATTTTCTCAGATCAGAATGTATTGAGCTTGTTTATCTCAGTAACTTGATTATGAGCATTTTGGAAGTAAGACTCTTCCATATCCTTAAAACAAGCATTCACTACCTATTAAATAAATGCACAAGTATTTCTAGAAAGAATTAATACCCTGTGGGATGTACTTACTTATAAGTGGTGTCCACCAAATGGGAAATATTTCAATGTTATTATTAAAGTGAAACCAAAATAAGGTAATCTTTTTAAACCTGGAAATCAGCAGAGTTGCTAGTACTTGAGGCAGCAAGTGTCTTGTGCAAGGCAAACAGTAAACTGCAAATCCCAGAGAGGGATCTTGGCAACATGGGATTAAAAGTTCAAGATGCTTGAGCTGGTTCTGGAGCAATGGCTCAGCAGCTAAAAGAATTTTGGGTGTATGTGTGTCTGAGAACCATATTGTGTGCTTGATGTTCAAAAGGGCCAGAAGAGGGTACCAGATGCTCTGGAACTATAGTTACAGATGGTAGTAAGCTGCTGTATGGGTGCTGGCAATCAAATCCAGGACCTCTGGAGGAGCATCCAGTGCTCTTAACTGTGGAGGCTCCTCTCCAGCTCCCCAAATACAAATATCATCATCATCGTCATCGTCATCGTCATCGCCATCGCCATCGCCATCGCCATCGCCATCGCCATCACCATCATCATCAGTAGCAGCAGCAGCAGCTGCCATGTTCATGAATAATTGTGCATTTAGAAATATTCTTATTCATCGTTTATTTTTACTGATTCTGATTCTTGAAATTGTTCTTCTTGAAGTATATTTAATGTAAGAAAAAGGCTAGTCATGTTCTGTTTATCAAAAAGTTTATATATTAAAATTATATATGACTATGTGACAGGAAAGTAGATGTGAACCTGCCCAGAGAACATGGAATTAACAACAGTGGGAAGCTTGATGTGGGGTAGAGAGAGATGGGGAGAACATACTCAGTATACACATGTGCACGGACATTTTAATAAAATTAACAGAAGTGCATTGCTTTTGATAATGCATATTCCATGATGGGTTAGGAAGGCATTCTTGTCAGAACAACCTAAGACAGGCTCAGTCTTGTTAATGAAACAAAAAAGGGGGAGAGGTGGAGAACCTTTGGGGCTGTTTGGCAAGAATCTGACATTGGCCAAGGACAAGGAAATAGACTGCAGGCAGGAATCTGACATTAGGCTAGAACAAAAAAATAATTTCAGGTAGGAATCTAAATCTTAGGCTAGAACAAAGAAGTAATCTCAGGTAGGAACCTAAATATTAGGCTAGAACAAAGAAGTAATTTCAGAGAGGAATCTAAATTTTAGGATAGAACAAGGAAGTAGGCTTCAGACATGAAAATAACCTTGGGCTAGGACAGGGAAGTAAGTTCAGATACTTTGGTCATCCTGATAAGCCCTTAGAAACAGTGATCATGGGAGTGTTCATGTAATTGGGTTTAATGCCTTGCTTTTTCTTTGACTATTTGTGTCTATTGTATTGCTTGTTCCTTGACTATTTACATCTATTGTATTGCTAGACCCTCAACCTAGAATTGACCTTAATACCTACATGTAATTAAAATGGTATAAAAGCAGAGAGAAGGAGGGGGGATGTAATGGGGGTTCTAGGGAGGGGAAATGGGGAAAGGGGATAACATCTTTATTGTAAATAAATGAAATATCCAATTAAAAAAAAAGAATTGGGAAGACACTGTCTGGTTTCATGGTACTGCCGTCTTGGTCTGCTCATCTTCTCTTTATCCGCTTCTGTTCACAGCCCCAGGCACCTTCTCAACTCAGAGGCCTCTCCTCAACCCCAGGTGGATCCAAAACAAATCTCTTCTAGTAATTTGAGTCTGGATTGGAGCCCAAAGGAACAGGAGGCATTTAAATCTCCTTACCAAGAAGAACAAGTGTAGAGATTAGGTTAAAGAATGTTTTTTGCTAAGACCTTGGTCACCATCTAGCTCCTCCTCCTTCTTTGTCATATTGTTCCTCCTCAAACTCAGTAAGCTATGGCTTCATGGCTCCACCAGTATCTTTTATTTAAGCTAGTGTCTGCTGTATGCAGGGGGAAAAAAGCTGGTTAGTCCAAATACTAACAAAAGGAAAAGACTGTTCAGAGAATGGGAGAATACTCCCTTCTACCTACTTAAACCATACATGTACCACTCAAACACAACAATTACACATTTACTCATAGTACCTACTGGCTCATTTTTTAGTGTGGTTAGAATCCTGATATACATACTCTCTTACAGTCCTTTTCTCTACCTTACATTATACCTATAGAAGTGTTTAGTGCTTTGACAAGCCCTTCTACAGATTGCTGTAATACATACCATTGTCTGGTATTGGTATACTGTAATTTATAAAATCTTAGTCCAGTGGCTGAGTATTTGGGCTGATCTTAGAGCTTGGTTACCAGACATGATGTTCAAAATGAGCACATTCACAAAAGCAGTGCACGTTTATTGAGTGTTTTATAAATTTACAAAATTGAAAAATGAATGTGTTATGACAGTATTCTTGTTCCCTTCACGAATTCAGTGTGCTGTATTGTAACCTGAGAGATGCTTTTGTTGTGCTATGAGAAGTTTTGTTTTGTATATTTGGGTTTCCATTTATATGATATTAATAGATATGGCAATTTTAGATTAATAGCATCTACTTGGTTGTAAGCTATGTCTTTTTGTTGTGACTGTTATACAATTATTAGCATGATTACTTTTTTTAAAAAAAAATAGGCTTTTGTTAAACATAAAAGAAAAAGATGGCACAAGTCACAATGGTATATCAGTGAGTTTTCACAAAGAAAATACTCCCCTGTGACCACTATGAGGCTCAAGGAAGACCCTCGAAGGTTCCTCCCAATTATTATATTCTGCCAGATAACCACAGTCCTGACATATCAATATAATGTGATGATTTGTGGTTTTAACCACTCAACAAATGCATCAGCTTATGGAAGGTGACTGAGTGGGTAAAAGGTACTTGCAGCAAAAGCCTAAGGACCTGAGTTCAATCCCCAGCACTCTATTAATTAATAAATAGGAACAAATGCATCCTTTTGTGTGTGTTCTCACTCATCTATATTATGGTTAAGAAGTCCTGTTGTAACAGTAGCTCACCCACTCCTACTTCTGGAGAGAATTGCATGGAAAAGACTTATGGTAACCACTATTGATGGACACATGGGCTCCTTCCCAATTTTGGCTTCTATGAATATGCCTGTGATAGCTCAGTGATCACTGTGGACAGGTCCAACTTTCCTAGTTATTATCCTCTCATGAGTGGTCATCTCTTGGGTATTGTAGCACCTAGGCCAAGGAACCATGAGGTGTTAGCTTGCTTCAATAAAACGTCTCAAAGGTCCATTGGGAGAACTTTCCAGGGACTATACGGTGGTGATTTAAAAGACTTATTTATGAATTTATTGCTGTGTGTATATAAAGTATTTTTTATGAGTGTGGGTATGGGCATGGGCCTGACATGAGCATGTGTAGAGTTCAGAGAACAATGTCCTTCTAAAAATAATTCTCTCTCTCTCTCTCTCTCTCTCTCTCTCTCTCTCTCTCTCTCTCTCTCTCTCTCTCTGTGTGTGTGTGTGTGTGTGTGTGTGTGTGTGTGTGTGTGTGTGTGTGTCACACACCAGAGGAGTATTACATCCTCTGGAGCTGGAGTTACAGATAGTTGTGAGCCTCCTGACATGGGTGCTGGGAACTGAACTCAAGTCCTCTAAAAAGAACAGCAAGTGTTTTTTCTGTTGAGCCATCCCTGCAGCCCCAAGAGGACAACGTTCAAGAATCAGGTTCTGGAGCTTAAACACAGGCTTGCATAGCACCACACCCTGAGCCATCTTGTTAGCCCAGTGGGGGCAATTTTGACCTAGACCATAACAATCACTGACTTTGCTAAAAATAACTAGACTTATTTGTACATTTGTCTTCCTGTGTGGCCCACATTCAATTCTAGGGAAAGACAATGTCCTTGAGGTGTCTTGGGATTTCCTGTGCTCTTTAGTTTCTGTCTGAACTAGTAGAAACTTACCTATTACTCTGAACCTGGTACTTGACACCAGGTGTAAGTTGACTTAAAAGTAATTCTTTTATTCCCCACAAAACCCATTTTGGTTAGTTGCTTTGGAGCAACAGGCACATGTTTAGCTTTGGAAACATGATGGAACAATAACAAAGTATGTTTATATATAGTTATGCAACATTTCAATAGATCTCCTCCTGGGGCTGTGTAGAGGCTCAGTGAGTAGCATGTTTGCTGTGCCAACATGAGGACCTGAGTTCAGATCCCAGCACCCTCATGGCAGGTGAATCCCATGGGATCACTGGCCTGCTAGTCCAGCCTAAGTGGTGAGCTCCAAGGTCATCAAGAGACCTTGTCTCAAAATATACAGTAGAGACCGATAGACAAAGACACCTGATGTCAACCTCTGGCTTCTACTCAGATGCATGTGAGTAAGTGCACATACAAACAAATCAAGCACTTTGTTTTCCCAAAATAATTCATGCATTTAGCCTAAGAGGATCTAAATACTGGAAATTTGGTTAGTGTTTTGGTTCAGTGGTTGATAGTTGCCTAGTAAGTACAAGGGCCTGGGTTCAGTCACACCACAGAAAACAAAGCAAATTAGCCATGCTAAATAAAGCATTTCCACAGTCATAAAATTAGTTTGCTTCTCCAATTTTACTTTATTTTATTTTTTAAATTTACTTATTTTGTACATATTGGGGTGGTCACAAGTACATGTGTGTGGAAGTCTGAAGGCCGTTCTCATTCAAACACCACACCCACTAAGCTACCTCGATGGCTCCATAAAATTAGTTTTAAAATCTCCTTCCCATAAGACTTCTTCCACATTTAGTTGCTCAAGAGCTGATTATTCAGGATGCGTACTATATGTGCCTGTTTTTTTTATTGTTTCTGATGTTTGTTTTTTCATTTCAGTTCATTCTTTCTATGGAAAAACAAAAGTAATAGAGTCCTAAGTTATATTTTCAACTTTCTACAGAAAGGTTTTGTAGGAGGGGTTATTATATTGGTTAATATACAGTTTTTCTTTAGAAATTGATTAGGTGCTACTGGGCACTGATGAAACATTAAGGAAGTTGAAGGCATTGTCCTGGCTCCTAAGATTCTCATTTTATAGCCAGACCAAAAAAAAAAAAAAAAGTGTATACAATGACTATTGTGGAGAAGGCATTTAAACATCATGAAAGAAGGGTGGCCATGTGGGTGTACTGCAGAGAACCCATACACATACAGAGGCTTTCAAAGGGAGAACACAGTGCGCAATGACAAAGTCAGACAAAAATTCTCAATAAATATTGAAGCTTGAGCCAATGATCAAAGAATAAGTGGAATTTTAACATGGAGAGGAAAGAAAAAGGAAAGAAAAAAGGAAGAGAGGGGAGGGAAGAAGAAAGGAGGGAGGAAGTCAAGGAAGAGGAGGCAGGGAAGAAAGAAAATCTGCACAAGCAAGTCCTGGTGGCCTCCAGCTACTCAGGAGGCTGAGGCAGGAGGATCACAAGGTCAAAGCTTGTGATGGCTACAGAATAAGTTGAGGCCATTCTGTTCAACTTGGGAGAGCTTGTCTCAAACTCAGAAAGTAGTAAGAAGCTGGGCACACAGCTCAGTGACGAAATGCTTGCCCGGCATCTTCAATCCCCAGTAGCCTTTAGTTTAAAAAGAAGCAAAGAAAATTCTACACAGGTCTAGAATTTCAGAGCCTGGGGCTCATCTACACTTTTAAATGAAACGTTTCAAGCTTAAGAAGCAGAGAATAATAAACTCTTTTGTTCTCTGCATATAGCTCTGTTAGATATTAACTTACTGTTGCCGTATTTGCTTCAGGCCCACTTGTTAAACAGAAACATCAGGGATTGGGCTTTGCCCTGTGCCTGCTCTGTCGTGATCCTTGCTTCCTTCCACAGAGCTACCTAATACCTACATGCGGAGATTACTAGCATGCCTGTTCAGAAATGCTTAGCACATGTGGAAATGTCTAATGCTGCCTCACACGCTAGCATCTGCGGCATAACTTCCACCACTCTCTGCTTCTGCTCAGCACTGTATGCATAATCAAGTTCTGGTTCTCACTCACTCATTCATGTATTTATAGCACTGGGAGCTGAACCCCAGGGCCTAGGGCACGCTATCTGCTTTAACTGAACTGCAGTCACACAGTTTCCTCATTCAGTGAGTTGATGGAACTTCTCATTATTTGGGGGCCATTTTCTGTTGCAGATGAACATGCCCATGCCTTCTTTGCATCCAAGGCAGAGTTTCCTTGTAGGATCACATGGAGTAGAACTGCTAGATCCTAAGATAAGAGAATCTTAACAGGTCTTGCTAAATTGTCTTCCAGTGTGGCTGTATAACATTTTAAAAGCTCCCCATTAGTGTATAAAACATCCCGGGTCACCTTTGGAATTCTGATGATTACACCAAAGGACTGGAGCTTGCCCTGCAATCTCTGAGAACTGGCTATACACATAGGTGATCTTCTGTGTTGGGTCCCACCTGAACTATCCAGCTTGAGCTAATAGGAGACAACAACCTCTGGAAAGAATTGAAGAGCAAAGAAAGGATTGATGATGAGAATGTGTGAGGACTAAAACACTTTACTCGTTTTTGATCCCAAGTATGTAATACAACAAAACTCCATAATCACGGCTCAGTAAATGCTTAATTGACCAGGACTAATGATAATTATTATCTGCTTCTAGCTTTCACTTTTTTAAGCTTCAATTTCCCCACCTGTAAATTGTGGATGATAATAATTTATAAAATCATTCTAAAGCTACGATGAGATAAAAATGTGCAAACATTTATAAATGTTAACGAGCTATGCAAGTAAGCCATAGAAGAAAGCTGCTTCCAGGCTGTGACTTCCTAGGCACAACTGAATAGCATTTTGGTGGCTCAAGAGAACTGCCTTGCTCCCCACTGCCATTCTTCCTGTGACTCCAGTAAATTCTGAAATCCATCTTAATCATAGGCTCTTAGTGTTACCATGCTTGTTTAAGTGAAAAATGTTCAACATTGGCTTTGGTATTTGAACACTTGTCCCCAGTTGGCGGCACTTTTTAGGAAGGTTTAGGAGGTGGGGTCCTGCTTGGAGAAGTATGTCATGGGGGGCAGCTTCTCCAAACTTCTTGTCATTCTCTCTGCTTTGTGTCTGTGGTAAGGATGTGAGTTCTCAGTCTTCTGTCCCTGCCACCATACCTGCCCCTTTCTGCCATGTTTCTCTGCCATAATGGATTCTTCTTCTTCTGGAGCCATAAGTCAAAATAAGCTCTTTCTTCCATAAATTGCTTTTGGTCATGGCATTATAGTATTATAGTAACAGGAAAGAGAAGTAACTAATACAGAAGGCAGAACCAAAAAATGACCCTCTGAGGCAAAGAACCTGACTGTGTTGCCTTTTGGAAGAATGTGGAAGAGTTTGGAACTTTGGACCAGAAAGGTGGTTGAATATTATAAATACAGCTTAAGAGGCTGTCCTAGTATAAGCCTGAAAGATGCTACTGCTGAGAGAAAAGCTCACTGCAGAGGCCTGGCTCAATAGCTTCCAGAGGGAAGAAAAGATCTTACTAGCTAGAGGTCATCTGAGCTAGAGGTCAACTGTGTGATTGTTTGGTAAAGATGCAGTTGTCTTCTGCCCTTGTCCTAAGCACTTGCCCGAGGCTAAGTTTCAAAGTAATGGGTTCATTTATTTGGTGTGGGAAACTTTAAGATAGTATAATAGTGAATCTATGACATGACTATTACTAAGTTCCATTATGCTGGTAAAAAAAAAAAAGAGCAAGCTGTCAGTCAGAAATAAATACAACTTATATAGTTTAGAGAGAAAAACAACACTAGTTAGTAAGCTCAATGTCAAGGCCAAAGCTTGTGCTGGAAGAAAGGTTGTAACCATTAGAGAAGCATGCTGACTGGAATAAAGGAAGAGTGCCCTCAGGGTGAGAGCCCACCCAGCTAAGCTAGTCTTGTGAGAGGAAAGGATCTAAGGAGGTTTCTGCTTCTCAGAAGTAAGAAAGCTGATAATAATGTGACTCAGAGGGCTGGGGTCTATCATCCCAGATTCAATGGAACTTGGCAGTGTTGGCCATATGGTACCCATCACAAGGGACATAAGAGTTAAAGGTCAGGGGTTTGTCCACAGCAATTTCAGAGAGCTGCTGAGTCGGGCAATATGTGGTAGGGGTGCCCCTGTGTGAAGGGCATGCCTACCCCCTTACTGTCATGTTTTCTTGCCAGGATGGGCTTTTATCCCACTAGAACCATCAGTTAAAATAAACTCTTCCATAAGTTACTTTTGGTCATGATGTTTTATCACAACAGGAAAGAAAACTAATATAGTCACATATAAAGATACAGTTGTTGAAAGATAGGCGTTCTTGGCAAAGCATGGAGGTGCATACCTTTAATCCCAGGACTCAGGGGGAGAGAGAGACAGGCAGATTTATGAGTTTGAGGCCAGTCTAGTCTACAGAGCAAGTTCCATGACAGCCAAAGCTACAGAGAAACACTGTATCAGAAAAGAAGAGGGGGAGGAGGAGGGGGAAGAGGAAGAAGAGAAGAGAAAAAAGAGAAGGAGGAGGAGGAAGAGGAGAAAAAGGAAGAGACAGAGGAGGAAGAGGAGAAAGAAAGGGAAAAGGTTCTTCTCATCTTTACCCTAAAAGAATGTCAAAGAGGAAGCCATTTGTGGTATGTGGGTGTTTGAATAAGAATGGCCCCTATAGGTGCATAAATTTGAATGTTTACTCACCAGGTAGTAGAAATGTTTGAAAAGAAGATAAGGACTAGAAGGTGTAGCCTTGTTGGAGTAGGTGTGGTCTTTTGGAAGAAGTGTGTCATTGGGGTTGGGCTTTGAGGTTTCAAAAGCCCTTGCCAGGCCCAGTCTCCCTGCTGCCTGAGGATGTAACCCTCGCATCTGCTTCTCCAGCACCATGTCGGCCTGTGTGTCACTTGCCACTGTACTTCTCACCATGATAATGGACTAGCCTCTGAAAGTATAAGCAAGCCTCCAATTAAGTGCTTTCCTCTGTAAGCATGGCCTTGGTCATGGTGTCTCTTCACAGTAGGAGAGCAGTGACTAGACACAGGGCCATAGTGAATTCCATTCTGATGTCTCCAGTCTCAAGCACGAGCGCACCCAACCTCTGCGGCAGAATTGTACCCAATTCTGAATTCTTATGCTTCCACTTCCTCCTTTTGCCTTAATATTTTAAAGGCCAACTCAATTCCTACAAGGCCAGATCACTCACTTCTCCTGCTTCTGTTCTTTGTATAGAAGTCTGCTATCCTTTCATTAAATGGTCATATTAAAGAAATCTAGAAAACATGCCTGGGGACGGGGAGAGATTTATCCTTTAACAAGATCATCCCACAGCACATATTTTGGGTACAGGTTGGAGTGGCAATTATCTTTCTTTCGTGCTAACATTTCCTTTTTCGTGTTGCTATTGATTGAACTCAGGGTTTCCGGTTTTCACCCTGAGCATCGGAAGGCCCTCTCTGTCCATCTCAATAACTCCTCACTTAAAAGCAGGTCTGCTCACATTGCTCTCTATGTCCAGATTCACTCAGAGGACATGCACCATCTTCACTTGTATTGCTTGGCTTCATCCTCTTACATATTACATGCAATGTTGCTACTATCCCAGCCCTCTCAGAAGGCCCTCTCAGTGACTGAAATGCAACAGACTTAGTGACAACTCATATCACTTCTCTATCTACCGTCCTCAAAAGACTTCCATTATTTCCACGGTTTGGAATTGCAGAAGCACATTCATTGGCCAGGTGTGGTGTTCAAGAAAGAGGATGGGAATGAGCCCAGAGAGAATAATTAGGGAGCTTGCATCCTTACACAGAAATCAGAATTCATATGCATAGACATGGTATTTTGGGTCTATGTGAGCTACTAACACAGAATGCTTTCCTTAGGTGAGAGGTATCACCTATGAACCCTAGATACTGACTTCAATGATGTAACAGCATTATAGTTGAAGGCATTACTTTTTGTATGCCTGTGTGTGTGTGTACATGTACACCTTTGTTAGTTTATATGTGATAGATAGATAGATAGATAGATAGATAGATAGATAGATAGATAGATA
>JADRCG010010420.1:1983085-1998502 GCA_019844195.1 Rhabdomys dilectus | reverse complement strand
ATAGATAGATAGATAGATAGATAGATAGATAGATAGATAGATAGATACGGGATTCTGTGGAGATCAAAAAAAGGTTATCAGATGCCCTGGAATTCAATTTATGGGGGTTTGTGAGCTGCCATGTGGATTCTGGAAATAGAACCTAGGTCTTCATTGAGACCATGGAGCTTCTCTCCAGCTTGCACTGACACATTTTTATCTATTTTTAGACTAACACAAAGCAGCAGGGGTGTTTTCATGAGATTCCTTCCTTTCGTTCCTAATTGCCATGAGAACACTTTCTGTACCATCCCATGCTGAAACTGTTCTGATCATATCAGATCTCAGTTGGGAAAGTTCATAATACCAGATGAGTCCTAATTGAACACAGTGTGTCTTTAAGAAACTGGAGGATTAGAAACCAAACTGAAAGTCTGGCTCTAATACCAAGAGGCATGCCTTAGTCTGGATGGGCTTTGCTATGAGCTCAAGCCCAGCAAATTGGATCAGTTTCCTAAGACAGAGATCTGGGTCAGTTTGTGAGATGGATTACCTTCTCCTTCACTTTGCTCCAATAAGCAGGGAGTAGGAAACAACAGAAAACTCCTGGGATGATATTAGAATCACTTACTTGGACATTCATAGAAACTCCAATACTGACCTGAATCGAACAGATGGGCTCCTTTGCAATCTATGAATAGTTTGCTTTGCTATGGGTGTGTGCATGTATGAGTGCGCATGCACACATGCATCCTAAGGGATTAACAGCAGTGAGCACAGCTTCTGTGGTAAGCACAGCAGAAGCTCATGCTGAGGCACAAGGTGGGATAATCTACTCTGGAAACATCATTTTGTAACTGTATTTGCTTGGGCTCAGCTTGGTGCAGCCCAGTGGTTCTCAGCCTGTGGGTGGCAATCCTTTGGGGGATCAAATCTTTCCAAAAAGATTTTCTTGGCCATCATCCCTCAGGCTCTCTCTTACCCAATCTGTGGTATGTCAACACTTCCCAATATTTTGTTGTCAATTTTCTACATAGCCTTCATTTTCAAGGCTTGGTTGCCTTCAAAAGAGTTATCAGTTACTAGCCACATAGACCAACAAAGATCCCTTGAAATCTTGAATTTTCAAAAAGACAGGTGACTCTTGTCTAGGTAATGGACCCAGAGCTTCATGCATGCTAGGCAGGCCTTCTATCATTGAGATTTACCCCAGTCCTGGAGCTGGTTACTATTAGATACAATGATATGATACAATGTAATACAGTGTAATAATAATACAATGGATACTAATAGGTGCAATGAATAACAATTAATAGGGTACATTAGTTGGGCACTATCAGACTTAGTTTATGGAGGCTAGAAAACACAAATGCATTAAAATCGTAGCTACAATGTATCAGTTAGATAATAGGTAGTTATCCTACTGAATGATAAGCATTGCCCAGAATGAATGTGCAATTTCCAGCTCAATTCTTAGTCCCAGAGTTTTAGAAAGATATTAACTAAATGTGTCCAGCTGGAGGTATCCAGATAGGTTTCATGGACACCATGAGGTGAGAGAGGACTGAAAGAGATCTCAGACAAGACAGTTATGGAGAGAAGCAACTGCAGATAAGGAAATATGAACATCAAGAAGTCAGTACTGACCTCCAAAGACAAATGTTAGAATATGCTTCCACCTTTCTCTTTCTTGGTCTCTCTTTGATATAGTATGCTTGCTTCATTGATCCTGTTTGTGCTTGCTTTTTACTTTTTAAAAAGAGACAATCTAATGTAGCCCAGCGTGGACTCACTCTGTGACTACAGATGCCTGTGAATTCCTAATCACAAGCACAGGGATTACAGGAGTGTGTCACCACACCCAGCACATCATTTGCACAGAAGATGGTAAAATTAAATTAAAAGTGCAAGGTGTATCTGTACCAATGCTGAGAAAGAAATGAGAACTGGGCAGGAGTGGGCATGCTCAGTCACAGGCTGGGAGCAGCAAGACCTCTGCCTAGCTGCTAGCTCCAAACCATGGTGGCTGGAGGCTGTGAGCTAGCCTACTCCTCAAAGCAGGTGCTCATCTAAAAGTTGCCCTAAACAGTGCACAGCAACGCCGACCACATTACTTCAGGCCCACATCTCTAGGAACTGAACTTTCTGGCCTTCTGCAATGAGTTCTCTAAGGTTCCCAAGGAGCTCATTTTCTGTCCATTCTGTCCATTTTTTGCTATGAGAACTCATAGTAACTCACTATTTGAAAGGCTCCCATTGAGATATGTTGATACACCACACATTAATTCAGCCATCACTTTCCTGCACCTGCCAACCATAGTGATTTCCAAATCATTACCCTATCATATCTCCACTCTTGCCATCTGCCTCCAACTCAGTCTCCAGTCCTGGATGGGTGCAAACCAAATTATGCTATGGCTATGTTGAAACTCATTAGTAATTCCTTTTAGTTCTCAGAAAATCCAAATTATTTTTCATGACTTACATTTCCTATTTTATCTATCTATCTATCTATCTATCTATCTATCTATCTATCTATCTATCTATTTTTACTTCTGATCTTGTCTTGATCTTGGAAGTTCTTGGATAATGAGCCCGAGTCATCCCGTTTTGTGCAATGCAGAAGACTGAACCCCAGGGCTTTGTGGGAGGTAAGCGTTTTAACCAACGTTCGCTACATTCCCTGTCTTTGCCTTTTCACACCCTGTTCCTGCTTTGTGCTCCTACCTTGTTTGCCGCCTCAAACAGAACAACTTTGGACTCTTTCAATGTAGTCTTTCCATTAGTTTCCCAATACTATAACAGAATACCCAAGCCAGGAAAACTTTATAAAGAAAATAGATTTATTGAGTTCAGAGTATGGGGGTAGAAAATCCAAACAAAACAGTGCTGGTTCTGGTGAGGCCCCATGGCAGGTGGTGGGAACATGTGTAGGGAGAAGTGCTCACAGTTCAAAATATGAAGCCAGATAATAAAACATGTGATTTGAAAGCAAAACAGGGGCTATCACTAGGGAGAGGAAGGGGGACCAGCTGGAGTAGGGGAAGAATCGGGGAAGAAGAATCAACAATGAAAACACCATAACGAAAGCCATTACTTTGTATGCTCATTAAAAACAATGAGAAAGAAAGAAAAAAGAATGCATTTTTGCCACACAGGATGTTACCTGCCTTTGTAACCCCAACACCCAGGAAGCAGAGACAGGAGGATCCAGAATTTGATCCAGCATGGCTTACACAATGAGTCCTTGTCATTCACAAACAGATAAGGGAAAATATCCTTTTAACATATTGTTTATAAGCTACCTACCAAATATACTAGCTCTGTAATTCAAAGAATGAATTACAGTGTAACCGTCTCCTCTGATTAAAACCCAAAAGTAGGGTGTCTGAGAGAGGCTAGTGTTCCTCTAGGCTTCCATGGAGTGCACTTTAAATGTCCTAAGGACCTTGTGCTAGGTCCCAGATCTTATATAAAGCTCTGTCACCACTCACATCCAGTTCCTGGGGAACACGTCTCCAGTGCAAGGCTCTTAGGGGAATACACCACACCCAAACCATAGCACTCCAGCTGACTACTGTCTGCATGAAGCTAATTGTCTCATTGTCTTTTAAGTACCCGCTTATATATTTCTCCCTCTCTGAAGACTTCTGTAACTCAAGATGGTTAGAATCAGTCTTCTATGTGCCCCCAGAAACCATGTGATAAAGGGCAAGTGAATCTTGGGTATAATTTACAGATACCACAGAAACATTACCTGGATGGTAAATATTGGAAATATGGTAAGGGACAATACCTTACATATCAGAACTTTTCCCAGGGAACGTATGATATAAGATAGAAAACTCTGCTAAGTGGTTTGGTGTGGGTGATAATTCTCCCTAGAGAAACAAGAGATAAACATTCTCGATGCAGATACATGCACTGCCCAGTCAAACCATAGGCATTTGGAAATAGGTTTGTGTGTGATGTCAGTGTGCCTGGGAGCAGCACTGTGGGATGCAGAGATATACTACTCAGGGACCATCCCACACAGGGAAACTGTTCCGCCCCAATTGCTAACAAAACCTTCATTGAGGTCCACTGGGTTAGGAGATATGTAAATCTGGGAGCTAGACTGCTTAAAATAACACACCAAAGACTGAGAAACAACACCTGAAGACTCCCAGCCCCACCCACTCTTAGGCAGAAGTCTGCCTCACCTGCAAATAAGGACTTTTCTTTTACTTATTCTTCTTTTTTTCCTTCTATTTATTTATTTTTTTTCTTTTTTTCCTTTTAAAATTCTTTTTTGAATATTTTATTTACATTTCAGATGTTATCCCCATTTCCCCCCCAACCCAGAAACCCTCTATCCCATCCCCCCTCCTCCTGCTTCTATGAGGAGGTGCCCCCAGCCAACCACTCCCACTTCCCCACCCTTGAATTCTCCCACACTGGGGCATCCAGCCTTCACCAGACCAAGGACCTCCTCTCCCACCTATGCCAAAAAAGGCCATCTGCTACATATACAGCTGGAGCCATGGGTCCCTCCCTATATGCTCCCAGGCTGGTGTTTTAGACCCTGCGAGTTCTGGTTGGTTGGTATTATTGCTCTCCCCATGGAGCTGCAAACTCTTTCAGCTCCTTCAGTCTTCTAACTCCTCCTTTGGGAACCCCATGATCAGTTCAATGGTTGCTGTGAGCATCTGACTCTGTATATGTCAGGCTTTGGCAGACCTCTAAGGAGACAGCTATATCAAGCTCCTGTCAGCATGCACTTCCTGACATCCACATCAGTGTCTGCCTTTGGTGACTGCACATGGGATGGATATCCAGGTGGAGCAGTCTCTGGATGGCCCCTCCTTCAGTTTCTGTCCCACACTTTGTCTCCATATTTGTTTCTATGAGTATTTTGTTACTCCTAAGAAGAACTGAAGCACCCACACTTTGGTCTTCCTTCTTCATGAGCTTCATGTGGTCTCTGAGTTGTATCTTGGGTATTGTGAGCTTTTGGGCTAATATCCACTTATCAGTGAGTGAATACCATGTATGTTCTTTTGTGATTGGATTACCTAACTCAGGATGATATTTTCTAGTTCCATCCATTTACATAAGAATTTCATGAATTCATTGTCTTAAATAGCTGAATAATAACACTCCATTGTGTAAATGTACCACATTTTCTGTATCCATTCCTCTGTTGAAGGACATCTGGGTTCTTTCCAGTTTCTGGCTATTATAAATAAGGCTGCTATGAACATAGTGGATCATGTGTCCTTGTTATATGTTGGAGCATCTTTTGGGTATATGCCCAGGAGTGGTATAGCTGGGTTCTCAGTTAATGCTATGTCCAATTTTTTGAGGAACTGCCAGACTGATTTTCAGAGTGGTTGTATCAGCTGGCAATCCCACCAACAATGGAGGAGCGTTCCTCTTTCTTCACATCCTCACCAGCATCTGCTATCACCTGAGTTTTTGATCTTAGCCATTCTGACTGGTGTGAGGTGGAATCTCAGGGTTGTTTTGATTTGTATTTCCCTGATGACTAAGGATGTTGAACATTTCTTTAGGTGCTTCTCGGCCATTCAAGATTCCTCAGTTGAAAATTCTTTGTTTAGCTTTGTACTTCATATTTTAATAGGGATATTTGGTTGTTTGGAGTGTAATTTCTTGAGTTCTTTGTATATATTGGATATTAGTCCTATACTGGATGTAGGATAAAGATCTTTTCCCAGTCTGTAGGTTGCCATTTTGTCCTATTGACAGTGTCTTTTGTCTTACAGAAGCTTTGCAATTTTATGAGGTCTCATTTCTTGATCTTAGAGCATAAGCCATTGGTGCTCTGTTCAGGAACTTTTCCCCTGTGCCCAAGTATTCGAGGTTCTTCCCACCTTTTCTATTTTTTTCAGTTTTGAGATAAGGTCTCATTCAGTTCCCTGGGCTAGCCTAAAACTATACAGCCCAAGTTGGCTTCGAACTTGTGGCTGAGTTTTCTTCCTCAGTCTTCCTGAGTGTTGGGATTGCAAGAATGAGCCACCATGCCCAGATTAATAATTTGGTCAATATTACCAACAAAACCCAGAGCTGCATGTATACTAAGTAAGTGTTGTATCACTGAGCCACACTATATCACCTGCAACTAAATGCTAAGCATGATGCTTTAAGGAAAAAATTTAAAATATTCTAGTTTGGAAAAGAACTATGTTTTTCCCAAGACCCATCTAGTACCTCCTCCTCGCCCTGTTCCCCTGCAGGTGTGTCACTGTGAGGTGAAATGTGCCCACATTACCTACTTAAGCGCTGGGCCCATGCCCTTTCACATCAGCCAAATGTTATAGTGTTTGGCGCTCTGTGTCTTTCTAATGTTCAGTAAGTCTTTCTAAATGACTCCCCACCTCCTCAGAGATCTTTTCTATGCATCAGACCCACATACTTCTCGTGCATCATTTCCAGCTGAGCACCTTCAATTCATCAGAGAGGGAACACAATCAACCACTTTGATCTGGTGTTAGAACTCTCCCCCGAACACCAGTTCCCCTTGTCACCGTAAGTGACGATACTGATACCACACTTCCTCATTACCCAAGCCAGAAGCCTGCATCTACCCAAGCTCTGTCTGTCCTCTCCCTGCGCCTATGAATTCTAGATCTGGCCTCAATACTCTAGGCCTTAACTCAGTGACCCTGATATGTCCTATATACGTCATGATATATGTGTCCTAAATCACATCTCTAGCCCTATCTTCATGGCTGTTATCTTTCACCATCCATCCATCCATCCATCACTTTTGTGACTGGTCTTATGTAGCTCAGCTTTACTGCACTCTGGAGACCTGCTTCTGTCTCCTAAGTACCAGGATTATGGATCCCACACCTTGCTATCACTATTATTTTTTTTAACTTTGTAGGTCAATTTAAAATGTATTTTATAGAAAGGAGGATAGTTCAGCAGTTATGAGGATTGGTTACTCTTCCAAAGGACCCAGGTTCAATTCTAGGTGGCTTAATTAATAAATTAATATTAAATTAATAAATTAAGTGGCTTATTAATAAAAAATGTTCTATTAACTGAGAATTCCATACAAGCAGAAGAGTTCTATTCATTTCCCACTTGTTCCCTAATACATTCCTTCTCCCCTCCCAACTTTATGTCCTATTTTTTCCTTAGTAACCCATCCAGTCCAATCTGTGCTGTGCATATACTGATGGGTATGGAGCTATCAAATGGCGCAGAGTCGACCTACCACTAAGAAAAATTGACTCTCTTCCAGAAGCATCAAATGTCAATAGCTCTTCAGCTGGGGATGGGGACTGGTGAGCTATCCACCTCCACTCTCTTCATGCTAAACCATGTTTTCTGCAGGTCCTGTACAGATGACCACAGATGCTGTCAGCTCAGAAAAGGGGTGGTCTTTGGCATGTCATGTCTAGAAGACATTGTTTTGCTCTGGTACTCCCTAACACCTGGCTTTTATAAACTCTATTTCTTCTCTTCCTAGATGGTCCCTGAGCTTTGAGAGGGGAGAAGTATTAAAGATGTCCTGCTTGTGGTTGGGAGCATGCCAGGACACTCATTCTTTGCACTTTGGACAGTTGTGAATTTCTGTGTTAACCATGGTCTGAACCACAAAGAAACTTCCCTCAGGAGCCTGAGAGCTTCATCAGTCTATGAGACAAGAGATAGAAAAGGGCAATTTGATACTACTTCTATTAGCAAAATAATAGTAGTAGGTTCACCCCTGTGGCCTATGAGCTTCCCAACTATGAATACTGGGCCATGTTTCCAGTGCTAGGTATGTTTGTTGCTATGGGGCAGGCTTTACATCCAATCAGAATGCCTTTCGTTCGTCGCCCCCGCCCCCAGTAACATTCACGCCACTATTGCACCCATGAGCAAATCTTTCCATGTCATCAGTGTACAGCTTACAGAGTTCACAGCTGGGTAACACTGAGGACTCTCCTGACCCCACTCCTCAGCAGCCTGCATAGTACCTTCCAGTACTATGATGGTATCAACTTGATTTCTCGATATTCCATGACCAAAGTATATAGTGCCGTGAGCAACAGAGTTCTACCACCAAGTTCTGGTGGGGAGACAGTCTTACAAAAGCCCAAAATAATGGTACTTAGTGCTTGTGGGCTTAGTGTGATACGAGACATTAGGTTTATGTTTATTTTCTCTTTAACATTCCCAAACAACCTTAGTTAGGCAATAGTTTCCTAAGATCCTTTAGGAAAGGAAACAGAAACGAGATATGAGATCCAAAGTCAGGTAGTGTGGGTCAGCGAGAGTAGAGCTAAGCACACCTCCTGAACTTCTCTGCTGCTACAAAAGTTCATGAGACTAACACATTACAGGCCTCTTTGTGAATTAAAGAATAATTATACACACACATATATACATATACATATACATATACATATACACATACACATACACATACACATACACATACACATACACATACACATATACATATATGCGTGAGTATACATATACATCACATCATATACTGTAAAAATATTTATTGCTAATTAGACTTCAGGAAGACTTGAAAAGTATAAGGTTTTTCTTTGTTTTCATTCTGTTAGTTACAAAAAAATAAGCTGTGAATGTTAGCTGAGTGTTTGCCTGGCATGTCAAAGACCTGGCTTCATTCCCAAGCACCACATGAAACTGATTAATATGGTACAAGTTTATAGTTCCAGCACTTGTGATGAAGGCGGAAGGATTAAAAGATCAAGGTTATTCTCAGCCACAGAGTGGGTATGAGGCCATCTTAGGCTACAATGAGACCCTACCTCAAAAATACATTTCACAAAAGCAATCAGAATTTTTAGACTCATTGCCCTTGGCTCTTCCTAGCCCCATCCTTGAAACACACACAGTTAGGCTGGACAGATGGCTCAGTAGTTTACAGAATACACTGGGCTTCTAAAGGACCTAAGTTTGGTTCCCAGCATCCATATCAGGTGGTTCACAACCACCTGGAACTCCAGCTACGGGGGGATATAGCGCCCTCTTCAGACCTCCCCAGGCAAACGTGCACGCACGTACACGCACACACACACATGCTTACTTGTGTCATACTATTTCACATACATGTCTGATTTTCCTCTCCAGTGTATGGCCTGGTTGTAGTCTCTAAAAATAATTTAAATACACATATTTGTGTATGGGTATGTTTGCACGAATATATCAGGTCCTCTGCAGCCAGAGATGGAGGTGTTTGTGAGCCATCTGAACTGGGAGCTGAACTAGAATCCCCTGGAAGATAGTATGTATTCTTACTCCCCGAGGCATCTCTCCAGCCTCAGCAATCTTTTTTTTTTTTTTTTTTAATCTACGTTTTGCTAGGTGTTCCTTTTGCAGAGTCACTAGTATATCAAAACATGAGTGGTAGCTATGGTCAATCATCAAGGCTGTAATTAGTAAGCCATAAAAATAGACCAGCAAAAATGGAAACTAGTATGGTGATCAAGACATTTCTAGGACAGGACCCCAGGAGAGCCTGGCTACTGGACTGGATATGCTGGCAATGAGGGATGCTGCCCAGGGCAGCTTTTCCACATAGTTCTGCTGTACAGTGCTTACAAAGATGATATTTAAGAGCCAGAAGCTGATAAGCACTCCTGGAGATCACCATCTCCCCTTCTTTCAAACATCACTTTTAGCACCAGTCTCCAGTCTTCCAGTGTGTACTAATGTGTTCCCCTGTGCTTCTGTGCTTCTGGTGGTTTGTTTTTCTATGGCTGTATAATGTATGGAGAGCATATACTGCCTTATTACCCCACCTTCCCTTTTCTTGCCCCTCCCCTTCCTGCTAATCCTCTACTTTCCCCTAGACAATTTCACTTCCACTTTCATTTAATATATACACACATGATTTTCTGTGACTATATACAATGCAGGAACTACAAACGAGAGAAAATATGATATTGTCAGCCTGAGACTAGCTTTCTGTCTCCAGTTGCATCTATTTTCCTACAAATGGCATAACTTCAGTCTTCATTACGGCTGAAAACAATTCAGTTATGTATACAGACCACATTTTTCTTGTCCATTTTTCTCTTGACGAACACCTAGATTGGTGCCATAACTTAGCTATTGTGAATTGTGCTGTAATAAGCATCAGTGTGGAGGCATCTCTGTGACTCTGCTGATTTGGAGTCTTTGGATAAACACCCGAGAGGGGTGTAGCTGGGCCACATGGTAGGTCTCTACTTCTAGATTCTTGAGCAATCTCCATACCAATTCTCACGAGGTTGGACTAAGTTTACATTCCCACCAGCACACGAGGGCTCCCTCTGTCCACACTCAGGCCAACATCCGCTGTTTCTTTTCTTGTTGACTGACATTCTGACTGGGGTAGGATGGAAAGAATCTCAGTGTCATTTGGACTTGCATTTCTCTGATGACTGGTGAGGATGGCCATTTTCTTTCCCATATGTTTTTTGGTCATCTGTATTTCGTTGGTCTGTTCATTTCTTAAGCCCATTTATTGACTGGGCTGCTTGTGACGTTACGAACTGCTGGATAGCAGGTACTTTGGATCTTTTCTAAGTTCTTTCGCCACCAGAATAGAATATCCATTGCTTAAGTCACTGTAGATCAATTTAATTAAACAAAAAAGCACTACACAAATTATGTACAGCTTATTATAAGGAAAACAGGAGTATGGTGGAATGTGTTATATAAACAGAACAGACTTGTGGTTAGGAACCTAGCCTTTGCTATTAAGCTGCCTCTGTATAAAACTGAGCTTTCTTATGTGACCTTGAGTAGCTTAATTAGCCTGTGATGCTATAAAAAGGAGATAATATGATCTCAGGTATCAGGTTGCTGTGTGAATTAAATGAGATAATATGTGGAAAGTTTTTGGCTCCTTGTAAGCACTCAGTACTGGAAGACATTACTGCTTCTTTCATGTTATGAACTTTCACTCACTGTATTTATCTACTGATAAGTTGGATGCCTCTGCACAGCATTCAAGCAACAGTAAATCTGAGAGTGAAACCCAGACGGTTTCTAAGAATGTTTCTAATCATAGAGGAGGGAAGCCCTTTCTCTTATTCAAAGCAAGTGTCTGATCGTTAGTGTTACTCGTGGCAAAGTGGAGGTAAGGTAGCCTCGGGGGAGGGGTGGTAGGGAGCATCTAAGCTGTATGGATAAATCCCCAAAGGAACAAAGTATTTTTATTCCTTGTAAGCAGTTAATTACAAAAGACCTGTTTATTTATGGCCAACCCATATGGCAAATCAGGCCCTTACATGAAAATCTGTCTCTCTGAAAAAAAAAGAGTAGTTAAGCCCTGCCAAAAGGGAACAAACAAAACTTGAAAGCCTGCTCCAACCCCGGGAAATGTCTTTTCCCTTTGAAAGTAGCCTATTAGTGATGCAAACCCTCGGTTATCTGCAGAGATGATAATCCCAGCAAACAAAACAGTGAAACCATTAGAACTTTCTGGTGCAAGCAATTCAGTCTTGGACACTTGGCTTTTTTTTTTTTTTTTTTCCTAAGCACAAAAGGGGCAGAGAAAGCAAGCAGAGCAGGTCTCGATTTGGGAGACTTACGTCTCCTTATCTGAATCCAAGACTAATTATCTGCCTGTTTAGCCTAAAGAAGACAAACAGTTCTCCACCCACAGCACAGGCAGAAGGCAGGCCTACTCCTCAGCCCCCGCTAGTGCCTTCGCCCGGGAGAAAGTAGCCGAACCGGGAAAACCATGCACAGTCCTGAGTAGCTCAAGATAGCACAGCCTTAAGGTTTAATCTGAATTAATCTTGTGACGTGCACTCTTGGGGCAGAAATGTAAGCAACACTGTCACAATCCGATGCTTTAGGATAACTAAATACCGTACAATTAGAAGGCTGTTCATGTGGTACAGAGAGGGCCATTTCCCAACAGCTTTTAGTCAATTACTGGAGTAAACACACAGGTCCAAACTGTAGTCAAGGTTGCTGTTTCACTTGCAGCGAAGCTCCAGCTCAGCTGCCCAAGTGCTTGGATGGCAGGCATGTGCCACCACATTTGGTTTGGAGTAAACAATTTGAGAATTTAGTCAACAGGTAATTTTACTGTAAGCAACATGATAGAAAAGTTTTACAAAATATGAGGCCGTTAACTTTAAGTAGTCTGCCCAACTATTCCTTAACAGGTTTGATGAACCCAAGTTTCTGAGATGGAATTAGGCATTAAGGCACGAGTCTTTAGGTGTGGTTCCTAAAGAGATTAGAAAACCATTTTTGAAGCAAAAATCCAACGGACCGCAGGCGTGGTCCTCGGTGAATTGGCTACAGTTTTTTGGAAATGAGTAGTAGTTAACTGAGAACCCAACATGACCCTTCCATTGCCCACGTCCTTTCTTAGATAACTTTTAGCAGTCTGGACGCAAGGCTGGATATCTGGACCTTATGCTGGGTGGAGCGCTGGGCAGGTAAGGTCGCAGCTACGTAGCTTCGGGACGGTCACGTGTTTACATTTCAGGTGTGGGATTAGATCTTGTCTAGGCCACACCCTCTGCAACCTCCCCCATCTCAGGGTTGTCAGACAGCTTGCGTAGTCCCCGCCCCGGGCTTTGATAATCCAGCCTTCTCCCTGGACAGAGGTCAATCACGGCTTTGGTTCCGCACTGCTTCCTGCCCACGCCCTCCACGGATTTCCCCCCCCCCCTCCCCGCCCCCGTTCTCCCTACACCCCTGTAAAGCCAACCCCAAGAGTCCAAGTGTCACTGCCCTCGAGGGTCTTCCTCACCTTTCTGATGGGAACCTCTTCTCCTAAACCTAGGAGAAAGAGTCGGGGTTCTCGGTTTTAGCTCACAGGTACCTGCTCCTAAAAAGTTGGGGACTTTCGTCTTGTGCGTTGCAACCACTACCTGCACAGGGTTGGGGCCGCAAGCAGGGAGTCCAACTTTGTTACCGAGAGTCTGGCGCGTCCAGCGCGTCCCGAGGGGCGCGCAAGCCGGGAGCGCGCAGGGCCCGCCGGGAGCGCGCGGCCTCCGGGATGGCGGCTGCGCAGTGGCACGCGAGCCGGGAACGGGAGGGCGGGCGGAGCGGCGGGCGGAAGCCATGTTGGAGCTGCACCCCGAGCGAGGGGCTGCGGGCGCGCTCCTCTCCTGGTGGGTGTGACCCGGCTCCGCGCGGCGGCGGGGGGCGGGGACGCCGGGCGGCTCGTCGTGGTCGGCGGCGGCCGCGGCGTGCAGCCGGGCGATTGTGACCGGCGGCGGAGCCGGGCCGGCCGCGGGCTCTCCCTCCGTGCGGCCCCCTGAGCGCCCCCCCTCCCCGGGCCGGGAGGGAGGCGGGGGGCACCCGGGGCCCGCCATGAACCCGGGCTTCGACCTGTCCCGCCGGAACCCGCAGGAGGATTTCGAGCTGATCCAGCGCATCGGCAGCGGCACCTACGGCGACGTCTACAAGGTGAGGGCAGGGGCCGCCGAGCCGGGGCCTGCGCCGCCGGGACGGAACAAAGAGGCAGGCGTGGGACCGCAGCCCTCGGCGTTCTCACAACAGCCGTGTCCCGGACGCGCGGTCTCTGACCCCAGCCTCTCCTGCGCGCAGTCCGAGGAAAGGCTGCCGCTGGAGCTGCGCTCCTGGTAGTGCGGAGCGGGGTTGGGCGCTTGTTGCCTGGGCAGGGTCTGTGTGACGAACCGGGGTGCTGGGGCTTGGCGTTTGACAAGCTTACGTGCCTCTCCGGGACCTTGGATCATCGGCCTGTGGCTGGGAGCTGCTGTCCTCCCGGGCCTGCTGGATCTGCCCTAACGCTGGGCAGCCTCCCATCGACACCCTTAGCCTTTAGCCTCCTAACATCTGCTTGTCAGTTCCTTGTAATTTTCCAAGTAGACAAGTTGTTTTGTAGAAAGAGATGTGTTTTTGGAGGCAAGAAAGCAACTACATTTTTTTTTCTCCAAAAAGAATTGGATAGTGGTGTTTGTTTTTGTCAGTGACACCTAGGAATCAGATGTTTCTTTCCTTTTCTTTTTTTCTTTCTTTTCTTTTCTTTTTTTTTCTTTGTGTGTGTGAATTAAGTATCTAGGAAGAGTATTGGTTTGACAAGGTTAGAATCAAAGCTCTTTAGCAGGACAGCGTTTCTGTTGCAAAGGAACCACTTCTAAATGTGGGAGGATAAATCATTCTTTGCAGGCCAGCTCAACTCTTGGCCTCTCAGAGTCTGCCAAGAAGGGAGGCGGATAGTGCCAAAGGTGGCAGCAGTCTTGATTTAGTTGCCTGTCTAGTTACTTGGTAACTGAAGTTGGGCTCCTGTTTTCCAGAACACCTGAGGATGCCCAGAGAAACTTAGTGTTACGTTGGAAAGTTTAGTTTTTACTTTATTTTTGCCCATGCTAAAGCAATGGGTTTTTATTCTTGCCTCAATGGAATGTGTAAGGTAAGTTAGCCAATACCTCAGGTCTTTTGTGAGGGGTATGCATGTCTCCTTCACATAGCATACCACTTTCCTCTATCGATGTATAGAGCATAACGCCAGTGTATAACTTAGCAGCCCCGTGTTGGTGAAGTAAAGACAGGAATAGACCCAGATTTATTTGAAGTCTATTTTTTTTCTGGACAGGAGCAACATTAAACAGCAGTTTCGGTCACTTTCTTCCAGTTGTATCTTGTGCTGTAGAGAGGACAGTGAGGGTCTGGCAAAGGTTGCTAGCATAGAACAAGAGGGCCCGGTTTGTTCCCACTCCAGTCTCTCAGCTTCTAGCCAAGATCTGGAAGATGATAAGGCACTGCTCATGGTGATAGTGACAGGGGATGATGCCACACAGAGGGATCGTGATTCAGAGGCCAGAGACACAGTATGAAGCTGAGGAAGACGAAGCCTGACTGGCCACAGACATCGTGGCTATGGACCCTGGTTCCTGTAGACCTTTTAACTGGGGACTTATGGGAGTCATGCCAGGGAGGTGAAATTAGATACGGATTTTTTTCCCTTTCTTTCTTAAAAGAAAGTGTGTGTGTGTGTGTGTGTGTGTATGTCTGTCTTGTCTGTCTGTGGAGGCCAGAAGAGGGCATCAGATCTCCTGGAGCTGACGTTTCAGGCAGTTGTGAGCTGGCTGACATGGGTGCTGGGAACCAAGTTTGAGTCGCGGAAGAACAATCCGTGCCCTTAGCTGCTGAGCTGTCTTTCCAGGTCCCGTTTCTTTCTTTCCTTTTTTTTTTTTTTTTTTTTTTTTTTCAGTATACAGGATTTTGCTGTGTATCTCAGGCTGGCCTGAAAGTCATAATCCTCTACCTCTGTCCCCTGATGGAGAGAGGTGTAGACATGCATGACTGCATCCAATTTAGATGTGAACTTCTGGGCTGAGGCTCAGGCTTGCTTTAGATCTGCAGAACACATGAAAAGTGTAATGAGGATACCATCTCGAGTTGCTCTTGGGAGAGAGAGAGAGAGAGGGAGAGAGAGAGAGAGAGAGAGAGAGAGAGAGAGAGAGAGAGAGAGAGAGAGAGAGA
>JADRCG010010420.1:1953785-1977635 GCA_019844195.1 Rhabdomys dilectus | reverse complement strand
AAGCCTCAGCTCTAATAAACACACTACTGGGCTCTTCTTCACATGCTGCTGCTTGAAAATAGGATTGAGTTTTTAGGAAAAGGACTTTGCTCAGCAATAGAAAGAAATCCCTGAAATTCAAGACATGGAATCGTGTTTTCTTTTTGCTGTTGTTTGGTTTTTATAGTTCTTCTTTCTAATCTGCAAGAGGCTGTGTTTCTGTTGCAACTACCTCAACCTAAAATTCTAGGTTAGGGTTCCCAGTGCGACGGTGTAGGCTGCCTTTGTCCTGTAATTGTATGACACTTGTTGTTATTGTTGCTTAAGCTCTTCTTAGGAATTTGAAGTAGTGTGTGTGTGTGTGTGTGTGTGTGTGTGTGTGTGTGTAAATCTTCCACCTGTCTTTGCCTGAACACTGTCTTCACTGCTTATAGGTTAAAGGATGCATGCTTAAGTGTAATACTCAGAGCTCAGTGATCTCAAAGAACCAGGAAGATTTAGTTAGCTTGGAGGAGGCAGGGAAAGAGAGTGGGCAGCCATCCAGGTAAAGTGTATTAACGGGTAAAGGCTTGAGAATGGAAGGAGATTGACAGGTATGGAAAGCATGCGGGATGGAACATGGAGAAAAAAGACTTGCTGGATAAAGCAGGGCCAGACTTGTTGCAGGCCAGGGCACGTGGGTTAGATAGAACAGCATGGGCTCCGGGAGCGCAGAAGACTTTCCTGTGGGAGTAATAGTGCTGGAAGTGTCCTGTAGTATTCTGACAGTCATGACAATGAATCTGAGAGGAAGGGCATAAATACTTGCTAGAGAACCCTGACATTGTATATATTGGTGATAGCCATTGTGTTCACCACAGAAGCAAATATATCTGTGAAATAAAAAATATTGCTAGTAATTAACCGGTCATGTTAGAATAAATCACATTTTAATGAAAAATAACTTTTTTAAACAAAAAATATCAGATGAAGGTGGCCTTGCTGTATGTTTTGAAATGTGTTTACTGTCTGGTTAAAGAGAACACAGAGTCTCAGTTCTACTTTTCTAGCCTGTGGCAATGTTTGGCTGAAATACATGAAGAAGATGTGGTCTCACATATATGGAGTTGGAGAAGAGATAGAGTTTTCAGGGACTTGTAGATAATTCCTGTCTGCTATTCTGCCCCTTGAGAGTGGTGGCTTCTTTAGGGTTAATTGCATGTGGAGCTAGAGTGGTTGGTCAGTCTGCTTGCTGTCATGGACTCTCCACCTTTGTCGTCCCTGCATGATTTGTTAGCATCGTGCTTTGGCCATTTGGAAAGATGCAGGTATCCTATGTTAACTGGGTCTTCTTCAAATTCCCCAGTCAGGCTTTTTGTGTTCTCTCATTAGCAAGGTCTTGAACTGTGTTTCCCAGGAGTCTGATTCTGCTGAAAACTGCTAGCTGGATGCATGGCTGCCTCAGATGCTATCTATCAGTTGTTTCATTGACGTGACAGATGCATTTAATTCATTTTCAGGAAAATGTCTGTCATATACCCAGTCATGAGCAACCCAGTTTATCTGTTGTCATTTTGAGTAAAACTGGTGTGTGATGGAGAAGTGGCTAGCTCAGCTTGCAGCTTACGATCACAGAGGAACTCTGGTACTGCAGGTGTGTCTCCTATATGTCTAGAGTATGAGAAGGCATGGATTACAGGGTCAAGATTTAATGAAAATAGTAACAAAGACATGCTTTGGTGAAAACAGGTTTCCCCCTCTGAATCTGTGGCAGTGAAGACCACATGAGTGCTAGTTACTGTGTGTCTACTTCCTTGGTTAGTGCTAAGGCTTAGTCATGGTGTCAAGTAGCATTTTTTGTATTGTTCTGAAAATAGTTTTGACTTCCTGGACCAAAAAGAATCTCAGGAAGTTTCAGGGATCCTGGGACTATGCTCCAAGGTTATTTGAAGTAAGCTAAGGATAAATGAGCTTTGTCACTATAACAAAACACCTGAGAAAACCAACTTAATGAAAATGAAGGCTTAAGCTTGGCTCATAGCTTGAAAGGTTTCCATGCCTGGACACTTAGCCTGGTTCCTCTGGGCCTATGGAGGTGCAGTATATCATGGTTGTGGTAGTATGTTGTAGGAGAGGCTTGTTCTGATCACAGCAGCTCAGAGGCAAAGAGTAACCAGAGGGGACTGGGCCCCAATCCCTTTTAAGGCTTTGTATAAGGACTGATGAAATCGTTTATTTTGAGGACTGAAGCGTTACTAGGAAGACATGAAAAGCTCTGACCTCTTTTCAAAGTGCTGCAGATTCAGAGGGCAATGTCTAAAAGGATTAGTGGACCAGCATATATCTTATAAAAAAATAATAAGAAAAAATAATATTTTAAAATAGATAAATAATGTGATGATGTGATTTGATGTGATGATGATATATTTTCTTCCAATTTTTAGACACAAATATTTTACAAATTTGTTTACTGTTGTATAGTTTAAAAACTTACATGGGGCTAGAGAGATGGCTCATCGGGTAAGAGCAGGTACCGCTCTGGCAGATACCTAGGTTCAGCTCCCAGAACCACATCAGGCCACACACTGTCATCTCCAGTCCTGCTTCCAGGTGATGTCACACTCTGGCCTCCCAGGGCACCTGCATGTGATGTGCATGGTGCACCCAGACACCTAAATAACTAGATAACTCCTAAAACTTACAGTGAAATGCAGATCATATGTTTCAGTTACATGGGTTTTGACAATGTAAACAGCCGTGTGACTCAGTCTCTTAGTAAGTTGGACCATTCTATACATTTCCAGAACATTTCAGGACATTCCCTGGTGTCCTCCCCAGCTGAACCAAATGTTAGTGCTGCCCCACTTCATCCCACAGTTACTCTTGTGATTTCTGTCACCATGAAGTGTCTTCTCAAGCTGAGTGTTCATGGATCACAGATAAGTGCTAGGCTGCTGCGGGAAACAGTTGTACACATCTGGACCCTGTGTAGGCTTGTTCTCCTCTGCTGATGTGGGCTGTACTTTCACGGCTACTCCACTGTTGTGGTTGCTGTAGTTTTGAAGGTTGAAGTCAGGTAACTTGTGTCTTCCAGCATTGCCATGTTTTTCACAATTGCTTTTTCTATTTACAGCTGCGGCTTTTTATTACATATTTTAGGATTAGTTTTCAACATAAAACAGAAAAGCTTGCTGGAATTTTATAGTTTTTTTTTAAACTAACAATAATTGTAAACTTTGGAAGGTGGGTCAGACTCAGCCGGCCTAATAGCCATATCCTGTCTGCACAGCTGACCAACGCTCAGGCTCTTTTACCAGCTTGTGCGGGGGCTCATTACAAAAATCTTTGTGTATCATTATCATTTTGCAATATTTTATCACATATATAGCCTGCTGGGATTTTGATTGGAATTGCGTGGGATCTGCAGATCAATTTATGGAGAGTTAAGGTCTTACTATCATTGAATCTTCTCATTTCTGGGTGTAGTATATCTGTTTATTTAGATCTTTTACAAATCTCATCAGTATTTTTGTAATTTTTTAAAAATTCATAAACCTTATCCCTAGCTTGTTCCTCTGATACTACAGCAAAAAGGTGACTATGGGACCCTTGAGGCAGTGCATTTGTCACTTTGTGAGCCTCGTTTTCGTTTCTTAGTAAAGTCCTCACTGTGCTAATGATGTCTGACCTCCTTTGGCTTAACCTTGTTCATTTTTAGCCCTGACCATATGGACTCCTCTTAAAGTTGGCAGAAATGAAAAGACTAGAAAAATGACTATTTAAAAAAACCCACATTTGTACTGTCAAAGATGAAAACAATGGCCTTAGACGCTCAACTTATTTTTATATGTGAGATACTGTTATATTTATATATGCACATTTTGCAGAATGCATCTTCTTTGACTTTAGCAGGAAAAATGCACTTGAAGGTTGTTTGATTTTCATAGGAAAAACAAGCAGCAGAGCAGTGTCGGGTTGTAGAAGAGCCCACCGCGTTCCTTTCTGATCTCTAGCAGCTTACAATCAGATCGAAAACAAGCTGTGGAGAGAGAGCACAGCTCAGTGACATTTCTGAGGTAGAAAGCTGAACATTTAAGGGCAACAGTGAGGCTTTAGACTATAGAAATGTGAGGTTTCCTAGAAACACTGATCTTGAGTTAGTGCTTAAAGAAAAATTGGGTCTCTGTATGGAGAGGACCACAAAGTCAGTCAGAAGAATGTGTGGGCTGGTAAAGAGTGGGTAAATTGCCTGCCAAGCAAGCATGAGGATCTGAGTTCAGATTCCTCCAGTACTCACACAAAAGCCAGATGGCAGTAGCACGCACCTCTGAGCCCAGTGATATGTATACACATACCACACACACAATCGCTCCTGTGGGATTGAAGTGGACAGAAATAATCGGTAACTTTTGTTAGTAAGAGGCATATGGAGAAATGAGATAGATGATGCTTCAGAAATCTAAGATACAGGTGAGTGCCAGTTAAGAATTTGCAGGGCATGTCAGATGGCTCAGCAGGTAAAAGTTTGTATCACCAAGCCTGATTGACACTTGACTTTGGTTCCTGAAATCTCCAGTGGTGGAGAGAACTGACCTCTGGCAAGCTGCTCTCCTGCATTCACAGTCCTACCATGGCCTGCACCCTCCTCCCACAATGAATAAATAAATAGAATAAGGGTTTGAAAAGAGCCATAATTTATTTTGTTGTGCATTCTAAATTCATTAGTGCCAACCTTGTCTGTCTTTCTGATGTTGGGAAGCTGTTGGTTGGTGTTCGGTGACATTTCTTAACATTCTCTCCTCCCCACCCACTCAAAGGTCTAGCTTTTATTTTTAGTTTTGAGGCTGCCCATAAAATGCCCGCATGCACGGTGACTGGTTGCTCCCTCTGTTCTGTCTGTGTGTGCTGTGTCTTACTTTGGTGCTGCGCTGTTTGTGAATGCTGCAGGTTGCTGTGTGGACCTTTCTCATCTACAGATGGCCATCTCTGGTGGATGTCCTCATGCTGACAGTTTCTTGGTTGCTGATCCTCCTGGCATCTTACTCCTTTCTGTACTACTCAGTGTTGAAAGAATGTTTGGTAGGGTTTTGTTTTTGTTTTTTAGTTTCTAATGTGAGGAATCATGTGAGGCAAACGTAATTCCCTCCCCCAAATACCCTTAGTTTATCTTTGTTACCGAGTTGTAGTTTGCTGGATCAGAGGTTAGCTGTCAGCTCTTCTGCAGTTTCTAATTCATCTGTGTTTTCTCTGGTTGACTTTGAAATTTCCCTTCACCCTTGATGTCCCAAAGCTTCAAAATATTGTGTAGACTTATAACTAGAAGTGGTTTTCTCTAAGCTGACAAGTACCGTGTCTCAGTAGCCCTAGAAAACGGTGAAGCATTTTTTTTCCTCTTTCTGTTCCTGTACCTCACTTTTCTTTATTATTCTATATCCTTTGTTTTTTCCTATGAACCATGAGCTTTGTGTGCCTGGTTCGTGAGGATGCCAGAAGAGGCCGTTCAGAGTTCCTCCACAGTTACAGAAGGTTGAGAGCTGCCACGTGTCTTCTGGGAATCAAACCCAGGACCTGTGGAAGAGCAGCCAGTGCTTTTAATCACTGAGCCATCTCTTCATTCTCATCTCCACATATTCCGAATTAATGTTTCAACATAGGATCCTGGAGGGACATGGTATATAGACCATTGCTTTTTACATTGTAATGATTAATGTTTCTAGAAGTTCCTTTTTTTAAAAAAAAAAACTTTTTCAAGTCTGTGTATACCTTTTGCATTATTTATTCAGTTTTGATGTTTTTATGTTTTGTCTTTTTAAAAATTTGTCTTTAACATTTTCTTTTGAAGTATCATTCTATAATTTTAATCTTTGTTAGGTTTACATCTTTGTTGGTTTTGTTCTGTGTGCATGGTAGATTTTTATTTCATTTTTCCCCCATAAGAATCTGTGACTCAGGTTGGTGGACCACATGTCTTTCCAACAGCTTTGCGTTTGCCTTCTGCAGAAGCCTCTATTCTTTTCACTCTGAGATAGACTTTGATGTTGATTTTACAGTGTGGAATTTCTCAGACCTAGTGGTGTCGGAGATTGGAACTCCAAATCACAGTGAGCAGCAAGCTCATTACAGGATCTCACTGTGTGTGCAGGCTGGATTATGTATGTATCACAGACTGGCCTTAAACCTGCTTCAGGCTCTCAAGTGCTGGGATTGTAGATATGTACCACAATGCCTGGCTTTATTTTAATTCCAAGAATCTCCTCCTCCCCCCATGCTCTTAAAATCCCAAGCAGGTTACCGACCTGTGCTTATGACTACTAGCCTTTTAAAAACCCTGTTTCTACTGTACTAAGGGTGTGGTTTCTTCTGGGGACCTTTATTTAAGGACCCTGTTCTCTAAATAGGGCCTTCTAGGCTTCTTTCACTTAGCTTCATGACTTGGATTTATACTTGTGTTTTTGTGACATGGTTTTGAGTGTTCAGTTGAGTGACTTTAAGACCTGGGGCCCCTCACTTACCTTCCCTTTTCCTTTCCATGCTCTTTTTTTTGTTTTGTTTTGTTTTTTGTTTTTCGAGACAGGGTTTCTCTGTGTAGTCCTGGCTGTCCTGGAACTCACTCTGTAGACCAGGCTGGCCTCGAACTCAGAAATCCGCCTGCCTCTGCCTCCCAAGTGCTGGGATTAAAGGCGTGCGCCACCACTGCCTGGCTTCCATGCTCTTTTTTAAAGCCTGAACTCCAGTTGAGCACTGACTGGTGGAAGCTCAACTCTAGTCTTCCAGTTCCCACTTTGTATTAGTGTGCTGCTTGTTAAAACAGATGAACTAAGGTTGCGACATTGTTATTACTGAAGTCCACAGTTTACCTCAGCGGGAACTGTTACAGCACAGTTCCATGACAGAATAGTTTCACTGTCCTGAAAATCACCAGCTCATGTATTAATTTGTCCTCCTTCCCTCACAAGCCAGTTCCTGATCTGTATACAAGTATACAAACACATATGTGTATATTATATATTATGCATTTTTTGTATATGTATTTTTTCCTTCCAAAATGTCATATAACTAGAATTATGTAACATGGTTTCTAGACTGGCTTCTTTCACTTTGCTGTGTGATTTGGTTTTATCCTTGTCTTTTTGTGACACATAACCCATTTCTTACATTGTTGATTAATACTCCCATATTTGATTGAATCTTGGTGATTTACTCTTTCACCTATTGAAAACTATTTTAGTGATCTTCAAGCTTTTGCATTGTAAGTAGAAATACAATAAACAATCATATACATGTTCTTACACAAAAAATTTTCATCACACTTGAGTAACTAGCAAGGAATACTATTGCTGGATTGTGTGATGAGCCTGCTCTTAGCTTCCTGAGGAACTGCAGTATCTTCAGAGGGGCTGTATGCATTCCCGCCAGCAGTGGCAGCTCTGCATCTGCGTCAGCAGTTGGTCTTCCCAGTGTTCTAGATTTGGGCTACTCAACTGTGTGCATGCTGATACCCGTTTTAATGTGCAAATCCTAACAATATGCAGGATTGAACATAGACAATACTACTGTATGTCTTGTCTTTTTTGTTAAGATACCTGTCTAGAGTTTTTTTAGGAATTTAATTGTGAGCCAGGCATAGACTTAAGACTACATTTTAAGATTATGTCATAATCTTAGCACTCAATAGGTTGAAGCAGGAGGATTTCAACTTCGAGGCCAGCTTGGGCTTACTTTTTATAAAAGTAAGCCCAAAACTTTTTTAATTTTTAAAAAATTAAAAAATTACTTGCTTGCTTTTGCTTTGCTGTTGTTAGTTTTAAGAGTTCTCTATACATTTGGGTTCATGTCTGTTACTAGGCACGTATTTGCAAAGGTCCCTTTTTGTCATGCCTTTTCATTCTCATAATGTTTGTATCAGACCTGGATTTTCTCTTATGTTGTCTTCTAGCTAGCTATCTTTGTAGCTTTGCAGTTTTATATCTGTGATCCACTTTGAATGGATTTTTGTAAGAGGTATAAGATGTATGCATGCATTGGTGGGTGGGCATGGTGTGGGGGTCTTAGTCCAGAATCATTTGATGGAAAGACTCTTTTCTTTGTATTGTTTTTGTTCCTTTCTGAAGACCAGCTGACTGTATTTGTGTGGATCTATTTCTGGGCACTTATATTGGTTTGTAACTGTGGAACAAATACCAGTGACAAAGTAGCCATAGTTTGATTGAATTGATTGACTGGCTTAAACAACAGAAACATTATTTCTGGCCAGAATTCCAGAGATGATAATCTTTGTAGGGAGGCTTCTTCCGTGGAGTCTTGTGCCAGATATACAGAGGGTTCTCCTCCTGCTGTCTGTGTGTGGCAAAGGGGCAGCGATGTGGAGTGAGATACAGCCAAAGACTGAGGAGGTGATGGCTGGGAGAAGCCGTTATGTTTAGTGAAGAGTGTGTTGTTGCCGCCACCTGTGGAGTTATTTTCTTGGACTGGTTAGCAACGAATACTAATCATTTTGATGGTGAGAGGAGGAGGTGACACCTTCTATAGTTGATTGCCAAGGAGTTTGGTCCTGCTGCTTCCTTCCAGTTCCAAGTTGTTCTGTCCTTCTATTGGTCCCTAAGGCTTTTGTTGAATACTTAAACTGAACCATGGTTGATTCTAGCTAGATCCCAAGGAGGCTAGATAAAAGTGGCTATAGTACTTACTCATTTAATCACAGCAGTAGGTAACATAAAAAATTCTTACATCCAAGACCCTATAAGAAAGACTCTTTAGGGGAGAGAAGCTGGGAATTGTTTCTTGAAGCGTGGTTTAGATTTAGCAGGGAAGCAGAAGGACATTGTATTAGAGGGGGTGTTGCAGGTGAGAGCCTGTGAGCAACGAGCAAGAAGGGCTTGTGCTGTTGGAACTGCTCAGAGGGGCTTGTGGGGAGTGGGTGAGAAGGGCTTGTCCGAGTATGGGTCAACTAAAGGAAATTATTTATTTTAGAGAATGATGGCATACATTGAATATTAATAAGGGAAGTAATAGCAAATACATGTACTGAATACTTAACTGTGTGCTGGCTGTGGCTCCGTAGGTGCTCTTGCTGTATTGTGTCCTCAAGGGTAATGCACAAGGCTCCTTAAAGATATGAAAGGTGACGCTGGTGAGTAGAGGTCGTGTAGGCGTAAGGTCTCAATGAGCAGAAGCTGAGCCCGAGTGAACGCAGGTCCTCTTTGCTGCAGATCTTGTGTTTTCCTGTATTGAGCTAGACCAGAATACAGCTTACCATATAGTTTCCAGGTATAAATTAGACTTGGTAAGGAAAGGGACCATTGAAGATGTTTCAACAGAATTGAAAGGAGGGAGCTACTGGTAGGCAGGGCCCATTTATTTCTTAGCTCCTTGGGAGAATAAGTAGGTGTGGTATAGGTGGCAGCCTCTAGTCTTTCAGATAAATTCCACATTTCCTGGAAGGTGGCACAGCCGGCCAAGAGTTAGATTAATGACAGAGCATTTTTGATTGTTTGAGGGCCTGATGACCGGGATGGAGAAAGAAACTAAGTGAAGCAAGATACGGAGTTAGATTTCCATAGATTGAGGTGTGTCTCTGGTAGAAAGCTGCCCTCTTGGCCTGTTTCTCAGGAAGTGCTTTATGGAGTTGGAGGAGTGGTGACATGATAGAGAAGAGAAGACACATTTTTGGCCTGAGTTGTCAAGTCACAGCTTTTCTATTTTGCATGTCCAAAGGAATTTGACTCATGGATTAAGACACCCATGTTTGCACCCTGTGCTGTGAGTACATCTGTTTGTGGAAGTTGTAATGCTAGGTTTGCTATTACAGGTCTCTGACTTTCCTGATCAAACAGGTAAGAAAGTGCTACATATACGGGGGAAATGAGTGAGTACCTCAGCAGTTATCAGAGTCTAACCACCATCTCAGATTCTGGACCCATTTCAGGGCCTGAGGTGTGGGCGGTTCATACTTGTTGTAGAAGGCTGTCCCCTGAGCATAGCCGCCATTAAGTTGTCTCCATAGGAAGCAGCTGGGACTGCTTGTGAGTAACCCTGGAGAGTGGACCTGTTGACTCCCTCATGAAAGGAGTTGGGTGTACCTTAGACCTCAGCTACCTCGCACTGCATGCCCCATGCAGTGGTATGTTTCTGCCTGAATTGCTCAGAGCCTAGAGTCTGAAAGTACCAGAGTACAGAGGGGAACTGAGGAGGAGGCTCCATCTGCTCAGCTACTTTAGTCCATGCAGTGGTGAGGCTTTGGTGGTCACACACATTACTGTAAATAAATTAGCCCACTAAACTCACTTTGCAGAGCAGGAGTGTTGTTGGTGCTGAGTCTGGGGTTAGGTCTCCTGTCTTGTGTGGGAAGGCCGCCCCTCTCTCTCTCTCTTTACTCCTGGGAGGCAGTTAAAGTGGGTAGATGGCCTTGTGAGAATGACACAGTATGGGAAGCACAGACCCCAGTATTACAATGTTTTCTCCCCTCTCTACTCCTTGGGGTGTTGGTTTGTTTGCTTGTTTTGTCCCCCATCCGCCGCCTGCCTGTCCTCTAGTCCTCCCGCTGGTGAGAGTTGAGCAGGAGCAGAAGGCCTGCCACACAGCCGCACCTGCTTTCGAAGGCTGTCAGCACCATCGTTCTGCTTTGCCATCACTGCTGATCCTGAGAACCGTGGCTCTGGGTAGTGCTAGCACATTGCTGACATGCCAGCACTCAGTTCATCATGGAATGTGCTTTGAGTTTGGATGCAGATTTTTTTTCCTTCCAGTAAAACTGGCTACATGAGATTTGACAATCTCTTTTTTTCTCCCAAAACCCCAAATTGGATATTTCTGTAAATTGCTGAACAGGGCTGCTATTTTTGCTTTTGTTTTATTGTTTGTGTTGAGTTTCTTAAACACTCTCTGTCATATTATGAGGCAATACTTGAATCAAAACTTAGGAAATATTTCCAAAACAATTTATTTTTTTTTATGAAAAGTGGTATAAAAGACCCTTTAGGCAGTGCTTTTTATGAATAAAGTTTTGCCACTTTTGGCAGGCTTTAGGAAAACATCAGGGAAGTAACATTTCATTTCTCTAGGGAATAAAGATGTATATTTATCTGCAGAAACTATGCATTTCAGGCTCTATATTTGACCCCAGAGTCTAGTGTTATGTGAGCTAGGCCCCTGGTCTACTGAACTGTACCCGGAGCCTCAGAAACCAAACTATTTGGAAAGAGGAATACTTTGGTGTTTATCTGGCTAAGATTTAAAGCATTAAAATTTTAAATAGTTTAATTAGGATTAAAACAAAGTTTTTTAAAAAATCTCTTTAACTTGTACAGATTGAGTTGCACGAAGCAGATGATCACTTTATCCCACGCTCCCTGCTCCTGGATTTCTCTTTTGTCAAGTTCCCGTAATATATTCCTTACAACCAAGTCCCCACATTGCTCTACTGCTACTCACTAGTGCCACTTTGATTTCACTGCTTCCCTACCCCTTCTCTTCTGTGCTAGGGTCCCATCTCAGATACTGATTAAAATTCACTAGCATTTTTGGTTACATAAAATGCTCAGGCCTTTAGAGTTTTGCACACTTTTCTGTGTTTTTTTTCCTTGTTTTTTTTTTTTTTTTTAATAACCTTGATAGAGTGCAGGTTAGATTGAAGGCATGGAGATAGGGTGCCCTTGCAGTTAGCAGGAGCTTGTCACTAACAATGTTTACCTTATTGCCTGGGACTCAGTGTTTGCTGGGCCTGTGCATACTGTAGCTCTCCATAGCTGTGTTTCCCACGGTGTGCCTTTACACCCTTTGGAAGCAAGTCTTTGACAGGGGATGGCAGTTAGGCTGCATCCACCACTTTTAGGAATGGGTAACTATGTAAATTTGTGCCTTTGCCCCTGTTAATTGTGTTTGTTGGTGATGCTGGGACTTGTGCCTCTGATGTCACATATGCTAAATACATACTCCTGCTGTGCTATCCAGCGCCCAATTTGCTTATTCAGTTACCTTATTATTAGTGTGGATTGATGGCTACAGTGCAGAGCTACACACTTTGTTGGAATTTAACTGTATCCACTTGTTTTGTGTCTTTTGATAGGTTCACACTGTATTGTTTTTAACACATACTGACATTTTATTTTTTAATATTTTTGGGCATGGCAACATACTTCGGCTCATCTGTAAATTCGTTGCTGTAGCCTAGAGTCAGGCGTTTCTCAATAAGCTGTGGTTCTTTTTACTGGTATCAGACACTGGTATAACACAGTTTTCATATAATAACCAATTTTAGTCTTAATGCGTTGCTGTCAAATGAGAACTTCATTCTAATTTATAGATAGAGGTTTGCAGAGAGTGTAAGTAACTTCCCCAAGGACCTGCAGTTAGGAAGGAGCTGCACTAGAGCTGAGCCCAGTCAGCCCCTCCAGAGTCTCACAGGCAGCCAGGCTGACAGAAGCGGGTGTGCAGATAGTGGACCTCTGCAGCCTGCAGTGTTGCTTCTTAATGTATTTTTCAAAAGGTCATTGTTTTTTTTCAGGAGTTAGGGGTTTGGAAATGATTTAGTCAGTCCAAGATCACCCCAGGAAGTGAGGCAGAATGGCAGATAGGAAAAGTAGGCAGACAGAAAAAAAGTTTGCTGAAGAGAGAAAAATTGAGATTGTACTTGTAAGAACAGAAGTTTATGCTTTTGAAAAATATTCTGGAATGAAAATATAGTCAATGTCAATGTTTCTTTTTCCCTCCCTCTGAACCATTCCATAGTGATTGCCAGATCACTGCTTCTTTCTGGCAGAAGCATGTGGCTTGCACCCTCTTCACATGTCTCGTGCACAGAGCGGAAAGGAGGGGTCAGGACGGCAGTTAGCAAAGGCATTGTATTGGCTGCTGATCAAAACCAAGTTAGTTGAAAGGATTTCATTATTAATGTACAAGGGCCATCTTATCTATATTCTGTATACTTGCTTAGTTTTATTAGCTTTTATGTAGAAGATCTTAATCATTCTGGAGTTGGCTTTCAAACTCTGGAGTTTGGCCCCTTACCTTCACCTCTTGTAGCATCTGACTTATATTGAGGATATAGCTCACAAAGCATGTAATTCAATGAGTAGAATTCAGTGTTGGATTTTAAAGACTAGTGTGTTGAGTGGGTGGAGTCTGTTCTCCCAAATGTTGTTCATCTGTGATTCTATTTTTATATTAACTTCTCTTAATGAACACCAGCAGTGACCATCTTGTCTGATAGTTATGTCTGGGGTTGTGGCTCAGTGGTAGAATGCTTGATTGTGCAAATTCTTAGGTTCTTACTCTGAACAAAAACTTAAAAGGGAGAGGAGGAAGAGAGAGAGGAAAAAAGAGGGCTGGAGAGAGGAAAAGAGAAAAGGAGGAGAAGGAAGGGGGAGGGAATGAGTGACTGGTCTGTGGCTCTATTGTGTCCCCAGTAGAAGAATGCACATAGTGGAAGGAAGGAAGCATACAGTGGAAGGAAGGAAGCACACAGTGGAAGGAAGGAAGCACACAGTGGAAGGAAGGAAGCACACAGTGGAAGGAAGGAAGCATACAGTGGAAGGAAGGAAGGAAGCACACAGTGGAAGGAAGGAAGCACACAGTGGAAGGAAGGAAGGAAGCACACAGTGGAAGGATGCACACACCTGTCTTGGTCTCACCATCATTCCATTTTCCTTCCTCCTCTTGCCAGCTGCTTTTCTTCCGTGTACTTTGTAGCACCTCTGTTCCTATAGCCTACTTCCACTAAGTCATAATTAAATAGAAATAAGATGATGTGTATTACTTTATCTATAAATAAATGAGAGATTTTTTTGTCTCTGCTGAGTATAGAAGGGATTAGACTTCATCTATTGCTTAAATTTTGAAGGAGACTGACCATGTGACCTGATGCTGTCTACTGTTCTACTCTGAGCAGGCTGCCTGTTCTTTGGAGCTCTGAGGATCACAGCTTTCAGATCACCTCTCACTCTGAGGTGTGTCATTCACAAAAAAGAATCTGGTTATCAACTATATCTAAATTATGGATTGTTGCATGTAGCTCACAGAATTATAGCTTCTTGAATTCTCAGTAAAAGAAGAAAAGTGACACGGTGATGGTATATAAGATGACCTTTGAAGCTGGCGGTTTAATTTTGGATAAATTACTACTTATATAGTGCATTAGAATTTACACAGCACTTAGTTTCATTAGAATTGTCAGGTTAGTGTCCAACTTGAGAGAACTGAGCTGCATTAGATAAGGCAAGAAGAGCAGGGTGGTGTGCGGGCATAGTTTCTAAGAAGCATTGTCGAGGGGCTGCAGGGATGCTATGGCTTACTTGCTATACAGGCGTGAAGACTGCAGTCAGATCTCAGCACCCACAGAGCAAGCTGCATGTCCCACAAACACCTGTAACTCCAACTTCAGTGACAATGACACCCTCTTTTAGCCTCTGGCGTGCACCCACACATACATGTCTACTCACCTACACACATGCATGCATGCAGAAATAAATAACATCTTTTTAAAAATTACTGAAGCACTTCTGAAGAAAATGTAATCTTGAAATTTTTGCCTAACATTTTACAAGCAAAGGTGTTTCTGAAATGTACGTTTATTTTTTCCCAGAGTAGTTTCTGCAAAGAGGATGATAGATTTTAGTTTAAACTCTAAAATCTAAAACAGTGATTAGGATAGGCAGGGAGGTGTCATTTAAAGTGGGAATGGGATGTTTTCTCCATCATTTGCTGTACAGGTGTTCAAAGAACTTTGCTGCCTCTCTCTGCACCTCATCTTGTCTTTTGGTGGGGAAGTCGAAGGTCTGTTTCTGTCTTTCAGATTTGCCTGTTTCTGTAGCGATTAGGATCATGTCACTGATGTAAAGAATCAAGACAGAGGTACAAAGCTCTGTTTAACTCTGACAGTGCTTTGACTCTCCCGTGGCACTTGTTCCCTACTGAGTTCGCTTTGACCCACCCTTTTTGTGGGGTTCCCCTTGGGAGAGGGCAGAAATCTGAGTTCCTGTTTATTATTTTTTTTTTTCAGTCCGAGTCCTTTATTTCTCTTTTGTACACTAGACCATGAATTCGTATGGAATGGGCTCCTTTCTTAGTCCTCACGAAGTGTACTTCTCTGCATGGCTCAGGCTAGCCCTTCAGCTGAACCCAGGTGCCTTCTCTTTGGCTTCCTTTTTCTTCTAATCTCTCTCCTTCCCCCACTTCAGGAAGCTGCCTCTGCTCTTCGTGAGCTTGATGTGCTCAGTCCGCACACTGATGCTCTCAGCCAGAATCTCGCCCTTAACTTGCTTGTTTACAGTGATGCCCACGGCATGCTGGGTGACACTGTAGTCTCTGCTGGTTTTGCCATGGTAACACTTGTGGGGCATTCCTTTTCAAACAATGCCCATTTCCTTGATGTCTACAATATCACCCTTGTAGATGCGCATGTACGTGGCCAAAGGAACATCTCATGTTTCCTAAAAGGCCTAGAGAACATATACCGTGTGCCCTTCCTTTTTCCTTTTTGTGTTCATCAATTTGGCGAGTTACTGGAAGATGGCTGCCCTAAAGAGTGGATGCTGACAGCAGGGGAAGATTCATGCCATGTGAAACCGCTTCAGTCTCGTGCATGAGCTGTAGGAAATAAGTGATAGAATGTCCTATGTACAGTGATCCACACTGGACACCTCCAGCAGCTGCTTTCACAACAGGTAGGGCTGATGGAGTGCTCTCTAGACAGCTCTGAGAAGACAGTTTGCACATCTCTGGTGACACGGGTGGCCTGCTGCTCCCCTGGTTTGCTTTTCCTGTGACTTCTATGACTAAGTTTACTTTTCATCTGATCTCACACCTCAACCATCAACTGTGCTGCCAGGGGAAAGTGAAGCTCACCTTTGTGGTCACTGGCCATAACCCATGTTGTGGAGGAAGATCTGCTGCTATGCCCATGTGGAGGGCAGAGGGCAGCTCTCCTGGAGTCATATCCTTCCTTCAACACTTAGTGGGTTCTGGAAATAAAACCCAGATCTCCTGGTGGTAAGCACCTTTACCTGCTGAGCTCTCACACTGCTGCCCTATTGATTTCTTTCTCTGGTTCAGCTGTGGCTACACCACCTTCTAGAGCTAGAGGGTCCCTGTCCCCTTCCAAACCCTCCACAGCAGCAGGGTTGGAGCTTGGGTAATCCTAGCCTTTTTTTTTTCTGGTCCAAGGACTTTCATCCTTTGGAATTTTCTTTATGTTGAAACAAGATTATGCACACATGCACACATGTGCACACTAAGGATGAATCCTGGGAGAAAGAAGGAAGGGAGTGAAGATAAGGAACAAGAGAGGCAGAGGGGGAAGAAAAAGAAGTGCTGCATACATTGTTATATATGAAAGTATTTGACATGTATATGGCATGAAAGTAGACGAGGAAGATTGTGGGAGAAAAGGGAGTATGAGAAGGGACGAAAGGAGGAGGGTGAAAAAGGCAGACGAGCAAATACCATGCTGTGCATGTGTAAAAACGTTGTAAGAAACCCTGTCTTAAATGACATCACTACACACCGTGTGTATGGAGATCAGAGGACACACTGTGGGAGTTAGTTTTGTCTCCCGACCATGTAGGTTTCAGGCATTGAACTTGGGTGGCAAGTTCCCTAACCTGCTGAGCTTTGCTGGCACAAGAAGGCCATTGTTTTACACACCAGCTAGAAACTTAACATCTTTCTTTCATTCTTTGTTTATTTATTTACACGTTGCTATTTATTTTTGAATTCTGATGGAGTCTTGTACTTACAGAGATATTTGACATAGCAGAATTTGAATGAATGACAAAATGTTCATCAAGTAAAAGCTTACTGGTTCCATTGACTTGTGGTAGCCATTCAGATGAGGGTCAGAGTTGCAGTGTTACAGTTTTACTACATAACAGAGGCATAAACAGACTAAACAAACAATAGCTCTGGTTTTCAGATAATACCTGGCTTATCATTAGCTCCCAATGAATGTATAGTGACTAAGCTGGACACTGCAACCATGTGCTGATCTCTTCCGTTACATCATCAAGAAGTCTCTGCTTAGAGAGAATGGGGGTTAGCGCACTGAGCGAGGAATGTGTGCCACAAGTCTGTAGTATAAAATTTAAGTAAGAAAAACATCAGAATTTGTATACACAAAGGAGGAAGTGGATTACTGGCCCTCTCTAGGCTTCCTTTGAATTGGATCTCAAATAACAGCCTTAACTAAAAAGGCTCAGAACGCCCTCCTGATACAGATGTTCAATTCCTGCTCAGGGAATTCACCCAGATGTAAAGAGTATATGAAATACAATTTGCTTTTAAAACTGACTCTTGGGACAGCAAGCTACTCACACGTGTACTTATGCACATGAACAAACCACGAAAATAAATTTAAAAATCAAAGGTTGGTGAGATGGCTCAGCAGTAAAGGCACTTGCCACCAAACCGATCACCTGAGTGACCTTCAAAGTAGAAGGATCACCTTGGGACCCTCAAGGTAGAAAAATGATCCCCACAGGTTGTCCTGTGGTCTCCACCTAAGCGCTGTGTGTCACACACACAGGAATAGATACATGTAATAAAGATCCTTCTCTTAAAAGGATGTATTACTTTAGTTCTGATATGTGAACAGCAAACTCACAAATGAAGTAACTGGTGAATTTATAAAAATAAAAACTAAAATAGACTATTGGGGCTTCAGATCCCCAGAGCTACAAGCATGTGGGTGGAGGAGCTGGACTCCATAGCATGCTCCTACAATTCCACTGTTGGGGAGGCAGACATACATGTACAACCTCATTCCCACAGGACCACACGTGCACATGTTCACTCACGGTACACACGTGCACACACACACACACACACACACACACACACACACACACACACACAGACTTGCTGTTTCAGAACATTGGATCTTGTTGTTTACCATAGACTTAAAAAGCAAAGAGAACATCAAAATCTTTGGTTTTTCTAAACGCCTCATACTATTTCTAAAAATTCCATATAGATTGTGTGGTGTGGATGTGTTTCATGTGAGTGAGAAAATTATATATAGAAAAGCCTTTTTAGAGTTCCACAAACAGAAACTGTGATAAATATATTTACATGTGATATTCTGCATAATGCATAATGCATTATACGTTTTGATGAGAAAGTTTTGTTTCTGAGAAACTAGCAAACTTAAAAATTTGAAAAAAATATCTTTATCCTTCATATTTCTAAAAGTAGTTTTAATCAACCATTCAAACTTCTTAAAAATAATCCTTTAAGTACTGTTTTCATTATAAAGAGTTTAACATTTCTTAACACAGTTTTTCTTCATACACTTGCGTATTTGTTCCAAAAGCATGTAACAAGATCTTTGGCTGTTACAACAAAATGAATATAATGCTTTTCACTAGAGTTTGAAATTATTAAGTGTGAGCAAAGAACTAAAATTTCCATAGATAGATAACTTTGAAAAAAATGTAGAGATGTTTGTTGTATTACTAGAATGTTGTTATTAGAATGATCTTTTAGGCCAAGATTCTAGAACTCTGAATTGGCTGCATTATTTGTGTGGTGCAGATTGCTGGTGAATATGAGGAATTGTGAACTCTCAGTTCAGGCTGTTTGTAGTGTGTCCTGTCAGTCTGTTAAGCATTCAGCTGCCTGCTAGATAATACAGTAGCCTCTTCCTATTCTAGAGTCAGTCTGGACAGGTGTGTAGTTCCTCCCTCCTTCTAGACCAGCATGCTCCTGTTCAGACTTGTGTTTATGTAATAGAAACCAAGAAGATACTGACCAAAGCTTTTCTTTGATACAACCAGAACTTTGGAATATTGAAAAAACAAATATTGAGCCTGTGCACGTGTAAGATTCTGTATTTGGTGCCGTGGGGAGAAGTCTTGTTCTGTTTCAGTCTGTTGCTGGAATCAGTGCTTAAAAACTATCCAAGTCAGGACCTTGAGTCATAGCATCCTTAACTGTGCTGTCCCTTCCAGAGCCTATGAATCTGCATTTTACTATGGTGATAAGCAACATGCATCTTTAGATTCTACTATGGATGTGCTGGATGGGGAATATGGAGGACTATTTTTAGTTTGTTTCCACAGTTTGAGTTGTCTTGGTTTTTTGTTTGTTTGTTTTTGAGTTTCTGAGTTCATCTCAGGATCTACTCTACGGGATTTTTTAATTTTTCCTCTTTGCACACTAGATTGTCCTGAAGAAGCTTATAGACTGGCTCAGTTTTACTCCTCTGATTCCTGCATGTTTCTAGTCAGCACTTACTCCAAACCTGAAAACAACAACTGTGTATTTGTTGGTTGGTTGTTTTCATTTTAACATTAACATTTAACATTTCATTACCATAAGGAAGCTGTAGGGATGGTCCTCTGTTGACTCAGATTGGGTCTCAGGACCCTTAGCTCACAGGCACCTCTTCTAAGTCCAGCTCCAGGGCATCTGTCACCCTCTTCTGGCGTCTAAGGCACCGCATACATATGCTATATGTAAGTAAATATTTTACAATTTAAGCATAAGTGTAAGCATGACTCTATTTTCTGAGTATGAAAATACAGTAAGACAGTTCAGGACCTCACAGCTTTAACAAGCATTCAGTAAACATGAGACAGAGTTACTTTGCCACAGTGTAAATGTAAATACTGAGGTGCCTAAGGAAAGATGCAATGTGAAAATTCTTTGTAAGTTTCTTTGGTTTTGCTCAAAAAAGTTTTTCTGAATTCCTTTTTTGACCTCCAGTAACCTATATGTGAATGATACGGTTTGACCAAATACAGGCTCACACCTTCAGTGCCAGCACCCTGGAGGAGCCTGAGGTGGGAGAATTACCACAGTTTTGAAGCCAAATTTTGGGATACCAAAAAATATAAATATATTGTATGACTTGCTAAGTGTGACACATGAACATAGCTGTGAAACCGTCAGAACAATAATAAACATACCCACGGTTCTCTTAAGGTGTCTGTTCTGTTCTGCTTTTGGAGTCCTGTGTAATTACCTTTTCATTTCTCCTCTCACCTCCTCTTCTTCATCTTTTTTGTTGTTTGTTTGTTTGTTTGTTTGTTTGTTTGTTTGAGACAGGGTTTTTCTGTGTAGCCCTGGCTGTCCTGGAACTCACTCTGTAGACCAGGCTGGCCTCGAACTCAGAAATCTGCCTGCCCCTGCCTCCCAAGTGCTGGGATTAAAGACGTGCGCCACCACTGCCTGGCCTTGATTTTTTAATCTTTAAATAACATTAAAATTTTTCATACAGATATAGTACCTTAGGTATATTCCTTCCTCCCTTTTCTTGCCCCTCTCAATTATTCCTTTTATTTCCCTAGATATTTTGACTTTACTTTTGTTTTGTATACACACTGACACACTTACACACACACACACACACACACACACTCTTTTATATGCACAATTTGTTACCTGTTCCTTTGTTGTTAGACACCCAGTGAGTTCCTGGTGACCTGGAATCCTTTCATAAATACCAGGAGTGGCATGTTTGGGTCTTATGATAGATACATTTTGTTTTCAATGTATTTTATGAGTATGAGTGTTTTGCCTGTGTGTATCTTTCTGCACCATGTGTGCACATGCTCCCCTGAAGGACAAAAGGGGGTTATCAGATAGATCCCTTGGAGCTAGAGTTACACGTGATCATGAGCTGCTGTGTGGGTGCTGGAACCAAACGTGGTCCTCTGGAAGAGCAGCACGCGCTCTTCACCACTGCACCATCCCTCCAGCCCCACACTTTAAGTCCTTTGATTAACCACATACAGATTCCCACAGACACTGGACTGGTTCACACTGCCACCCCACCCACAGTGGATAAGGTTTCTCCCTGTTGTCCACATTCTGCCAGCATTTGGTACCTGTGTTCTTTATATCTGACACTCAGACTGTGGATGAAATCTCAGGGTAGTTTTGACTTGCATTTCTCTGATGGCTGGTGAAGATAGACATTTTTTCATGTTTTTTTTTTTTTTAAAAAATTTGCCATTTGCAATTCCTCTTTTGAGCACTGCCTGCTCATTTGATTAGCCTGTTTATTAACTGGATTGTTGATTTCTTGTTTGTTTGTTTGTTTGTTTGTTTTCTTTGTGTGTGCTAGATTTATCTTCCGTCAGGTATAGCTAACAAAGTTTTGTTCCATTCCATAGGTCATCTCTTCCTCTATAATTTGCTGTACAGAAGCTTTTTCAGTTCATGAGTTTCATTGTTGGATATTGCTCTTATTCTCTGAGCCAGTATATATGCTCAGAAAACCCTTTTCTCTGCCTGTGTCCTGAGGTGTTTCTGCTTCTTTCCTACACTGCTTCAGCGTTTTAGGGCTCTTGGGTCTTAGATTCTTTGTCATTGATTTTTGTGCAGGGTGAGTGACATCTTCTATGTGTTGAAGAGTCTGTCTTTTTTTACAAGGTGTATTTTTTACTTCTTTGTAGAGAATCTTGTTTGTGGCTATGTGAGTTTATATCTGAGAGGGAGAGAGACATCAATAAAATCTAAACTAGCTATTTGAAAAGATACATAACAGACAGACCTCTGCCAAGATCAGTCAAGAAATAAAAGACATAAGTAGTATTTATTGGTTAATATCGATAATGAAAAGAGGATATACTTGCCAATATAGCAGATACTTAAAAACTCCCTAGAGGATATTATGAGCAATTTGTGCTAATAAAACTAAAAGCCTAAGAGATAGATGAGAGAGTCAAGACTTTGCAGAATCCCAGAGAAGACACTGTGACGGCCAGGATTTCTGTGTGTTAGGAATCAAAGCAGATGTTAGGATGTAGCAGGTACCTGTAATTCCTTGAATGGAGGGGTGGGTGTGGGCAGGCATGTTCAGCCTCCTGACATGGCTGCCAGTTATCATCTACAAAGTTCACGCTGGAGAACCTTGCCGTCAACTGCAGAGTAAGTAAATGGTCTTGTGTTGGGCATTCGTCGTGTGCTGCACGTCGGACATGCCTGGAGGGATTTGGCTTGGGCAGTTGGTGTTGTGTGGTAGCATTACTACCAGTGAATTGCAGTTTGAACCCTCTGGGCCGATGAAGTACAGTTGAGTATGCAAATCTCAGCACCTAGGAGAAATCTACTTAACTTGTGTCTGTTTGTGTTAAAACAGGCTTGAGTTCCTGTCTTTAAACTTACCAGCTTGGTTTTCTTTTAAGACTGTGTCTTTAAATGTTTCCAGAAACATAAAGTACCAATAAAAAATTAGATTAAACTCCCCCTCATATACTTCTTAGTTACTAGATGGGTCTGAGGTGTGAACAAAGGCCCTACAGTGAGAGGTCTCTTGTAACACACTACAGTGTATGCTTGTAACAAAAGTGCAGAAGTTTTTGGCACAAATTACTTTGCGTGATACAAAGCTATAGCTTAGCTTCTTGTCTCTAGAAGTCCTTGCCAGGTTTGTCTGATTGCCCTTAGGCAGCAGGGCAGCCCTCTCTAGAATATGGCCCCAGTATCCTCATTCATGGTTTATTAGACCCCTAAAATTCTGGAAAATGAGCTAGTGAGGTATTAGGTGTCTCTCCTTCCACCTGGCTCAAACAAGCTCCCCAATACTGAAGGAGGAAGTAAGAGAGTTCTGGGTTTTGTTGTTTATAGCAGACAACTGAGTGGCTGGAGAGATGACTGAGAGCATTGCTGCTCTCGCAGAGGACCTGCCACTGTTCCCAGAACCCACAGTGGGCAGTTCATACCAGCCTGTAACTCCAGCGCCATGGGATCCGATGTCCTTTTTAGTCCTGTGCACACAGAAACATGGACAAGAAGACCTTTGGAAGCCAGTGCTTCATAAGTGAGACAGCTTTCCCTTCCGGTTGCCTCCTCGATGACCACTGCCCACCTCCAAGCCTGCACTGACCAGGCGGAGCTCTTCCTAAAACTGCCACTTGTCAGGAAGTCCTGTTCCTGTTGGCATGTAAAATAGTTATGTCGTTTGTTTGTTTGTTGTGTGAGACCAGGGATGGGACCAAGTATTCTAGCCTTTCATCTCCAGCCAAACACAGCTGTGTGCTGAACAAAGCAAACACTGGGACTTTTTATTAGTAAACAGTGGGCAGCTCAGGCACAGCACCTCTTCTAGCTTAAGGGATTGCGTGGAAATGTAGCATGCATAAGTTAGTAAATATGATTGCTTATTGTGTCGATGGCTCACTGTACCTCCTGCAGTCTGGGTTATTTTAGTGAAGAGTACACAGTCTACTCTTCCCTGCCACCTTTCATTTATGTCTTTTCTAGGGTCTGTCCTGAAATTCCCTCACGAAGCAGACAGGAAGAGTCACGTGTTACCCAGGGGCTGCTGCAGTGCAGCATGTTGGGTGCTGGTGCTGTGGGACAATTAAAAATTGTAGTTGTGAATAAACCATCACAGTGGATTTTAGTGAAGAGAATTGTATTGTGCCTCAGTAGCAAACAATAGTGCAAATATTTTTATATTTATTCCTCTGGTGACTGTTTCCAGGAATTCTACAGATAGCAATGTCCAGGGATGTTCATTGTCCTTTAATAGGATAGTCTTGGCACAGATTTCTTTGAGTGATGCAGCTGAACTTAGCTGTGCCTGTTCTCCTGAGCTTTTGAAATTGGCCTAGGTGACATCATACCAAGTTTAGTTTAGGTGTAAGTGTAGCCCCATGTTGCCTAGAAAATAAGAACAAAGTATGTACTCGGTGCAGCATTTTCCTCATAATATATTCAGGCTGCAGATAAAGAATTAGTGGATACAGAGGGCCAACTACAAATTTATTCTAAAGTAACAATGAGTACTGAAAAATGCAGTTCAGCACTGCCCAGTGTGCACAGGCCCTGGGGTCAGCACTGCCCAGTGTGCACAGGCCTGGGGTCAGCACTGCCCAGTGTGCACAGGCCTGGGGTCAGCACTGCCCAGCACACACAAGTCCTGGGGTCAGCACTGCCCAGTGTGCACAGGCC